>JAZKJV010000790.1:432901-1032901 GCA_037367405.1 Ottelia alismoides
TGTCATCGCGCCTTTGGCGGTGGTCGGGGAGAGGAGCTGCGATGCTCCCTCAGGCGGATGCTAATATCCTTTCTCGTCAGATTTCTTTGGAGGAATTGAAAGAGGCGGTCTGGTCTCTTAACTCTGATGCGGCCCCTGGGCCTGATGGCTTCCCCGTGTTTTTCTATAAGGAATTTTGGGATATTCTCTCTCAGGACGTCTTGGCGGTTGCTCACGAGTTTTGTGCTGGTAATAACGGCTTCAACAAGCTCAACAAATCTATTATTGCTCTCATTCCAAAGTCCCCCTCTGCCACCCGGATTGAGGATTTCAGGCCTATTTCCATTTCAAATGCTATATATCTTATCATTGCTAAGGTATTGGCGCGCCGATTGGCCCCGCTTCTTGATTCGCTTATCTCGCCCTCCCAGGCGGCTTTTATTAAGGGTAGACAAATTGGTGATTGCTATGCGGTGGCGTCCGAAATTATTCATGCTTGGCACAAGCGCGGCACGAGGGGAATCCTGTGGAAAATCGACTTTTCTAAGGCCTATGATTCTATTGATTGGCGTTTTTTATGGTCTGTCCTTAAGAGGCGGGGATTCCCCCCGTTATGGATTTCCTGGGTGCGTCGGTGTGTTTCCACGGCATCTCTGTCGGTTATGCTCAATGGACGATTGGCGGGGGGTTTCTTCCAGCCCCGCCGGGGTATTCGGCAGGGATGTCCCCTCGCCCCCTTGCTTTTCGTCTTGGCCGCGGACGTTCTCTCCACAATGGTTAACAACGTGGTTGCTGCTGGCCTGTCTCGTGGTTGCTCGCTGGGGCCCCTTTCTCTGCCGATTATTCAGTTCGCGGATGATACAATTTGTTTTATTGAAGGCGACGAGTCGAATATTGCGGGTATGGCGACCACCCTGGAGCTCTATAGCGAGGCTTCTGGGCTACTCATCAATTATAATAAGTCCTCCATGGTCCCCTTTTCTCTTTCCACGGCGGAGGTTGATGCTTGCTCGAGGATCTTGCGCTGTACGGTGGGTGCTCTTCCCCTGGACTATCTTGGGCTTCCGTTGTCTATTGGCCGGGCTCGCTTAAGGGATTGGCAGTCGTTGTTGGATCGCATGGCTGCCCGCTTGGCTGGCTGGCGTGCCGCTCTCCTCTCTCGGGGCGGGCGCCTGGTTCTCCTCAAATCGGTCCTCTCTTCTCTGCCTATCTACTTCCTTTCTGTGAAGGGGATGCCTAAGGGGATTCGTCGGCGATTGGATTCTTGTATGCGGACTTTTCTTTGGGGCAAGAAGGGGTCTGTGCGTAGCGGCGTTCCCTTGGTTGCTTGGGATGATGTGACTCGGCCAAAGAAGGAGGGCGGGTTGGCGGTTAGGAGATTGGCTATCGTGAATGAGGCTTTTCTTCTAAAATGGGTCTCTCGTCTTTGCGGGCCGGAGGATAATTTGTTGCTTAACTTCTTAAGAATGGCTGTTGGGTTCGACCGAAGTCTGGCGCTGGATACGGATGTCCGCTTTTTGGCATCTTCCTCTCACTTCTCTCGTGATATTGGTATCGCTTTGGCCCGCAACCGTGCTCGTTTTGTCATGAAGTTGGGCGATGGCTCCCTCACTCATTTTTGGGGCGATGATTGGACCGGTAGGGGCCCTCTTAAGGATACCTTCCCTCGGTTATTCGCGCTGGTTGATGACCCTGACGTGAGGGTGGGTTCTTATTGGGATGGTGCTGCTTGGGGGCCTACCTTTGTGGCCAACCTCTCTGATCAGCGGCAGTTGGAGTTTATGGCTCTTCTGGAGATCCTTGCGGTCTCGCCCTCGCCTTCGGTGGGTCGTGATCACCTTTGCTGGAAGGATGGTCCTTTCTCTGTTCGTGCTGCTTACAGGGCCCTTCTTCCGGCCTTGGCTGTGGTTGATGATTTGCTGCTCCGGGATTGTCAATTCTTTTGGGGACTCCGGGTTCCTGAGCGGATTGGGATCTTCCTCTGGTTATTCCGTCGTGGGCGACTCCTTACTCGCAACAGGTGTGCCGCTCTTTTCCCTTCGGCTTCGCCTACCTGTGGTCTGTGCAACCTGGACGATGAGACTATTGACCACCTCTTCTTCCGATGCGGCTCTTCGCGTGCCATTTGGGCGGATCTGCCTTGGCTTGATGTTACGGACTCCGCTTCCTTCTGTGATTGCTTGGTTCGCTCGCGGGCTAGGTGTAGGAACGACATCCTCTCTGCTATCGCTCGGTTGTGGTGCATTTGGTCTTCTAGGAATGAGGCGCTGTTTGCTGGCCAGAGATTCTACTCGGAAAATGTCCTCATTTCTGCTTCTCGGTTGGTCGGTGACTGGTCTGTTGTTTAATTGTTTCTTGGGGTGTCGGGGTATCGGTTTGTGGTACCGTCCGATCTTGGTTGAGCTCTTTCTTTTCCTTTTACCCTTTGTATCCACCCACTGTAAGTCTCTCTTTTTCCCTTTACTTTTCTATTAATAAATCTGGGGTGAGCACCATCGAGTGCGTCCCCCGTTTTTTGAGTTTAAAAAAAAAATACGGATATGTATACCACTTTGACATCAACAATTCCAAATATGTACATATAAAGGTTATTTTTATATATGTGGAGAAATAATTTGTGAATGAATGGAATACTCTATTCAAGGGGATGATGTTTCTTAAATAGCGTAAAACCCTAGAGTCCGAAAAAAGATAATTACATAAGAGACCCGGAAGTATTACAGGTAACAGAACTCAATAAATAAATTAAAAGAAGATAACTAAATAACTCAACGCTCCCCCACAAGTTGGAGCATATCAATCGATCATGCCCAACTTGGAAGTCAGCCATGAAATGAGTTTCTTCGGCAGGGCCGTTGTGAATATATATTTAAGCTGAAGGTTTATGGTGATACGTGGAGTAGTGATTTTCCCTCCTCGTACTGCATCTCGAATGAAATGGCAATCAACTTCAATGTGTTTAAGTATAGGATGGATGGCAATGTATGTAGCAGACTTGTTGTCGTAGTACAAAGGGACCGGAGTAGATCAGGAAGTCCAAGCTCATGTAGAAAGGAGACTATCCAGGTAATCTCACAAGTAGACTGGGCCATCATCCGATATTCAGTCCCAAAAATCTATATAGAAACAATGGTCTACTTCTTGATCCGCCATGTAACAATGTTCCAACCAACAAACATGACACAACATGTAGTAGATCGTATGTCCTCAGGAGTAGCATAATCAGCATCTGCATAGGCAATGACGTCAGTGTGGAAGTTGGCCTCATGGACGAGGCCTTAACCTAGAGATTCCTTTAGGTATCGAAGGATCAGGATAACATTCTGCCAATAATTGTAGTGAGATTTCTCCATGTGTTGGATGTTTATGCTTATAGCATACAATCTATCTGGACTAGAGACAATAAGATAGAGCAGTTTTCCCACTGACTTATATATTGCATAATATCCTCAAATGCAATATCAATAGATGTGGCACATTTCAGCAACTCCGCTGAGATGCCAGATGGTTTGTATCCAAGTAAACCAGTTTTTAAATGAGCGTCAAGTAATACATATGTTGTGCTAGAGGTAGTCCATCAACAGTACATATCACCTCAATGCCAAGGAAATATATGAGCTGACCAAGATTCTTGGTGACAAACATCTAATGGAGGAAGGCCTTGGTCTCTATAATGCATGCTTTATCATCACAAGTAATCACCATGTCATCAACATACACGGTCAGTATCACAGAGCCAAAAGTCCTTCCTCTGACAAATATAGAGTAATCCGATGTCATCCTATAAAAGCCAAGTAAACCAAACTCAGAAGTAAGCGTGTCAAACCAAGTTCGTGGATTCTGCTTTGGGCCTTAAATGGCCTTACAAAGTCAGCATACATGCTCCCCATGGAGTAACTCGGTGGCTGCATCATGTGGACCTCCTCCTGGAGGTCACCATAGAGAAAAGCATTCTTCATACCGAGCTGGAATATGGGCCAATTCCTGCTAGCAGCAAGAGAGAGAATACTGCAGATTGACCTCATTTTGGACACCGGAGAAAAAGTCTCAAAGTAGTCCACGTCATAGGTCTACGTAAATCCCTTTGTCGCAAGTCAGGCCTTCAATCTGTCTATGGAGCCATCAGGAGATTGCTTGATCGTGAAGACCCATCTGCATGCAGCTGGCTTGACGTCAGGAGGACACGGCACAAGATCCTGCGTGCCCCTAGAAGTAAGTGCACCCATTTCCTCATCCATGGCCTTTTTCCAACCATGATCCTGCACTGTGATGATCACGAGTAGTAGTAATGGCCATAAAGAGCATTTGTAATTCATGTCACAACTGAATAAAGAACCAATGGAAGTAAAATGAAACAAGGGGTGTATAGTACATTGCCTTTTTGTCACCGTAGGAATATCAAGACAGCAAAGGTCGTTCTTCTCATGTCCCCCACCAAAAATTTGCATCGTCCGGATATCCTGAAAATAGCGATAAAACTCATCAAAAATCACACAATAGTTCAGTTCGACACATAGCTTATGAACTGATAATAGGTTCAAAGGAAAATCGGTGCGCAGTAAACACCAAACATTTGAGCATGGAGAAGAACTCCGTACTCCCAGCAGTGGTAACAAGAGAATGGGCATCATTATCTAATCAAACCGACTTCACATTAGAAGAAATCAGAAGAGTGCCTTCTTCGGTCAAGTGACTAGAGGCACCAGAGTCAATGATTCAGGTTGGTGTCGTGGCAAAAGAAGAGTTAGCTACATTACTTGATGTAGTCGCTAAATGCATAGTAGAAGTAGGCCCACTGGGAGTAGAGTTATGCAGAAGCTTCATCAGACGGTTGATAGGAGCCCCCTGACAGCCGATGAACACCTTAAAGCCCAAGAGACAAGAGCACGTAGTTATATGTGCCCTTGAGTTTGATAGAAGTCCCTTAAACCATCATAGAAAATGCAGTGTACAAGGGTTTGTCTCGGTAGGAATCGTGGTCATCGTGATCAAAGGAAGTAATCAAATAAATAGGTCCGTGAATCGTTTTAATTATGCATATCCTCGAGTAGAATTCTTGTGGCTAGTGTTACGGTTCTCAACACCCGTTGCGGCAGAAGTGATGACTTTGAAAAAGCTCAAAAAGGCTAGATATGGCCTGAAGAAGGCCTAAAACTGCTTAGTGATGGTCTGGTTGGCAAGGCCATGGCTTGAAAGTGGCATGGCTTTGGCCTAGTAGGCCCGGCGTTGGCTTCCCGGATCCCTAGAAGGGAACCCCTGAAGCCCTAGGAAGGGACCGTTTAAGCCTGGATGGTCTAGTAATAACTTGGAACCCTTAGCAATGGCTAGAAGAGGCAAGAAGCAGACTTGTACCCCTTGCAACAACAGGCAGCGACACAAATGCCCCTGGTGGCCTCACAGCAACACAAGGACACCTCAAGAGGTCTTACGACGGTAACATCCCTCGAGAAGAATAGGGGGCATGCGCAGGGCCTTAGGTGGAGATTGTAGGCACATCCGGAGCCTTGCGACAACGAGAGTGGCTATGGTGAAGGATGCAAAGGCGTAGCGAACAATTGGGTTGGTGGTGGCGGTGGGTTTTACGTTTCAGGCTCCGGTCTACAACCGTCGTTGTGATACCATGTGGAGAAATAATGTGTGAATGAATGGAACACTTCATTCAAGGGGTATGAGTTTCTTATATAGCATGAAGCCCTAGAAAGCTCGAAAATAGATAATTATATAAGAGACCCCAAGGGTTATAGAATTCAATAAATAAAAAAAGATAATTAAACAGCTTCAACAATATATAAATATAGTTGTAGATTTATTTATATTTATATAAAATATGATGCCTTGTCTAATAATATTTGACGTGATTGTTATGAAATAAATTTATTTTGATGTATTTGAATCATATGTAAACCATCAAATACATATATATTTAATTTATTTATAGAGTATCACTTCTATTATCCGTATCGTATCCAATACCAATTGTTGAAGGGGAAGAGAAAGTTGCATTTCATCTAACCTTAGAACTCTCTTATATAGAAGAAAATCTCTAAGGGTAAATTACATAAACAGGACAATAGAAATAAACAATATAGGAAAATGATAAAATAACATGAATATCTTAACACTCCCCCTCAAGCTGGAGCATATATATCTATCATGCTCAGTTTGGAACAACAGTGATGAAAAGGACCTCTAGCCAGAGCCTTAGTAAACATGTCTGCAATCTGATCTCCTGACGCTGAATAAGATGTTGAAATAAGCCCCTTTTAAATCAATTCACGAGTATAGTGACAGTCCACCTCAATGTGCTTTGTTCTTTCATGGAATGGTGGATTATTAGCTATAAAGAAAGCCCCTAATTATCGCATTTTAAGATGCATAGGAAGAGGTACTTCAATCATTAAATCAGTTAACACAGATTTGACCCACATCATCTTAGTACTACCTTAGACCATTGCCCTATATTCAGATTCTACACGGGATCGAGCAATAACAGTTTGTTTCTTACTCTTCCATGAGACTAGTGAGCTGCCAACAAACACAATGAAGCCTGAAGTAGACTTCATGTCATTAGGACACCCAGCATAATCTGCATCTGCAAGCCCTGTAAACTGAGAGAGACGTATCTCTTCTGAACAGAAGACCTGCACCTGGAGATGACTTCAGATATCTTAGGATCGTGAATATTGCATCCATGTGCGCCTGCCTTGGTTGCTCCATAAACTGACTTACTCTACTCACAGCAAAAGATATATCAGGCATGGTAATAGTAACATACAATAACTTCCTTACCAGCTCTCTGTATTCGTCTCTTGTCCACCTTCTCAGTTCCGTCATCATGGAGCTTCGCATTAGGATCCATCGGGGTAGTAACTGGTCTACATCATGTCATGCCTGTCTCAGATAGAAGATCAGTAACGTACTTCCTTTGTGTCATAACCATACCCTGCTGATTTCGAGGAAACTCCAGTCCAAGGAAGTAACGAAGCATGCCAAGGTCCTTGGTAACAAACTGTTGTCCAAAGAAATCCTAAGCTGCTTGAATGCCATGTTCATCGCTGCCAGTGATAACAATGTCATCAACATAAACCAAGATGACTACAATACCTCTCTGGTGTCTCTTCACAAAGAGAGCATGATCTGCATTTTGACAAACCCCTTCTGTTCAATCAATTCTGAGAGCTTCTGAAACCAAGCCCTCGGACTCTGCTTAAGGCCATATATAGCCTTATGAAGATGGCACACCATACTGGACTCCCCCTCAGCAGCAAACCCAGGTGGTTGCTGCATGTAAACCTCTTCATGCAAATCATCATACAAGAAAGCATTCTTTACATCCAACTGGAAAAGTGGCAAATCACGTACCACATCAACAGCAATCAGAATCTGCAAGGTAGAGTAACGCGCTACAGGAGAAAAAGTTCCTGATAGTCCACCCCATAAGTCTGGGTGAACCTACGAGCAACCAGCCTGGCATTGTATCTGTCTACTGTACCATCAGCCCGATGCTTCACAGTAAATACCAACTTGCTTCCAACAACAGATGCACCTGGTGGAGCATGAACCAAACTCCACGTACCTCGTGACTGTAAAGCTGCCATCTCCTCCATAACCAAATGCCACTGACTGCTCTGCAGTACCTCATGATATGACCGTGGTATCTCTATAGCAGACAATCCCACAACGAAATGCTGAAAATCCTTGGAAAGACGCTCCAAAGAAACATGAGAACCCAAAGGGTGCAAAGTGCATGCTCGTTTCTGCCGCCGAAGTGAAATAGCCATATCCAGATCCTCAGTAGAAGTAATAGAGACGGTATATGCACACTGTACCTCAGTCTGTACATGTAAATCACCCGTGCCATTAGAGGAACTCAAATGCTCAGTACATACCTTGGGCGTGTTGGATGATGGAGGAGGCGCATGAGCACGGGGCCTTCGCTGGTATACCTGCGGAAAGAAGATATGAGGCGGTGGTGGAGGTGGTGGTGGTGGTAATGGAACAGAATGTGGTAATGGCGGAGGAGGAGGCATATATATCTCCTCTCCATCCTCTGAAGGAGTAAGCATGTCACCTGTGGGAAGAAATACATAAGGACTCGAAGAAGGTGACATCAACATGACATAGTACCTTCGTCGAACAGGGTCAAAACAACGATATCCCTTTTGGGTTTTGGAATACCCAACAAACACACATTTGACAGCTTTGAGAGAGAGCTTGTCAAGACCAGGAGAGAGTTGATGAACAAACGCAACCGAACCAAAGACACGACGCGTAAGCGAGAAAAGATTCGTCTCGGGAAACGCAATTAAGAACGGGATCTTCTCCCCTAACACCGAAGAAGGCACACGATTTATCAGATAGCAAGTAATTAGAATCGCATCTCCCCAGTAGGAATGAGGAGCATGACTCTGAATCAAGAGGGTTCTAGTAACATCCAAAAGATGGCGGTGTTTCCTTTCAGCCACCCCATTCTGTTGGGAGGTATATGCACAAGATGTCTGATGCACAATACCATAAGACTTAAGAAATTGAGAGAGCTGAGTGCTACAAAATTCTAGAGCATTATCATGTACCTGACTCTGGCAGAAAAGATGTTCTTTATTTCATTAATAAAAGAATGAATAATAGGACCAGCATCAGACTTGTTCTTAAGAAGGAAAACCCAAGACAACATAGAAAACTCATCAACTACAATAAGACCTCAAGGGGGCTGTCTGGGACCTCAATCCCGATGCTGCGCCGGGGCCCGATGGCTTCCCGTTGTCTTTTTACAGGGATTTCTGGGACGTTGTCGCTAACGATGTATTGGATGTGGCGCGGGATTTCTGTGAGGGGAACCGTGGCTTTGATAAACTTAACAGGGCTCTTATTGTTCTTATTCCAAAGTCTACCTCGGCCAATCGGATTGAGGATTTTCGGCCGATCTCAATATCAAATGCGATTTACTTAATCATTGCTAAGGCTCTGGCCAAGCGGCTCGCTCCCCTCCTTGACTCGCTTATATCGCCTTCACAGGCCGCTTTTGTCCGCGGGCGGCAAATTACTGATTGCTATGCGGTGGTCTCGGAGATTATTGAGGCGTGGCGCACGAATGGTTCGAAGGGGATCTTATGGAAGATTGACTTTGCGAAGGCCTACGATACTCTTGATTGGCGGTTTATGTGGTCCGTGCTTACGAGGAGGGGGTTCCCTTCGATTTGGATTTCATGGATGCGGCGATGTGTGACCACGGCTTCCCTTTCTGTTCTTCTCAATGGTCGCATGGCTGGGGGCTCTTTCCAACCTCGTAGGGGGGTTCGACAGGGGTGTCCCCTTGCTCCCCTATTGTTTGTTTTGGCGGTTGACGTTTTGCCACGCATGATTGATGGAGTGGTCAAGGCCGGGCTTACTCGTGGGTGCTCCTTTGGCCCTTACCATGTTCCACTTATTCAATTTGCTGATGACACAATTTGCTTCATCGAGGGTGGTACCTCGAGCGTCTCCAGTGTGGCTATTACACTAGATTTATTCAGCGAGCTATCGGGCCTCCAAATCAACGGGAATAAGTCCAAGGTCGTCCCTTTCTCCATGACTCCGGCGGAGGTTGGGGACTGCGCGAGGCTGCTGGGTTCTCCTCCTGCTGCTCTCCCTTTCGATTATTTGGGTCTGCCCTTGACGGTGGGTCGCGCTCGCATTCGCGACTGGCGGGCGGTTGTGGAGAAGATGGAGGCTCGGTTGGCTGGGTGGCGTGCGGCTCTTCTCTCCCGTGGCGGTCGGTTAGTGCTACTCAAATATGTACTATCTTCCATCCCAATCTACTTTTTCTCTGTGCGTGGGATGCCTAAGGGGGTACGATCAAGATTGGAGAAGTGTATGCGGGGATTCTTGTGGGGGAAGAAGGGGGGTGGGGGAAGGGGCGTGCATCTGGTGGGGTAGGATGAGGTCACGCGGCCTAAGCGGGAGGGGGGGATGGGCGTTAGGCGGTTGGAGGTGGTGAACGATGCCCTCTTGCTCGAGTGGGAGGCGAGGGTTTGGGGTAGGGAGGAGAATTTCATGTTAAATTGTTTGAGGGAGGCAGCGGGGGTTGACATCAGTTCTGCATCTCGTGGGGGTATCCAGGGGCACTTCTCATCTTTTTGGCGTGGGGTGGTGGACGCCCTTAACCGCAGCAGACTATTATTTGCTCCTAAGCTCGGTGATGGAAACTCGTTTCGCTTTTGGGAGGATGATTGGACAGGGAGGGGTGCCCTAAGGGACCTATAACCTCGGTTGTACGCATTGGTGATCGACAAGGCCGTCACGGTGGCTTCTTGCTGGGACGGTGGCTATTGGTGCCCTTCAATTACTGATAATTTATCAGACCAGCGGTTGGAAGAATTCATCTCTCTCGTGGCTGTTCTCGCTGACGCTCCCCGGCCATCTATTGGTCGTGATCATTTGGTTTGGAAGGATGGTCCGTTCTCTACCCGTAAGGCGTACCGAGCTCTTTTACCCAACTGTATTGGGGATGATGCTACCTTCTTGCGGGATTGCAGATTCTTGTGGGGTCTCAAACTCCCTGAGCGCATCGGCATATTCCTTTGGCTATTACAGCATGGTCGATTGTTAACTCGTGACCGCTGTGCTACTATGTTTCCCAATGCCTCGCCCAACTGTGGCCTTTGTGGCCTGGAGACGGAAAATATTGACTACTTATTCTTTCATTGTGGCTGTGTTTGTGCCCTGTGGGACGACTTGGGCTGGCTTAACCTGTCCTCCTTTGCCTCGTTCTGCGATAGCTTGATCAACGCTAGGGCCGCCCTCGGGAGGATTTGCTGGAGCCAATTACGCGGCTATGGAGCATTTGGCTGGGACGGAACGAAGCTCTTTTCGCTCGGCAGCGGTTCTACTTGGAGAATATTCGTATTTCGGCCTCGGGTTTCCTTCTTGATTGGTCCTCTAGCTAGGATGTTGCTTTTGTAGCGGGGGGTATCACATCTTGGATACCATCCGCCCCTTTGTATTTTTGGATTCCTGTTCGTCCCTTCTCTCTTGTAAGTATTTCTTTATCTTTCTCTTTAATGCATTGGGGCGAGCACCGATGAGTGCGTCCCCCTTTTTTGAGCCTCAAAAAAAAACTACAATAAGATAAAATATGTGTCCCTGATGATCTGGGACACGACTAGGACCCCAAATATCGAAATGGAACAACTCAAACAGACTATGACTACTTGGACCCTGACGACTCTGAAAAGGAGACCGATGATGCTTCCCAAGTTGGCAGGCCTCGCACTAAAAAGTGGAGCGAGGAGAAATCTGTGGAAGAACATGGACCAGCTTTTGCATATGAAGATGACCAAATTGCATATTCCACATGTACGGAGAAACAGATCCATTGCGTAGAGAAGAAGAGGTGCCAGCGTATGGAGACTGTACAAGTTTATAAGACCCCCCTGCTCACGGCCAGTTCCAATCACTCTGCCCGTAAGTATGCCCTGAAACACAAGAGCAGATGGATCAAATATGGCACGACAATGTAAATCTTTGGTGAGCTGACTAATTGATAATAAATTCATAGAAAATTCAGGAGCATAGAGAATATTAGGAAGCCTCAATGTAGACGTCAATTGCACCTCCCCCTAACCAGTGATGGGGGAATGTGTACCATCTGCTACCACAACTGGACGTCCAGGCTGAGCAGGACGAAAAACACTAAACCGCCCTCTGTCACCACAAGATGATGGGATGCACCGGAATCCATGATCCATTCTGATAAGTTTGTCCTGTAGCAACTAGTAAAAGCATAGTCTATACATGATGTAGACGCAAATGCTGAGGCAGCAACCTCTGAGGATCCTGAAGGAGAACTAGTAGATCCAGGCATGCCAGGCATGATCTCTCTCAGTCGTGCTACAAGCTCATCAAATCTCTTATCAGATACAGGTGATGGACTCCCAGCACGTTGTGTCTGCTCTGTAACTCTGGCTAAAGCAGGAAACCCATACTTAGAATAGCAGGTTTCCTCAGAATGGCATGTCCTATGGCAGTATGTGCACGGCTGACGAGGTCGAACTCCCCCTCCTCTGCAGCAGTTGGAACCCCCCCCCCCCTCCGACCACAATATGGTATATGACTGCCTCTACCACGTGAAGTTGCCATAGCTGAAGAAATCTGGAACTGTAAAGGACCACCTGAAGATATAGATAGTCTACTCAGTCTACGATATGCCTCCTCCATTGGAGGTATAGTAGCATTAGTGAGGATCTGAGCACAAGTTGCATTATACTCTGGATCCAGGGCCGCTAGAAACACTCCAGTCATCACAGAAGCTCTGTATACCTTGAGCTGCTCTGGTATAGCAGTCAAGGGTATGTAGCCATGTAACTTCTCAAACATACCCCTCAAAGAAGTATAGAGGGTGTGAAGGGGGCGACCATTCTGCTTCGATGTGAAGATATCATGTTGAAGATGTAGTATCTTCGACTCATTCTTTGCCGGAGAGTATGTCGCAGCAAGAATGTCCCACATAGACTTTGCAGTAGGCTGGCCCAAAATATCATTAGCTATCTCTGTGGATACCGTCCCAGATAGCCATACACGAGCATACGCATCATCCGCCTCCCATGAGGCATTCGTCCCAGTCTTGTCACATGGCTCTTTTGCTGTGAGGATGTGCTTCTTGCCATGACAATGCATCAAACTCATGAACTGCATGGCCCACAGTTCATAGTTGGTACCATCCAATTTGACAATGGGTGCCGGATCTTTGAAGGCTCCCAGGGATGGAACTTCCACTTTGTTGTCTGACATAATGACAACTATCTTCAAGACTGGGCTAGGAACAAGAGATACCAGCGTCTACACTGACATACAGGAAGATGGTTGTGGGTGTAGACTCATACCACAACCTCTTCCATTCTTTGAAGACTCCTTTGGGTAGCTAGGATATCTCTAGGGCTTCACGTTACACCCTAGATACCCAAAAAATCCGCAGGACAGCTACACGTGGACGGTGAACTGCCCACTTACACGAGGACAGCGGGCACTCAAGGTTGTAGAGGCAGCTGCACGTAAGACTGGAGGGCATGAACACACGTGAGGCCACGCGGCTGCGACTGGCGGCGTGAGGCCTGACGGCTGCGACTGATGGCATGAGGCCTGGCGGCTGCGAATGGCGGCGGGGGGCAGCCGTAGGGGTTGGGCGATGGCAGCGTGAACACGCGTGAACACCTGTGAGGGTTGGGCGAAAGTGGTGCCTGCAGGGGCTAGGCGGCGGCGAGCCCGAGGGAATTAAGCGGAGACAAGCCCGCGGGGGCTAGGGTTTTCGGTGGGGGTAGGATTCTAGAGCACAGGCTCCGGTCTAGGACCGTCGCTCTGATACCATGTTGAAGGGGAAGAGAAAGTTGCATTCCATCTAACCCTAGAGCTCTCTTATATAGGAGAAAAGCTCTAAGGGGTAATTTACATAAACAGGATAATAGAAATAAATATAGGAAAATGACAAAATAACATGGATATCTTAACATCAATCAATATCCATATCTTTTTTAAGGTAAATGTTAATATACTTCTCATATATGTCAATATTTATGTCCAAATCTATATGCAAACTCTAAAAGGAACAAGGATATGGTAATGCATATATCTTATCCATCTCCATCCATTTGCATCCCTAGAGAGTGCCCATAGTGCCGATCAATCCTTAACTTCTAAAGTTATCATCTTGAAAATATCATACTATGGTGGCATGGTAGCAATTTTACACAGAAAGCCAAAGTGAGTCGTAAAATAAGGAAAGAGGGGATGCATCTATTTTAACTTTTTTCTCTGTGATCTTATGGGAGAATATTATCAGCTTTCAAGTGAGTTCATAGGCCATATGTATAACCTATATCTGAAAAATGCCAAAATACCATGAAACATGTGTATTTTTTTTTGAAGCCAAAACATGTGTATTTTTCAACAGTTCATAAGAAATAGGTTGCAGTTTGAGGTGAAAACTATTCCTTAAACAACTAAATCATTCAGGAATTTTGAAGCCACCTGACAAGATAGATCACGTGCATTTTTGCCTAGATTTATGCCATGTAATTTGGCACCGCTGCTCAATGGGAAACCACAAGGGAGAGCAGGATTGCTGGTACCGCCTTCAGATAGTAAGTTGTAACAGCAGCCAATGCAAACCAATGCTTTGACTTGCTCAGATTCAACAAATGTTCTGAATTGAAAGACATTTCCAGATTAAATTAAATTCAAGAAAATTAGAACTACATAAAAGAGCATGTTCGAAAAAAAAGTTGGAATAATTAAAAATAGATAATGGATGTGCAGAAAGATGGTGTCAACCTAAGCATGGTAACTGAAAGATCCCCGCAAGCATGGAGACCAGCAAGAACTAATGAGGCCACAGCATCCTCGGAATTACATGAAAAGTGCATTCCATTATTTTCTTCCAAATTTCGTAAAGCCAGGTCCTCAATAGAAAGTGTATGTTCAATGATGCACTTGGATCGTAAACTGTTGGTTAATGCTCTGAGGCTGCTGCTTGAAAGAATTTGGCACGTGACTGCTTGTGGCACATGGAAGTGTTTATTTCCTTCTGCCCTAACAAGTTGATAACGAATCCTTGTATATTCCCCTCTCCAAGTGAAAAACAGAAAGAGTACAGTATGATGACAAAGCCATATACAACATTAATGATAAATTTATCATACTGATTTTTAAGCAGCTTGGCAGCATAATGCTTCCTTATTCGTTCTGCGCGTGCACTTGTAACAACAGAGTGGTGTGAAGAAGCATCTATCGCTGTTACACGATGCTCATACTGAAAAGTGAGTACTTGTGCCAGATAACCCTGACAAGAGCCCCATAATAAGAACTATTATTCCAATTATCGATAGGTAATAAATATTATTGTGCCATCTGAGAAAACAAACAAGTTGACCATAACAAGATCAACTAGGTGATAACATGAGAGAAGCCAGCATCCCAAGGGCACACAAGGACCGACATAATTAAATTTACTTAGCTTAAAGCATGTGAAGTTCGAAAATGCCATCCCATATTAAAAAAGACTCCAATTGGTTACGAATCAGCTCCCTATAAAAGCTAGCAGCTAAGTTCACATGGATGGAAATTCTCGAAATTAAATTTATATGAGATGGTTCTCAACTGTGTATGGAACCTCCGCTGATAAGCTTTTCTCCGTCATCTATGGAGTGATATATTTTTTATGAGAACAAATTGCAGAAAAAATAGTGCATGCTCCCATTCTCCATAATATTACAAAAATACACCCAAATAGGTGAAACATTAAATTCAATCATTAGACCTAATTTGTGCACCTCATGCAACAATATACCAAGAGGTCAAAAAATATTATCAAACAAAAACAAGATTGCTTTTATAAGATTGTTTGTATAATTACAGCAAAAATAAAATTAGTTATCATTAATCGCAACTATTTAATCACGACTATTTAACTATCTGTATTGAGTAATATTTTTAGGCAAATAAAGGGGAATCACGCTTACGTGTCCGTCCCAAATATATTAAAATAAGGAGAAATACATGGGTTACCTTACAAGAGCCAATCCTCGAAGAGAGTCTTGGTGTAAAACATTACATTCTCAAAATAGAAATGATCCGCAGAAAAAAGGATACTAATATGAGAACGCCAGATAGCCCAAATTGCTGTAACAGGGAGGAGTAACTCTCTGCTAGCCCTGAATCTTCCAGCAAAAATCGAATACCATAATGCATCGAGATTCTCTGTGTTGACCCAATCAAGCCCAATTTTAGCCAGGCTGCCTTCAAATCTTTCCACAAGCAAAAATGAGATGTGTGACATTCTCCAACTCCCCATTGCACAAGATGCATGTGTCACTGTTGCCTGCAAAGATTCTTAACCAACAATCTCTTGTCAAGATGCGCCCTCAGCGCATCAGCCACAGAAAAACACTAATACGCGTAAGTACTTTTAACTCCCAAATAAACTTCCTATCTTGAACCAAATTCTCCGACTGAGTAGCGGAAGGTCAATCAACGGCTTTATAGGCTCGTTTCAGCAGAGTCTCCATCTTTCCAGATCCAGTGATCTCTTCCCATCACAGGATCATTAAACATGCTAATAACATCTAACAGCTCCAAGAACTCATCCATACGCTGATCAGAGAAATCAAAGCGGAATGATGGCATCCAGCTATCGTCCATCCAGCACTTCCCGACTAGCGTGTTGTGGTCCAAGGATATGGAACATAGACGTGGAAACCAAGAAGTTAAGGACCCTCCACCAGTCCAGTTATCTCTCCACAAGGCAAAGGAACAACCATCGCTCACAACCGGGTGAAAGAGAGCAGTGAACTGCGGCATTAGGTAACAGATCTCCTTCCAGAAAGTGGAATGTAGAGAGAAAGTGTGAGGCTCGCTCCTTCTCGGATCTGGGATACCCGTTTACATATTACGCGTAGTATCATGTTCGCTAAGGATCACATTACAGTACTGAAAATTTGGGAATTTTTTTTTACGAATGACATTCACAAATTAACTAGTAAGCCACAGAACTACAGTATGTCACAATTATATTGCATAAGTTTCCATATCAGTTTATATGTAACAACAGAAATTGCATTATATACATGTATCCCAATTTTATCAGAAGAGAAATAAAAGCATAAATATCTTGAACAAACTATAGCATGCGTACCTGATAATTGTAACTGCAGAAGCTGATGTTCAACTCTCCTAATACAACGGTGCAGGAATTTTGCCTGCAATCCATGGAATAGGGAGAAAAGAACATCAACAAACGTTGAGTACATCTAATTAATTAAAATTAACAGGAATTTAGTGGTTAAAAAGAAAGCAAGTAATTTGGCCTTGGCAATTAAAATTTAAAGCTACTTGCAATGAAACAGGCTTTCAAGTTATTGGTGTGTAAAACCCCATTCTACTAATCCTACACTAATTACCCACATTAATCATTTATATACAAATATCATATGGTCCATATTTAAGTCATTGTCTTTCTATTAATTATAATATAAGTTTGATTAGTCTTGAGAATATGAATGACGAGACTCTAATATAATCATTATCTCTATTAAATGCTTATAATGATGTTTAAGAATCTTGTGGATTGATCATAGTAAGAGTATATGATGGATCTGGGGTTTTGATTTCTCTTGTATTCTGCCTCGACCATATGATAGATCATAGTAAGAGTATATAATGAGTCTGATGTTTTGATTCTTTTCTTGTTGATTTTCTCAAGCTTAGTGGATAGTCTATGGTATTGGTCTGGTTAAGACCTCACACTATGACTCTAAGGTAGTAAGGAAGCCTTAGGGTTGGGGTGCCTCCGTAGGCATACGGTGGAGTTAAATGCATTCTACCTAAGTTCCTAACACATCCTCTAGCTATAACTAACAACTGTGGTAGTAGCTCGTAGTCTGATAAGGATGATTTTCATGATATGGTCTTTTCTCTTTGCCAGGAATTATTGGCAGAAAAGTAACTAGTTCAACGGAACCCAACTCAACTGTAACCAAGCTTCCATGTAACCAATTCAACTGTAATTCAACTTTAGCCAAACTCAATTGTGACTCAATCCAATCTCAAATGTAACTTTTTCCAAATTCAATTGTAACTAATTCAGATGTAGCCATAGAGGATTCAGATGTATACATGGATGATTCGGATGTAGCATCGCCAAGTCTGCTGGCGAAAAATAAACAAAACTCAAGCGGTGAAGTAGCCTACAAAAGAGGCTCTTCCGTCTCGCCCTCTAATTGGAAGGCGGTCTAATAGAGGGATAGGTCTACTCCAAAACTACGCCACTAAGACGGGTGAGAGAGACTTTCCGGAAAAGTCGCTCTAAAAGAAAAACCAGCCCGACCGGTACGGGCTAACGAGCTCGAAAAAAAACCAAGGGTCCTCCAGCCTAGGTACCCTAAAGAACAAGGGTCAGTGGAACTTGTCTTTAAAAGAAAACATGTGGATCCCAGAGAGGCGTAAAAACTGTGAGCACTCACAAGAAAACCGAGAAAAAGACTGGGATCCTAGACCCGCGCACCAAGCGACCGCTGCCCTAAATGGGCTTCCTAATCTCCCGCCCAGCTGAGGGTCACCGCACCCTCGCACAGTCAGGTGTAAAGGTCACCATGCCTGGCACTCTTAATTATCAGTCATCAATGACTTGAACCTCATCCTTTCTTAATCCTTTATGTGGTTGATTGTACAGATCTATGTCTTTTTAATCAACGATCTTATTGATATAATGATTCAGCATTGATTTCACTTATTCATCTACCCCATCATTTCGCAATCTCTTCAATGGTCGACTTTAAAATTCTAGGTATTTTGTCACTATCTATCTTTGATGATATGTATAAATAGTAGAGTATACCTAAAAGATTAATTTATGAAGATGATCGGTCTTTGTGGTCACATCTTATTATTTCTAAAATCATAAGATCGCCATCTACGCTTTGGATATGGATCTAGCTAGTCTTTATCAATTTGTTTTATATGGTACCTAAACAAGAATCATGTCTCAATTGTATCAGTTCCAGTTGAGACATCAAAAGAGGGGTGTTTTCTGATCATTTGCCATAACATCCTATATATATAATAGATTATATGAATAGTAGACTATACATAATGATCAATTGATTAATAATAGATTATTCGTAAAGATCTTGAGAAATCATTTATTGACTTTGAGAGAAGAGTTCTAATATCTTAAAAGATGAATTCTCAGAAGATCATCATATTTGCTCCTATATAAGTAAGATATTAAATCCGATCAATATTTGTACATGTGAAATTAACCAGTGGCATCAAGGAGATTGCCTATGATGATTAAGCCCTCTTATTCGAGCAGTGTCTCATAGGTAGTTAGAAGTCGATCATAATAAGGACATCCATAGTCTTTTATAAAAAATGTGGCAGCAGGGTCATATGTTGCAAGGCTTACAATGTTCATTTGTGAAGCAAGAGCTTCACTAATTGAACAATCCTCAGCGGATTTTGATTTCGAGTGATTGTAGCCAATGGACATATGCATCTAACTTTGAACTTCTATCCAAAAATCTGTTCAGAAGGTATTACTCTCCCAACCTAGTTTACACAAATTTACAATGATATAGATAAACGTGATTAAGATTTCTACATGTGGTGGGAATGTGAACTTTCAATAGTGCAGCATAATCATAATTCATAAACAATCCAAATCTAGCCCTTCATCAAACATTGCTCAAATGCTTCTTTACCTCAGTTGGTTTCCCTATGTGAAGGGGTGAGATCATGTGTTCACCATTCTATCTCTAATTATTACGAGTAATGACTTATCTGATCCCGAATGCAATCCATTGAGGTACTGTTAACTGTATTGATTCTAAGAGATTATATTGATATATTACAAAACTCTAACTGAAGTCAGGTCATGAATGATAAGAAGAATGCTCCTCTAACCTCATGCCCTTTATTTTGAATGTCATTCTTGTTTCCTGTCGGTGGTTATTTCCTATAGAGCATACACTTGATGGTAAGCTTGATTGGCTTAAAGAGGGACTTTCAGTAAAAGAATTCTCTTATACGTATGGAGTTGATTACATCAAAGCCTTTTCTCTATTAACCAGTATGAAGTCCAGGTGAACCAAAAGTTGGCTTATTTGTGAGTTTGATATGACCAATACTTTCTTATAAGATAATTTCAGTTAGGAGATTTTTATGTCCCAACCCCAGGTACCTAGAAGGTTTTTGTAATAAAAATTTTATAAGCTAAATCATGCATGGAAGGCAGCAAGAGGAGGGACAAAGATTGTACCTTTGATCCTCTAAGTTTGGAAGGTATTCGTGGCTTTATCTAACATACAACAATAGATAAAATACCTGATGGACAGCAACATAAAAAAAACTGAATTAGAAACTTCAACATTGACTTTAATGGGAACAAAGAGGAGAGAGATATGTACCTTTGAATATCTCCACTTTGGAGATCCAAACTTGCTTGCAACATCCTTTTCTTGACAGGAGCTTCAGTTCATTCGGATTCGGATGTTACAGAAAGGCAATGTTCCAGGATAGGTTGAGCTTGAATACCATAAATACCATGAATGAGTCTGCAAAACAGATCCTCACTGCTTCCCCAGATCCTAGCTATCCACTTCAGAAGCAGAGCCTTATTCATAGTATCAACCTGTCAGATCCCCAGACCCCCTTCTTCCATAACCATTTCCCGGTCAATCAGGTGGACACATGCAGCATCATTGCTAGATTTACTCCAGAAAAATCTTCGCATAATCGTCTCTAGTCAATGGCGGCCACCAACGGGAAGAAGCCTTGATGACAGAAAGAAGACATGAATAGCTCCAAGGATGGTTCTCATCAGGACCAAGCGATCTCCACGTAAAAGCAGGGAAGCCTTCCATCCTGCCAGTTTTCTCTTCATCTTCTCAATGATTGGCATCCAGTAAACAACACAGAGCTTACCACTTGTTAACGGCAGACCTAGATAACGAATGGGGAAACTGCCACGTGTTGATCCCAACTCCACATTGTATGCCATGGCCTCCGCATCAGAGAGGCTCATCGGGATTACCATTGGCTTATTTCTGTTCAACGTTAGCCTAGATAGTTCACCAAATAACTCAAGCACCATTATCATTCCCATCGTTTCCTCTCTCATCCCTTCAATAAAGAAAATTGTGTGATCGTACTAGAGAAGGGGGGTGGAAATATCCCCGAGTAGGTAGTCTATCGTGATACCCTGATAGGTCACCTGTACCACCATGCATGCCAGCACAAATGAACAACCCTACCTCACACCTTGCTATGGTTGGTAAAATCCGCCCTCGAGTCTACCATTAACAAGCAAGGAATAAGATGTCGTGATAACAAATCTTTTTATCCAAGAGATCCAAACATCTGGAAAGTCACGTCTCGCCGGAGCATACCATAAAAAGCACCAATCCATAGTATCATACACTTTTGAGAAGTCAACCTTCTAAATAAGGCCACCAACTTGACTTCTTATCCAATCTGCAATAATCTCCATAGCCATCGCCAGGTTGTATCATATATGTCTTCCTGTAATGAAGGATAATTGTACCAGAGAGACTATATCATCCAAAATATCATTCAATTTATTAGCCAAAACCTTTGCCACTGTCAGGTGGATGGCATTAGATAAGGCAATGAGCAGAAAATCCCCCACATGTTCGGATGAATCCTTCTTTGGTAGTAGATAGAAGAGCTCTATTGATCTTGTCGAATCCCATATTGCCACTCGCAAATTCATCAATTACCGCCATCGCATCTCTCCCCACAACCTCCCAGAACTTACTGTAGAAGACCAGGGAACTGTCTGGACCCGATGAGCCATCTACGTTCAAACTCCAAACTGCGGTCTTTACCTCATCTATGATGAATCGCCCTCCGCTCTAAGTACCGCCTGACGGCTTGAAAGAGGAACCCAATGTTGCCCGTCCATCTCCAAGGACACACCTCTATGCGAGAGAACTCCCGAGAGTAAGATGCTAACACTCTACTACTTTTGCATTCGCCTTCCACTCTCCTATCATTCACTACCAGTGTATGTAACAAATTGTGCCACTGCCTCCCACATGTAACCATGTGGAAGAACTTAGTGTTGCCATCTCATTCTTGATAATAAAAATCTATGCGCATCCCAGAATCCTTATTCCTTACTTCAAGAGGAGCATCAACTAAGGACTACATTCTATAAGTGAGGGTCAACATTGCATTCCCCATGGCAGATTACAAGCTTGGATGAAAAAGGGAACTTAGATGATAGTTCAAAGTACACTCAATAGATGAAGATGGAACAAAGTGCATGTATTGAGTGATTTTCTTCCTCGAGACATCTTTCAACGAGGTGCTTACTACTATTACTTTTTCCTTTCTTCAAAGAAATGAACAGACCATATCTTTGGAAAGCTCACTACCATGTTCTGCATCTGAAATATTACCACCAACAGAATAACCCATGTTAACAAGATTTACCTTCAATGCAAGGATCTGTGCTACCATTGAAGTAGGACGTACTTGATCTTGCTATGCCCAAAATTGTCAAGTGTAGACAATGGGTGGCTTATAATTATAGAGGTGGTAAACACATTGATGATTCGCTTTTCGGCTAAGATAAAATGTGCTCGTTGTAGCACGGGCCAAGAAGCAATCAATAGAACCAAGCCAAAGATCTCCGCAAGGACTCGGCTTTATTTTATACACGGGCAAGTTCAGGGTCAAACACAGGGACGCAAGCAAACATTTAATTTAATTGAGGTGTCAATTACTTATTTAAATGATTTAGAAGCTTTCTAGGTCAAGCCAAATGCAACAAACACAATGCATGCAATTTTTACATTCTGCAGCACATCTGTACTCCTCGGATTCTTTATGTTTCTCTAAGATCGCCCATCATAGACTTTTCTCTCCTATGATCAGAATCCATACCTTTTGAATGTAGTAGACCATTAACACTATCTACTCCCTTAACCAGAGGGTCACTGTTACATGTTTCCAGTGATTTCTTCTGAATGTCGTCCTGTGCATCAGGGATCTCTTTCTTCGACACTTCTTTTTGTTTAAACATATTTATCCCTTCCTGATCAGCAGCATGCGTACTAAAGTATATTGCAGAAACAATTTCTCCAACCGGGGAATCAGTTTTACAGGTTTTCGAAAATTTCATATGAAAACCATAACGTGACACAAAGGCTTCTTTCAGCTCACACATATTGTTCCTCTCTAGGTCAGCATTCTTAAAACCAAAGGATGATTGTATAGGCTCTTCGTTGCAAACATCACGATTCTCCCTCCTTGAAGATATCTCAGAACTCACTTCCTCTGTTTCCTCAAAAGAGGAAACACGATTATAATTATGTGATGGAAAAGAAAACCCATCCCGACTACGAAACGTGTATCTAAAGAAATCATGACTATCAAAAGAGGTATGTGCATTTTGTATGTAGAATTTTAAATGGTAAATTTTCATAGTAAACTTTTCTTCCACAAGGAAATGAACTGCATGCATCATCCCTCTGAACTGTTCTGAAAAATGCACTTCTAGATTCACTACTTGATTATGATGCGGACACATGACCTTCTGAGACATTCCATGTTCTATTTTGATTTTTTTAGATGCAGCTTTTTGCCACTCTTCACAAACATTTACAGAGAAGCCATAAATTATTTCACAATCAAAGTTGTCACTGTCAGATGTCCCAGTATCATCTTCATCATTCTCAGTCTTGTCACTTTCAGATGTAGAAAGGTCAAAACTTTCCCCAATAGGCTCGTCGTTCATAAATACCCCATTAAAACTTGGAAAGTCTCTTCCTTAACAAGAACCAAAATTGGCTTTCGCTAATAAACCTTCTTGAGAATGTGGCATTATTAAATGCAAGGATTTTTCTAGATCCAATAACTTTTAATACTCATGAAAAGATCATTCTAGATCTATAAAGTTGACCACGAAAAAGAATTGAGAAAGAGACGAGTAGTCGAGGAAGTAAAGATGACGGTGAATGAGTAAATACAATGAATAGTGCAGGTCATGGTGACCCTTACACCTAACCATGCGAGGGCGCGGTGACCCTCAACTGGGCGAAAGATAGGAAGCCCAATACAGGCAGCGGCCATCAAGTGCGTGGTTATAGGATCTCAGTCTTTTCACAATTTTTATGCGAGCTCGTAGTGTTTTTACACCTCGATGGGATCCCGACTTTTGACCAGCTCCGCTGACCCTCTGTTTTAGAATACCTAGGCGGGGGATCCTCACTTTTAGTTTTTTGTACGAGCTCGTCTACCCGTACCGGCCGGGTCCATCTAGAGTGACTTTTCGGGAGAGTCACTCTCACCTGTCTTAGTGGCGTAGTTTTGGAGTAGACCTATCCCTCTAATGTACCGCACTTCCATTTAGAGGGCGAGACGAAAGAGCCTCCTTAGGAGACTACCTCACCGCTTGAGTTTTGGTTACTTTTCCGCCAATAGGCTTGGCGATGCTACATCTGAATCCTCTATGGCTACATCTGAATTATCTAGAATTACATCTGAATCAGTTTTTGCATGTGGAAAAGTTACAATTGAACTCGGAATGAAGCATAACGGATCTTGGCTAAGAGATGAAATCAATTATAAGTTGTGTTGGCTAGAGTTGATTATAATTAAGTTAGTGGATGTGTTGGGAACTTACTTAGGATGCACTATACCCCATCGCATGCATACTGAGGCACCCCAACCCTAAGGCACTATTCACACCTTAAGAGTCATAGTGTGAGGTCACACACAGACCAAGACCACAGACTATCCATTAAATTTGAGAATTTAGATAAAATCAAGAATCAATTTAAAACTTCATTTTCCCATCATCAAAATCCATAATTATGATCTCTAAATAATAAGAGATTAATATAATTATATATGAGACATTAGCTATTGTATAAGAATATGACATATGAAAGGTAATGGGTAAAACTTGGGGCATCCCTTCATAGTAGTAAGTAGTTGTAAATTTTTTTAGTTGTTTATGCCTTACTACTTGATTCTTTTGCAATCACCATAAATGTTTGCTTGTGTTAATAAGTTTTGGGATATACCAGCGCCCGTCGACGTCTCTTGTTCCTTTCATGTGTGGCAAGCAAGGAGCCTGCATTGCAGTATTGGCTTATGATTCCTGGCTCACGGGTATATACCATACGATAAAATTGTTCGGTTTTTGGTTCAGGATGTGTATAATACTTGTCTTTCTTTTGTTTTTGGGACATGGGTACATTGTAAACAAATGTTATTACATGTGATGTTATATGGAAATGAATAAAATGTATAGGTGACACTTATTATTGTTGGTTCTGTGGTTATTTACATTATTGATAATGAATGTCAAATGTAAATATCAAAAGCGAAAAATTTTCATGTATCTTCATGTGCTCTTGTGAAATCCTTCGTGAATGTAATACCGTGAATGTGTTGTAACGGGTTCCCACGATCGGACAGGTTTCACATGTGAGATTTTCCTTGGTTGATAGGTTTCTAACCAAGGACCTTGGCAATCTACATTACTTCCTTTATTTTTTTTGAAGCTCAATCTACATTACTTCCTTGGACTGGAGTTTACCAGGAACTAGCAACATCTTTTGATGACCCAGAGGATGTGCATTACAGATCTTCTTTCTGAGATGGGCGTGGCAGATTGCAGGCTCGCCACTACTCCTATGGACCCAAGATGAAGCTATATGATGAAGACACTGAGGAGGTAGACAAGAGGATGTATAGGGAGCTCGTTGGGAAGCTCCTATGTGTGACCATCACTAGATCAGATATATCCTTTGTAGTGAGCCGAGTGAGTAGGTTCATGGAGCAGCCTAGACAGGCACATATGGATGCAGTCCGTAAGATTCTAAGGTACCTGAAGACCTCACTTGACGCTAGTCTTTATTTAGCAGAGGCACATACGTTGCCACTATAGCTTGCACAGACACGGATTACGCGGGATGTCCCAAGGATAGAAAGCCTATCTATGGATTGCAATGTCCATAGGGAGCTCCTCGGTATCATGGAAGAGGAGATCTAGTGCAATATCAGAGTACAGAGCTATGGCACAGGGGAGTACAAAGATGATGTGGGTCAGATCCATTTTGACAGACCTAGATGTCGGCGTGCTTCTTCCCATGCACCTCCAATCAAGGTAGGAAATGTCGATATTGACACCATATCGATATGGAGTCGATACGATATATCGATGATATATCGTCGAAATATCGCATATATCAACACACTTTTGTGAAGGGAGGACCAGAAAAGAAGTATATATCGACATATCGATACCGATATTGGTTCCATGTCGATATAGATATATCAGCGATATATCGTCGAGATGTTACGATATTCCGTACCCTACCTCCAATGCGACGATCATGTAGTTATTTGCATTGCCAACAACCTAGCCTTCTATGAGAGGACCAAGCATATCGAGGTAGACTGTCACTATACATGATACATGATCCAGAAGGGTTTCATTTCTACCTCTAATGTCAGCTCAAGTGAACAGACAACAGACGTATTCACCAAGGCTTTAGCTATAGGGTAATTCCAAATATGTTCCAAGCTGAGCTTGATTAATATCTACGCTCCAACTAGCGAGGGATTGTTGAGAAATTAGTTATCTTCTATCCTTTTTATGTATTCTCTTTTTTCTTTCTATACTATGTAATTTGCCCAACAAGTTTCTCTTCTATATAAGAGAACCCTAGGACCTCATGAATATATAACTCATTGCATTCTCTCATCTCTTTCTCCACAGCAACAGTTTCTTGGGGTAGCAAGAAACAATGACTCATATCTAAACATAGACATGAAGCAGAATACCTTGCATGTAGCATGATCACTACTCATGTGCTTTATATTAAGCGTTTTTTTAGGAAACTTAAGCCTTGAATTTGTCGAATGATCAATTGAAATGTATTATGATAATCAAGCTGTGACAAGCTTGATCAATAGTGGATCTAACCGTTCTAAAGAAAAGCGTATTGAGATCCAATATTAGTATTTTTTTGAGACTAGATCCAATATCACTATATACAAGATATAGTGGTGAAATAAGAAATTATGGTAACCTACATACCTACAAGTGATATGTTACTCATTCTCTAACTAAGGGAATAGCAACATGTACATACATTAAACATGTTGGTTTGATGGGACTCAGAAATGAATGTGTCAAGAGGTTTTCATAAATAATGGACCTCACTGAAGACAGACGGTCTAAAAAATGAACGGTGGAAAGAGGCGTTTTCCTCGGAATCGAGGCGAGGCATAGTCTCTCGAGGCTATCGAGGCGTAAGCCTCAGTTTATAAAGAAAATATGCATAAAACTATAACTATATAAACGTCAATGTAATTATAAATTGTTTACCCAATATATTATACATAACAACATAAGATATGATGAAATAATAGAGATAAGAAACACCGAAAAAATATATAAGAACCTCATATTCCTTTCTACATATTTTCATCCAATCAAAGAGGGATTCATTATCTATAAATATTGCAAAAGAATTAAACAATACATATTTATCTGCCTTTTGAAATATTGTAGTACATAAAAATATGATTAAATATATGTCAAACAAATTTATGTTATGTGGCTACCATATAATATATGGTTGAGTGAGGAACCTTGAATTCTATCTATTTTTTTGCTTAATACATTGTATTCGTTAAGTTTACGAGTATTGTTGGATTTGATATTTACAAATTCATTCACTAAGACTGAAATGCTAAGAGTTGACCAAAAAAATTTGAATACGATTAATGGTAAATATGAAGTTATGGATACAAAAGAAACATCAGATATATGCATTCATCTTGTATAATAATTATCCTAAATAAGCAGACATTTATAAGCTTCTCAAACAATCAAGTAAACCATTAAAATCATCGATAAAATGCTCCAAAAAAGAAAAAATACCTCGACAAATGCCTCACCACCTTGAGGCTATGCCTCAGCCACCAGAGGTGCACATCTCACTGAATTGGACTGAGGCGCACGCCTAGAGGTTAAATTAAACTGCCTCGAGCGCCTTGAGATTAGATTTTTCATACCATGCTTGCACGGTTGTACCATTAAGATCTATGCCCCTCGGGTTAGTTGTTGTCCATTCTCCTCCTAAAAAGACATTAAAAACAAGGACGTAAGCATAATATGACCCATCATCTTCCTTAGACCCTCCTCCTTTACCCACCTCTCCTTGTCCTCTTCCTCTCCCAACCTTTGAACGTCATTCTTTTTTAGCTCTCCTATGTGTGGTCCCCCGTCTCCCCCAACACAACTACCGCCCCGCCTTCCCTCCCCCCTCAAGCTCATGTCGGCCCCTAGGGGACTACTATCAATGTTTCCCCTTAGGCAAAGTAGAGATAGTGGTCAATGATCGTACGCACAAGTAGTGGTAGGTGAGGATGGTAGGCAACATAGAGGGGACGATTCGCAACGTGGTCGCCACCTAGAGTTGGACAAACAAGGACGGTAGTAGGCTGAGGACAGTCGGCGATGTTGCGGAGACGAGGCGCAATGTGGTCATCACTTGGAGGGGCAAATTGGTGGTACAGTAGCTGGCCAAGATTGAGGTCGCTCACCACTGGCTGCGAGGGGGGTTGCCCAAAGCAGCAGTGATGATTCGAGGAGAGGGTCCCTGCGTACGATTAAAATGTCAGGCAACGAGCTTGCAAGCGGCAAGCAACAAGTAGTCATGCAAAAGAAAGGCCTAGAGGTACCGACCCATGTGTGAGGGAGTTAGGACTCCAGGATCATGAAAACGGTGTTGTTTCCATTACGATATCGAGGAAGCTAGTTTATTCGTAGTGGAGCTCGACAATGTTGAACTTGAAGTTCGACAGATGTGGAACTTTGACCCGATTGGTAGGGAGTACGGATAAAGTTTGGAGTGAGCTGGTGATGATGATAAGGGAGTGATGCTTCCCAAGTTTGGACGAAGCTTGGTGTAAAATGGTGATGGTGATAAGGGGGTAATGTTTCCCTCCATCTACGATTATCTTTTTCTAAGTTTTTTCTCTTTCCTCCAGCTCTCCACTCCCAGTTGATGAAGTAGATTCTTTTGCAGTCTAAGTTGGTGGCATAATGAGAGCGAAGAAGGGCCAGATACAACTAATTGATGCTTGTCTTGAGATATTGCAGTAGTATGGTCAAACTTGCCCCAAGGATGAAGATGGTGTGATGAAGGGAAGGGATACAGGATCATGATTGTAGGGGTTCAAATGCAATATGTTTTACCTTAACTTAATTTGAACGAACCATGAGTTTATTTTAATTGACAATCAACCAACGAAAGGGCATAACTACTGATGGTGCAAGAAGATAAGGGCGTAACTGCTACTACAAAAAAGATATGTGCATAATTGTAACTGCGAAAACTCAAGAGCACAAGTGTAAAAATCCCTAAAATACTATTGTTAAAGTATGTAATATTTTGGTAATTAGGATCTCTCCAGGATCCAATTACCCAGCTCTCTTGTTTAGTCTCACGTCATCTATACGTGTGACTCTAGTATGTCTACAGGGATATATAAGGGGCCGCACTCCTGTAACCTTTGAAAGATTCATAATGCAGTATCTGACCTTATGAGGCATTCTCCCATGGTTTCACACCCCTCCTCACCGAGTAGGGTTCCACGTAAAATCATGGTGTTCTTCAATGTTTGTATTATTTTGATTATCGATTCTACTTTCGCATTCTAGATTTCAACATGGTATCAGAGCGATCGATTCTATGGTTTGTTCGTTAAGTCCTTTTTACGATCGAGTTCTAACGCGACGATTCCCACAGTGTTGTTCCATCTTCTCGAACAAGCGATAGCAAGGGTTCCTCTCCTAGAACCCTAAATCCCTTTGTGCATGGGTTTCTCCTCGATCTAAAGATGCTTTCGCGTGTGCGGACTTTCGCTGAGCACCAATCATCCTACACCACCTTCAGGCCACATCTAACAACCAAGGATCCCACCCTCTAAGGTGGCCCACCTCATGTGCATCCCACGGTGCCTACATCTCCAAGCACAACCATGTGTGTGCGTCTTTAGGCGGTGGTGTTCATCTCCACACAATCCAGCAAACCCCCTCCATCAGCCAACGATATCTTCTGCAACCCTCTCCACCAGCCAGCGATCTCCTTTGTAACCCTCTCCCAGCCCCAGGCGACGCAACTCCTTGAGCGAAGGGTCCATGCGCAGCAGGTTCCAAGCGGTACCGCCTCCTTCTCCAAGGCACCTCCGTGCAGCTCCTCCTTTTCCAAGGCTCTAGGCATTGCAACCTTCTCCAAGGCTCAACATCGCGCTCACGTGAGACCTCTTCGTTGAGCGCCTCCCCGAGGGTAACTCTAGCACCTCCTCTCTACAGGCATTCGACTACAAGCAATGAGTTACCTCCACTCAGGCGATGGCCCTTCCCTTCGTATGCGGCAGTAATCTCACCAAAGCCCCCTCCAAATGGCAACACCTTCTCCCCGATTTGGCAGCAGCATCCAGTTCTCCCCTTCAGGGAACCCTAATGTTGTGCGTGAGAGATGGGGACCGGATACCCCATATTAGGGCACCTCTTCTCCTTATTTCATGCCTCGTTGCTACTGCATTCAAAAAGGAACAATTAAAAGAAAGAAAGTAAGGGCCATGCAGATAGACGTTTGGGCTAAATTGGGTTGTATTCAAAAAAAGAGATTGCCTAAAAAAAAGATGTCGCAAAAGAAAAAAAAGGTACAACTTATGAAAGAGAGAGAGAGAGAAGGACAGGTTAAAAAAAGAAAGCCGAAAAAATTGCATGTTCTACGTTGTTTCTCCCAACTTGATGATTTATGTTCTTTTGACAAGTATTGGAGAAAGGAGGAGTAGAGAGCATTGGATATTTTTCTATATGAGATATCCTTATAGGCTTTGCAACATGTCCATCATATTCTACTAGTGACTCCTCGAAAAGAGATCTCATCTCCAAGATCGTTATATAAGAGAACCGATGCCAGGTCCCCATAAGATATGGGAGAGATCATTCTCAGGGTCCGCGTATAGGAAAGTCCCAACTCTGCAGATCCACTTATGAGAGATGGACACTCTTCTTTTGATTTTCAACATCAACTACTTCAGATGGACATCTACTACTTGGGATTGTCTCAGACTTCTACTGCCAATCAACATCATGAAGACCAATACTCCATCATATCTACTGCACACCAGCCATCTTCTCGAGCATCCACTATGAGCACAGGTCTCCTCCTAGTGCGACTCTACTCCATGCGCTCTTATTATTTTGATTATCAATTCTGCTTCCACATTCTGGATTTCAACCATTATAATCAAATAAAAATAAAAAATTTGACTTCACTGAATTCAAACACTGAAAAAGATTCATTAAAAATTGACTCATGGATGGTATATTCATAAATACGAGAGAAACTATAGGAATCACATAAACAATGTACCAATTTCAGACACAAACCTGTCCAGCACCAACGTCCACTATTTCTTCCGCTCCTACATTATTCGCAACTGCATTCACAAGTGCAGCCAGAATGCCTATCTGTTCGGTCATGAACTGTTCGTTAGCAATAAACAAATGTGGAGGGACAATAAAGTTTGCCAAAAAAATGAAAAGAAAAAACTGAGGTCGGACACAAGAAAATGAATATCCATACAGTTTGAGGCCAATTTTAAAGTATGTATACGAGGGAAAAATTAAAAAAGTTGAAAAAAAGGAAAGTTTTCATATCACTTCATGTTTTTTCTTCGGATTCATGCCTTGAGCTAAAACACAATCAAGTGTTGTCGCCTCCAGACCAGGGAACAACTGAAAAGATGATATCCAATTTCCATATTATACAAAGTTCAAAAGAGAAGAGGTGTGAAGAGCTTCACGTTAGAGACTAAAATCTTGCATACTTCACAAAGTGCTTCCTGCTCACGGGGCATGACAAGTGATTCCACCGTACGGACAAATTCCTGAAGCGAATCCGGCCAATGATCCTGACAGAACATTACTAAATTCAAGCATCTCTCAAAAACAAGTACTAAATTCAAGTATAGTGAAACTTTTAAGCCCACTATGACTTTTCACTGAGTGACTGAACCCCAATATCTATCCTTAACTACTGTGCAGCAAAATTTCTTGCAAGTTAACATGCATAAAAGATGCTAAATTAAATGCATGTCTAAGAAGCAAAAAATGCACCCAATAGAAATTTCTTTTGGTATAATGCTCCTATTAAACGGGTAAATCCACTTCTATTATTTTGTTAAGGATGACAGGTAAAAGGTTGTTATTTTCAGAAAAGTGGCGGATAATTGCCCCTCGTAGGTTCTTACCCATAAATTCCATTAGTTACAAATGCAAAAGTTACAAGTAGGAGATGTGGGGTGCCATATGCAAGCATGTGTGTGGGAAAGGAAGGAGCAAGAGTGAACAAGACAAAAGGAGAAAGACCAAGAGCAAGCGAGAAAGAAGGGGAAGGAGCGTGTGTATACGAATGGGGAGGAGAATGGGAAGGTTGGTGACAATGCTCTCTCTCGACAAGGAGGTGGTGGTGGCTAGAAGGGCAAGGATGGGAGAGCAAGGACCATGAGAAGCGGAGCGGGATTTGAGGGTGGTGCTTGGTACGTGAGTGGGGAGGTGGATGCGAAGGTCTCTCTGGATAAGGGGTTCAGCCTCATTGGGGGTATGGGTGGTGGTGGCTACAGAGGATCAGAACAGCGTGACTGTCGTCGACATTTGACCTCAGTCTCATGATGCAGGCCTTGGTGTTTCGGGTATGAATAGGAAGTGTACTTTGCAAGGGTTTGCTCAGGTTTCATGGTTTTCTTTGGTTGTGGTAAGCCAGGTCACTACAAGGTGCATTGCGTTGCGAAGGGGATTTGAAGGTGGTGTGTACGCATAAGGAGAAACAGTAACATGGAAGACTATAGTCAGGGTACAGCTTCAACGGGCGATATTGCACCAGGGATCCTGATTGGTGAAGGCCCTATGAAGGCAGTGTGGCAATGATGTAGGCTTTTGGCAGGGAGCTTGGGAAGGGTTTCCAACACGATTTCTTGAGGTTGGGGTTGGAAATCCTCTACTAATGGGGTCTTTCAAAGGTGGTGGGGCCATGCCTAATGTTGGGCTCCCTTAACGGTTGGTCCCGAAGGTCAAGTAGCGTTGTCCACTCCTCTGGGATGGAATGGTTGTGCAAAAGACTTGAAGCCTAATAAACGTGGAGGGACTTCTGGTTCGTTATCAAGGTTTTTCAGCGGTGAAGGCGAAATTTGCCAAGGTGGGAGAGGTCGTTATGCTGGAGATAAATTGCCTTCGTCTGGTGGCAGAGCTTTTCGGCTCCAATACAGCAACAACAACAAAGCCTTTTCCTAGAATTAAGTAGGGTCGGCTACATGGATTCTTCGCCTCCATTCAGATCTATCTTGGGTCAATCTCGGGCTTATATCCAAAAAACTAAGATCCCTTCGTATAGTCTCTTTCCAACACTTCTTGGGCCGTCCTCGCCCTCTCTTAGCCGGCTCAACATCCCAACACTCGCATCTCCTAACTGGTGCATTAGTTGATCTTCTTTGCAAATGACCAAACTATCTTAAGCGGTTTTCTCGCATCTTATCCTCAATCGGAGCTACACCAACTTTCTTTCTGATTGCATCATTCCGAATCCGATCTTTACGTGTGTGTGTGTGTGTCCACACATCCACCTTAGCATTTTCAATTCTGCTACAGTCATTCTATGCACATGTCTACGGTTCACAGGCTAACATTCAGATCCATAGAGCATAGCAGGTCTCACGGCTGCTTTGTAAAACTTTCCTTTAATTTTTAAAGGAATTTTCTTATCACAGAGAACAGCAGAGGTTCCTCTCCACTTTAGCCAGTCTGTATTTATTCTATTAGTAACATCTCCATCAATTTCCCCATCATGTTGCAAAATAGATCCCAGATATCAAAAAGAATCTCTCTTCTGAACGTTATCATCACCAATCTTCACCTTGATTCCTTCACCATTGCTTTCATCAAAGGTGCACTCCATATATTCCGTCTTAGCCCTACTTATACGAAATCATTTAGTCTCCAATGCATGTCTCCAGACCTCAAGCTTCTCATTTACTCCATCTCTAGACTCATCAATCAACGCAATATCATCAGCAAATAACATACACCAAGGTAACTTATCCTGAATGTGACTTGTCAACTCGTCCATAATCAAAGTAAAGAAATATATACCTCTAAACGATATTTTCGGCTCCCCTAGCGACCTTTTTTTAAGACCAAAAGAGGGGGGAATCACGCATAGGTGCCCACCCCAGTATTATTAAAAAACAAAAAAAGGGAAAAATACAAATCACAAGTTGCAAGGTCCAAGACTCAATCATGCGCTTGTAGTGAGCGCTAACATTCTCACAGTAAAATCGGTGGCCAGAAAAAAGAACATCATTACAAGCTAGCCAAATGGCCCACAGGACTGCCACCGGGACAAGAACCTCTCTTCTTTGTCTACATCGTGCTCCAAGAAAACATGACCAGAATGACTCGAAAGAGCGAGTGCACAACCAATTCAACCACACCTCGTTCCAAATAGGCTAGGAGACCAAACAGCGGAAAAAAGATGGTCCAGCGACTCAATGGCACTCCCACAAAGGGGACATCTATCCGATACAGTCATGAAAATCTTAGCACATCGATCCTTAGTCATGACATGCTTTCTGCGAAATAACCACATAAAGAAACCAATCCTCTCCGGGAGACCAAGAGACCAAACAAAGTTGCAGTATCGAATCATATCACCGAAAGTGCAGGAGACGACCTACAAATGGCATCGTATGCCTTCCGAACAGAGAAAACCCCGTCCTTCCACAACCAGTGATCGGGGTCAAAGGAAGGCATGTCTGCCTGTGTAACATCCGGGAATCCGCCAAACCCGAACCCGACCCGATTTGGGTCCGGCAAACCCAATAAAGTTGTTGGTCGATATTAAACAACCTAAATCGATCAACTGGTCGTGAATCAAAAGTCGTTCGGGCGAAATCGACCGAAAATCAGTCGCATCGTAATGCGCGTCGTGAAAAAGCCGCGACGAAAATTCGGAAACCGCAAAACGAACCGAGACCATCATTAGATCCGATTCGACAAAACAAGACCAACGGAATTGACCGTTCGTCAATCGGAGGTCGTTAGATATTTTTAGTTCGCAAAATTTAACCCCAAACCGAAATCGTATCTCGGAAATTCGGGTATTCAAAACCCAACCGAAAGTATATCAATATTATACTCATATTGATCGTCATTTAGAGACGATCAAAACGAGATATTTCGCATGAGAATCCGACAATCGAGGCGCGAATGCGGACGGTTTGTGTACCTTATATAAGTAGGAGAAATTGGCCTAAAAAAATTTATTAAAAATAATTTTTTTTATTTTCTGCTACAGTAGCAGCACTTTTCCAGGACAGCCGTATGGTTGGGATTTTTTTTCCTCCTCTCTCCTTTTCCATTTGGCAAATGCTCTTTCCACTTGTCAACCCAACCTTTCTCCTTTTTCCTTATAAATAGCCCCCCAAATCTCCCAAACTTTCCTCTCAAAAATCCCCAGCTGTAACATCCGGAGCTGCACAAAACCGAACCTGACCTGATTAGAGTCTGTATGACTCAATAAAGTTACTAATCGATATTTAATAACATAAATCGATCAATTGATCGTGAATTAAAAGTCGTTCGGCCGAAATCGATCAAAAACCGATCGCATCGTGATGCGTGCCCGGAAAAGCCGCAACGCAAATTCGGAAACCGCGAAACTAACCAAGACTACCCAAAAATCCGATTCGATAAAATAAGACCAACGAAATCGACCGTTCGTCGATCGGAGGTCGTTTGATATTTTAAAATTGTAAAATTTAATAACCAATCAAGACCGTATCCCGGAAATTTCGAAGATTTATCTTCGACCCAAAGTATATCAATATTATACTCATATTGATCGTCGTTCAGAGATGGTCAAAACGAGCTATTGTACACAAAAATCTGACACTCGAGGTGACTATACGGTCAACTTTGGTTTTCTAAATATAAGAGAGCCATTGTTTATAAAAAAAGAAGGAAAAAAAAAGAAATTTCCAGCAATGCAGACAATAGTCTGCTGTCCATCTTCCCTTTCCACTTGGCTTATTTCCTTTCCACTTGGACCCAAGTCTTCTTCCATTTGGCAATAAAAGGCAAATCCCCTCTCCTTATAAATATAACCCACATCCTCCCAACTCTCCCCCAAAAATCCACCGAGAATGCTTCCCCTCCATGCTGGAGCTGCAGTCCAGCAGCTCTGAACTACTGTTACAGCCTTTTTATTTGGGCAGCAGCTGCTGCTCCCCACCATTATAGTTGATGCTCCTTCCTTGGAGCAAGATGCTGCTGTCCACCTCCTTGTTGCAGCAACTTTGGAGCTAATGTTTCTCAGGTAATTTGAAGTTACTTCCTCCCTACCATTTCCCTTACTGCTGCTACCTAATACAAGATCAATTCTCTCCAAATTTTAGGGATTTTACAGGGTCCAATCTCCCTTTTCTGCTGCTCTGAATTGAATGGTTGTGTTGCTGTTGCAATTCAACCTTTGAAGCCTACTATAGCTCTATTTCAGCCCCTGATTTCAACCCCCATTGTTGCTACCCAACTGGAACTGCATGCACATTTGGATCTCAAATCCTTGGAAATCCAAAGGTACATTCTAAAACTCTCCTTTTTGCTGCTCCAGGGAACAACCCCTCTCCTGCAATATCCTTCCAAAGCTGTAGGAGCCTTTCTAACCATTTCTTCTTCCAAAATAGAGATCTTCCTGCTGCTGTCCAACAACAGTTCAAGCACTGCATGCAGACTTAGTTTCAAGTTTTACAGAAATTTAGGTACAATCTTCTCCCCTCCTCTTGTTGCCTTCCATGTATGTTAAAACAAGTTTCAAAATCTCTTTCTAGCATTTATTGTGTTTTCTTTTGATGATCTAATAAGTCATGCAAGTCACGTAAGCACACAATATCATTTGGTATGATTTGGCTTTAATAGGTTTCGCATGTTTTAAATTCATCGGATTGTGAACTCCGACCAAATCCGAATATATAAGAATTTGGAGATAATAAACCATTTCCATATTAAGTCATAGTTCTGTGCTAGAACAAGAAGGCATTGTATCTGGTGTCAACAAATGACAAACTTGTTTACCGCTATACACGACTGATTAATTTAATTGGCTATGTGTTTGGCTATCAAGTAGGCAATCTTGGCACTCCATAAATTTTGTTATTGTTTCTTCCACAACCACACATCTCCCATCTCTCTTTGTATACAACAAGATAGTCTCATGTATAGAAAAAAGAGGCCTGAGCTGAGCATATCAGACGCAATGAGCAAAGAATTCTCTATTTTTCACCGATACTGACCTTCACCAAGAGGGTGCGAAGTAGAGAAGAGAGCCTATGGGATGTAGCTAATTCTGTACATCGTTCATTGTAAGTAGGCAAATGCTTTTTTATGGATAGTGGACATCCTTATTACAATATCTAATAGCTCGGAAAGCGAGTTTTCTCTTACACGAGCAGCCTTATTCCAACAAAAAAAAAGAGAGAACTCAGTAGACCTGTCAAATTAGTTATGTTGTCAAAACACGTATAGCAACAAAAATGGTCAAGAAGGAAAGGGAAATATACTTTTTGTTGTGTAAGAGATCAATGAGATCGTAATCACTCTTTAATAAAGGAGGGGAACCTGGTAAATTACAAAATGTGTCCAGCAATAAAGGAAATTATAGAAAATAGTACTGAAACATAAAATAAGAAATGACATATATAATTGGAAAGGGGTAGATGTACAATATTTGGTAGCATCCTTTAAGGGATTCATCCAAGTTTTTTTATTCATTTTTAAAACTCAACTTATGACTAACACTAGGTCAATCATAGGTTCTACCTCTTGAGATAACTTGTGGAAGTGTGCTTTGAGACCCTGGTTAAGGACACAGATGGCCTCTTAAATCTTTTGAGAATTTTTAATCTTCGCTTTATATACATATCTCCATATAAGAAGACTTCTTCAAATCAAGCTATTAAGTGCACGGTTTTTTTTAAACAATGACTAATATAATCCAAAAATATATATATGTACATAACTTGCATAACATCTTAGTGGACTACATAGAATAATGCACCAAAGTAGTCCTTGTCGTACATCTAATATGGGGCCATTGGTAGCCAAATATACTTTGTCATCACTATTGTTGTGCTTGTTAATGAAGACCAATTGCAGCTTACATATACATCCAAAGGGGCATTAATAAGAGTTTCTATATATAACCTTAGAAACTAACAAATCTATCTTAGTCTGCGTCGTTTCCCTTACCTAACCATTTTGGAATACAATCGGAATTATTAACAAGGCATTGACGGCTAATTGATACATATGTTGATAGATGCTCAGATTGAGAGATAGTGTATTTTCATACAAGTAATTTATAAAATTAAGATCAATAATGATTTCACTAAAATTATGAATGTCTACATCGAATCAAATTTAGATCCAGATCCAATGAATATCTACTGATATCAAAATTTTAGAAATGACAAAATATGATCATATAGATCGATCATCTTCATATATTAATCCTAAAGTATATACTAATGATTATAAATCACTATTGATTGAGTTCTTGACAAAAGACCTAGATCTGTACAATTATCCACAACAGAGATCGAGAAAGATCGAGGAATCAAGTCAACAATAGTAATTCAATGAAGACTGATAAATAATGATTGCCAGTCATGGTGACCTTTACGCCTGACTGTGCGAGGGGGCGGTGACCCTCAGCTGGGCGGAAGATTAGGAAGCCCAGTTAGGGCAGCGGCCGCTTCGTGCGCGGGTCTAGGATCCCAGTCTTTTTCTCGGTTTTTCGCGAGCGCTCGCAGTTTTTACGCCTCTCTGGGATCCACAGGCTTTCTTTTAAAGACCAGTTCCGCTGACCCTTGTTCTTTAGGGTACCTAGGCTGGAGGACCCTTGGTTTTAGTTTTTCGAGCTCGTTAGCCCGTACCGGTCGGGCCGGTTTTTCTTTTAGAGCGACTTTTCTAGAGAGTCTCTCTCACCCGTCTCAGTGGCGTAGTTTTGGAGTAGACCTATCCCTCTATTGGACCGCCCTTCCAATAAGAGGGCGAGACGGAAGAGCCTCTTTTGTAGGCTACTTCACCGCTTGAGTTTTGTTTATTTTTCGCCAACAGACTTGGCGTTGCTACATTTGCATCATCCATGTATACATCTGAATCCTCTATGGCTACATCTGAATCAGTTACAGTTGAATCTGAAAAAGATACATTTGAGATTGGATTGAGTCACAATTGAGTTGGCTAAAGTTGAATTACAGTTGAATTGTTTACATGGAAGCTTGGTTACAATTGAGTTGGTTTCTGTTGAACTAGTTACTTTTCTGCCAATAATTCCTGGCAAAGAGAAAAGGCCCTATCATGAAAATCATCCTTATCGGACTATCCACTAAGCATGAGAAAATCAAAAAGGAAAGAATCAAAACCCCAGATCCATCATATACTCCTACTATGATCAATCCACAAGATTCTTAAACATCATTATAAGCATTAATAGAGATAATGATTATATCATAGTCTCATCCTTCACGATCTCAAGACCAATCAAACTTAAATTATAATTAATAGAAAGACAATGACTTAAATATGGACCATATGATAGTTGTATATAAATGATTAATGTGGGTAAGTAGTGTAGGATGAGTAGAATGGGGTTTTACACACCAAACAACTTGAAAGCATGTTTCATTGCAAGTAGCTCTAAATTTTAATTGTTAAGGCCAAATTACTTGCTTTCTTTTGGAGCCACTAAATTTCCTGTTATTTCTAATTAATTAAGATTTACTCAACATTTGTTGATGTTCTTTTCTCCCTATTCCATGGATTGCAGGCATAATACCTGCACCGTAGTATTGGGAGAGTTGAATGTCAGTTTCTGAAGCAAAACATACCAGGTATGTATGTTATAATTTTGTTCAAGGATATTATAAATGCTTTTATTTCTCTTCTGATAAAATTGGGATGCATGTACATAATGCAATTTCTGTTGTTACATGTTAACTGCTATGGAATTTATGCAATATAAGTGTGACATTTTATAGTTCTGTGGCTTGTTAGTTAATGTGAATGTCATGAAAAAAAATAATTTTTTTCCAAATTTTCAGTACTCTAATGCGGTCCTTAGAGAACATGATACTGCGGTTGTTATGTAAACGGGTTTCCCGGATCCAAGAAGGAGCGGGCCCCACACCAGCCGAGAGAGGGAAACCACCTCATTTTCTCTCCCCTTCCTTCCCAATTTTTATTCTCCCTTCTCCCCCAAATTTTTTCACTCAAAATTTGGTGCTATCTTTCTTCTCCTTCGGACACAAGGTGCAGCTCAGCTGCTGTTCAGCAACCACCAACCTCAAGCTACTGGAGAGAGAGTTTAACAAATTAGGATGCTGCAGTTCTTGCCAGCCTTGGAGGAGAACCTCCTGCTGTCCACAACTGAAGCTGCTGCTCTGGAAGTAGATGAGTCATTTCCCTTGTTGGAAGACCTCCAATACAACTGCTACTCTCCTTTGGGCAGCCATTGCTGCTCCAATTTCAACCAAACAGGAGCTACTGGAGCCCCTGTTGCTCATCCAAGAAGCCTTTCTGCTACTCCAACTTTGCAAGCAGCTGCTACATGCCCAGTTGCATGCAAGATCAATCCTCCAATTTGAAGAATCTTAGGTACATTCCTTATACATCCTCCTTGCTGCCATGCATGTGCCATAGTATCCTCTCTTGCAAATTGAGAAAAGTTTTCATGAAATTTCTGCTACATCTCCAATTCCATACTCTCTTCTGCATGCAAATTTTTTTTGGGTACAATCCAGAGCCTCATCGCTACCATGCATGTGAATTTCCAAATCAAATCTCAGTTCTCTCAATCTGTATACTTCTGGGCAGTGATCTCCAAATTAAGCTTGGTCGAACTTCAAATTTGTAGTGGGGTTAATACTAAACATAGTATTTATAAAAACCATGGTTGCAAAAAGAAAGGTAAAAATAAAATAAAATAAATATGTGTTAACTAGTAAGAAGAATAGTGGTTGACCTGGAATTTAAAAAAAATGAGGGGAATCATTACAAATTCATCTATCTTGTACAAGGAGTTTAGTAGAGCATTCAACCAGACAATTATATCAACAATTTATACTACACCCACTAAAATTTTAAATGGTTAAAAGTATTCATTTCGATTAGTATTTCTATTAGCTTAAGATTTGAGAATGAACTATGCTCCCACATGCTTCGTTGAAAATTAAGAATTTATATAAGTTATAATTTAAGATGTGTTGTAATGAAGAAAAAGTCGGCAACCTTTCCTACTATATTGTTTTTAATGTTATAATATATATATATATATCCAAAAGGTTTATTAATATTTGAAATGAAATCCCTTCAAGCAAGAACGTATCTTTCTGTAGGTCTCTAAAATATAGAATGTGCATGGCTTTTTATAAACAGTAATTGGGTTATTTTTCTCTATCATTGTGGCATTAATTTCTCTATTAATTTAGTATATATTTAGGAAGTACAAACTGACAGTAGAATCTGAATTAATAAATTAGAGGAACTATGGAAGGTTATATATATATGTTAGTATATGTTCAGAACTTCTAGGAAATCCCAAGTCTGATCTATACCTGCATAGGTTGTCGAGTTTTAAATCTAAGCATGTGAAAATTTAAAAGGATAGTTCCATCTGTAAATCGAATAGGTTTGGGTATCCATTAAGTAAATTCTGATAATCCTTAGTACATCTATCAATTGTGCAGTCAATCTGTAAGGATTACTTAAATTATATTCATATAAATTGCGCATTCCCTTCCTCCACTGAAATAATTACAGATGGCTTTTGGTTGTAGTATATCATGAAAACTCAATAATGGGTCTGTATCCATTTTTATAAATATGACTTGATGGAATCATTTCAAAAAAAAAAAAGAGGTCTAAAATATTATCAAATTATTGTCCAAATTTGCTAGCATATAAGCTAGTATTCAAGATGTAAGACTGACGCTAAAAGAATTGCTTTGATCTGACATGAATGTAAATAACAGCGTTTCTTCAATAGAGCACGGCACACAGTTAGTGCAACCTTTTCAAAATGTGTAACACACATGATCATCTTCCAAGCTCTCTACTATCTGTTGATCACTATGAATAAGATTGTTAACCAAAAGATCTAGATCCGTAAAGTATATATCACAGAAAGGATTGAGAAAAGAATGAATAATCGGGAAAGTGAATATGACGGTGAATGAGTAATGACAATTAATTATGTCGATCATGGCGATATTTACCATGATCGTGCGAGGGCGCGGTGACCCTCAACTGAGCGGAGGAAAGGAAGCTCAGTTAGGGCAGCGGCCGCCAAGTGCGCGGGTCTAGGATTCCAGTCTTTTACACGGTTTTTACGCGAGCTCGCAGTGTTTTTACGCCTCGTTGGGATCCAGACTTTAGACCAGTTCCGCTGACCTTGTCTATTAGGATACCCAGGCGGGGGTTCCTTGGTTTTCAGTTTTACGTACGAGCTCGGTTGCCCGTTACCGGTCGGGCTGTTTTTCTAGAGTGACTTTTCCGGGAAGTCCCTCTCACCCGTCTCAGTGGCGTAGTTGGGGAGTAGACCTATCCCTCTATTGGACCGTCCTTCCAACTAGAGGGCGAGACGGAAGAGCCATTTGTAGGCTTCTTCACCGCTTGAGTTTTCTTTCGCCAACAGACTTGGCGATTCTACATCCAGATCATCTATATCTACATCTAAATCATCAAGAGTTGCATCTGAGAGAGTTAGAGTGAAGGTTTGGAGGAAATTACAATTAAAATTGAGTTGATTGGAGGTGACTATAATCTGATTCGAAATCCCTATAAGTTAGTGGATGTGTTGGGAACTTAGTTAGGGTGCATTACACAACACCGCATGCCTACGGAGGCCCCCCAACCCTAAGGTACTTTTAATACCTTAGAGTCATAGTGTGAGGTTACACACAGACCAAGAGCACAGACTATCCACTAACATAAAGGAGTAAGTAGAATTAAGGATCAAATCAATCATCACCATATCAGTCCATTACCAAAAATCATGGCATCATCTCAATGACTAGAAAATAGCATCTTCATGTGCCATCAATTATATTTATAAGATCTTGATCATAGGGATTACCATCTAAACTTTATACAAATATATATATGGGAAGAATGGGAAAAAGGGGAGAACAAATGAACTTAATACCAAACAGTTGAAAACCCTTTTACTTACGCAAGTAGATGTAAATTGTAGTTATTCCACCTTTCTACTTGCTCTCTTTTGCACATTATAAATAATTGTTATTTATTTTTAAACTACGGGTTTGTATTCACAATTGTGACTCCTTTTCTTCCTTGCACGCATGGCAGGAAAGGAGTCTGTTGTTCAGTAGCTATACAGGGTTCCAGGAGACAAGGTCTGTACCAGACGGTATGTAGTTTTTGTTACAGTTTTTAGTTCAATTGATATTGTAAAATGCTTCTTCTCTTCAGTCAAATTTTTGGGATGTTGTATGTACAGACAGACATTGTACATGTTGTAAAATCATATGAAAGTAATGAAATAAGATTTTGGTGCCAATTTTCTCTATTAACTTGTGGTTATGAATATAAATGTGAATGTCGAATGTCACTTGAAAAATCCCTGTCTTTTGTAGCTTATGCGATTCATATGTGAATAAAATGTCGCGAATATTGCGTAGAATTGTGTCGTAAACGGGTACCCAGATCCTTGGGGGTTGACAGCCTGCCCCAGCGAGTCCAACAAGCAGATAAACTCCCCCAGGTGTTGGTCAGAGAAAGAAGTTCTGAATTTCAACATCCAATTTCCATTTATCCAACAATCACTAACCCGCGCATCAGAATTGGCCGCCAAAGCAAAAAGCCAAGGGAGACTAATGAGCGTGTCATCCCCCGTTCAATCATCCATCCAGAAACAAAAGGAAACGCAGTCCCCAACCACCGGACTGAAGAGCTCAAGAAAGCGCGGTAGGATCTTCAGGATCCCCTTCCAAAAATCAAACTGATTGGGCCCTCGCCGCAAAAGCCCAGGCCCCGCCAAAGAAACGCTATATAGGCGTCGGATCAGAGCACTGTAAAAGCTCTCATCTCTGCCCCAAATTCTGCCCACCCAATTAAACAAAAGAGCCTCGTTGAAGGACTCAAAGCTCTTTATCCCAAGCCCCCACTCTTCTTAGGTAATGTAACGGTCTCCCAATCAACTAGATGCATACCTTGTCATTCCTGCCCGGATATGCTCCAAAGGAATTTACGCATCAGTCGTTCCAACCATCTCCTGACACTCACCGGGAGGAGGCGGGACGAAAAGAAAAACACAGGTATGCTAGACAAAACTACCTTGACCAACACCAAGCGTCTTCCCCGTGACAAAAGAGAAGCCTTCCAACTAGACAACTTCCTCTCCATCTTCTCCACCACCGGAAGCCAATCCGACATCTTGACCCTGCCAGCCGTGAGAGGAAGTCCAAGATACCAAATAGGAAGGGAGCCAAGGCCCGTGGCTGTCTCGAAACTGCAAGCAAGGGCCTCATCATGTGACATGCCAAACGGACAATAGTGGACTTGCTGTGATTCATCTCCAGACCCGACATCTCCCCATAGATCTCCAAAACGAGAGTTGTGCCGCCAGCCTCTTCCCTACATCCCTCCACAAACAGAATAGTGTCATCTGCATACTGAAGCAAGGGGATGCATAAGTCCCCACATATGTATCCTGCTATGAGGCCACTACTCTGAATATGTTCGACCATACACGTAAGAACATCAGATGCAAGTACAAAACGCAAAGGCGCAAGAGGGCAACCCTGCCTAACCCCTCTCTACGGCTGAAAGAAGCCACCTTCAGGATGACCGTTAACCAGCACAAATAAGGATGTCATGGTGACACAGCGCTTCATCTAAGAAATCCAGATGTCCGGAATACCCCTCCTGTAAAGAGCCACCCATAGAAACAGCCAATCCAAAGTATCATAGGCCTTAGAAAAATCGACTTTCCAAAGCAGAGCATGTTTGCCATTACGCTTCCACTCATTAATAATCTTCGAGGCCAACACCAAATTATATGCAATTTGTCGCCCGGGGAAGAATGCCGACTGTAGTGAGGATACAATATGGTCAGGAACTTTACTGAGACGAGTCGCGAACACCTTCGCTATTAAGAGGTAAATGCTGTTAGAAAGAGCAATGGGTATGTAATCTTCAATCCTATTTGTTGCCTCCAGCTTTGGAAGAAGAAATAATAATGCCATGATTAGCCTTTCAAAACCCGCATTGCAATGACACAATTCCTCCACAACTTCATGAACCTCACCACTCACCAGGTCCCAGAATTCCCTATAGAAGAAGACCAAGAAGCCGTCCAGTCCCGGCGCCCCATTTGCATTCAGACTCCAGGTCACGCTGCCTTAATCTCCTCCAAAGTAATTGGCAAGATCAAACTATTCGCATGTAATTCTGAGAGGGGAGTCGTCCCTAGGCCATTCCACCTCCAAGGTCTGGATGCAGCTTTCCTATAGAACCCATGGTAGTGGTCCGCAATCGCACTCCCCAGCTCTTTGTCCCCCTATATTCTAATGGCATCAACAATCATAGACCTGATTGAATTAATCTTGTGTTTGTCACTAGCTATCCTATGGAAAAAAGCCGTATTTGCATCACCCTCCTTCAACCAGGCAAGACGAGATCTATGTTTCCATTTTGTCACTTGCTTTCGATCTTCCTCCAATATCGTTCTCTGAGCGGCAACTCTTAGTCCCATCTCCTCAGTGTCCAACAACCTGTCATCCTCAATCTTATCAAGTCTCTGAACCTCCTGCTCCGCAAGAAGCCTCCGAGACTTTCTAGACTCCCTGATATCCTTCTTATACGCGCACAACCTCAGACGAAGAGACTTCAGCATTTCTGAGAATCTCACTGCCGTTGAACCAGACACTTCGATAGAAACCCGGTGGGAACAGACCAATTCTCTGAAAGAGTCCTCCAAGAGCCAAGATCGCTCAAATCTGAAGAAACCTCTCCCCACCGAGTGACTGCCTGAATCCCACAACAATGGCGAGTGATCCGACCGCGTGCGGGGCCTCGAAGAGGCGAAGGACAGAGGGAACGCCTCCATAATCTCCGATGAGGCCAGAAAGCGATCAATACGAGAGCGGGAACCAAAGCTACGCCAGGTATACTTGGTGTCAGCAGCATCGAAGACCTCAACCTCCAGCTCATCAATAAGATCTGCAAAATCAACCGAACCCGGATCCTGCCCTCCCCGCAAGCGAGGACGATCCGAGGTGAGGAGGGTGACGTTGAAATCTCCTCCCACAAGCCAAGCACGGTCCAGAACGGCGCTCCTTGCAGCACGCAACTCCTCCCACGGATCCCGCCGCAGAGCGGGAGAACACGGGCCAAACACACAAGAGAAAGCAATGAGGGACGAAGTGATGGAGCTCTCTAAAAGCAACGTAAGGACATGAGAACCCTTCATCTCCGCCCTTATCTGAAACACAGAGTCCTTCCAAGCCACACAAAGGCCACCTGCACTCCCAAAATCGTCAATCATTGTAAAGTTACTCATAGATCTCACACCAAACGACTTCCAAATATCCACATTCCAGGAATCAAGTTTTGTCTCCTGAAGCAAAACAACATCACACTCCCACTCCACAAATCTAGCGCCCAACACCCGTCTTTTTTCCAGATTACCCAGACCTCTAAGGGAAGGTGGCTCGACCCACCCTCAGAGTCACCGTCGGCGCAGGCAGAAACTGCCCAGCCCGACATTCTAGTAGGATCAAGGTGGCACCGAGATCAGTTCCCATATCGCAACCATCTGACAGAACCTTCAGCACCACACCTATCTCCTTGAGAGATGATCCGAGGGCCTCCACAGTCCTGGAGAGAAAGGAGGCACCCCTTAATTGCGCCACCCTCCTGATGAGTGAAACTTCTCCACCATCAGCAAACCTCGGAAATCTCCATACAACATCATTTTCTCCTCTCAGGTTCACTAGGTGCATCGCCTGAGTCCGAGATAGACCCCGAACGCAGCACTTTCTATCACCCAGCAGCATAACATCTCACACAAACTCTCTTCCAAACAACGAGTTCCCAACCCATATCGAAGAGATGGTTAACGAATCCTTCCGCCAAGTTCCAATCACCAAGCCCGACCTCAGGGTTGTGCCTTTAGCACCAGCTACCACCTTTGCGTAAGATACATCCTCAACAACCGAGCTTCCGCCGCCCTGCGCGACTGCACCGGCATCAATATCCCCCCGTTGAAGGCTGGTCACAAGATTCGACGCCAACTCCTCGGAAGGACACGATGCCTGGAGATGCTCGAACTTTCGACAACCAAAGCACCGCTGATGCTGTGAACAAGACGAGATGATGTGGCCTGCCACACCACAGCGGAAGCACCTTCTGCTCGGTTTGCGGTGCGAGACTACAGTCCACCCAGCTTCTTCGCCTTTGCCATAGAGCCCCTTCTCCAACACGTCGCCAATCTTGTAGCCCCATCGATATCCTCCGTCGGGCATCAGCCCGATGGCACCACTCTCCCTCTCTCCTCATCTCTCGGTTAATTCCTCCCCTAGCGATCTTGTCAAATTTGCAATGTGGGCCATGTAGTACTCCCACCTCAGCTCTCTACTATTCCGACGATTGGGCAGTTGTGTTGTCAGGATCCCCAACAGTGGTGTTTTATTTGGTGTGGATCCACAAGGGTGAATTTTGCAATGGTGATGATAGTTCCAGACTCGGCTATGGTTTCGGATCCGATTTTGATCCCCCCACCTTATTAGGCTGTAATAGGGGACCCCTACGTGTGGTTGACAATGCCATGTAGAGGTTACTTGAGATCATCCCGTTGTAGTTTTCTCCTCGTTCGAGTGAACAAATGCAGGTTTTGGTGAATTGTGCTATGTATTGCGCAGAATCGCCCGAACTGAAATGACTCTCCTCGTAGGAGAACTTGTGCTACGCATATGTCAGAGTCGTTGAAAATGGAATGAGTCTCCTCGTCAGAGAACTTGTGTTATGCATCTGCCAAAGTCATTGAAACTAGAATGGGTCTCTTAGTCAAAGAACGCTGAGAAACTGGGTCATTCAAATATGGAGTGCCCTGAACTGGTAGAGCCTGAATCTGAACTGAGGAACTCCACGTAATACTCCCCCACTCTCGCATATTTGTTAGAATACAATGCTCGACCAAGTTGAGAGAAGAACTGAAGAGGAAAAAACATAATCCCATCCTCTCTCTTTTTTCTTTCAAATAAGCTCTCTTATTCTTTTTTCAACTTTTGTCTCTTCTCCTTTTTTTAATAAGCCATCTCTTTTTTTGACCTTTTTTTAGGTCAGCTCCCTCTTTTTTATACGGAATTTTTTTACAAATGCAGCCTAAAATGGGCTCAGAATAACTCAATCTTTTTTGGGGGGTTGTGGCCCATAGTTGGGCCAAAAATATTACACAACCCAGGTTTGGCCTACTCTTTGTTTTCTCTGGATGAAACCCAAATGGAAATGAATATCCTGCACCCTTTTTCTATTTATTCCAGAATCGAGCCCCAATTTAGTCTGTACAAAATTTCAAAGAGAAAAAAAGTGGGTACATCCCTTAGCAACCAACTTAAATAGTCTGGTGGTAGTGCAGTGTGCCGACCACCCAAAAGATTAGGGTTCAGATCCCCCCTTGTGGGGGGTGCGTTAGGTAGTCGACAGCCAGTGTAAAAAATAGTCGAATCTTTCAACATGGATTTGAGCAAGAATCCATGTAGTTGACCCTATTATAGTGGAAGAAGGCTTTGACATTTTTTTTGGCATCTCTTAGCAACCCAACTGGGCAAACGTCGTCTTTTTTTAAAAGGCAAAGACCCAAGTCTAGGGTTCTCGTGGAAGACTTGAGTTTTCCATTGGGGAGAACGAGAACCCATCGCCACAGAGGATACGCGTTGCCTGGAAGGGTTAGAGATGTGTCGCATGAGGTGATGTTGGAGTTTGTGATGACCCTGGAGGTTCTTGCGGAGAAGGATGGAACCACCTGCTGTGAGAACACCTAGACTTTTGTTGCTGGAGGGATACGCATCCTCACGCGTAGAAGAGGGATGGAGTGGGCAATGTTATCATGCGCAACAAAGAGGAGGAGTCTAGAACGGCGCATGCAGCTGGATATGGTAGGAGGCAGAACATGAGCTGAAGATCTCGGTGGAGGATCTCGCTGGCGGAAAGCCTATTGAAGGTTCACGTTGTCTTCCGAGGAAGGTAGTGATTGCCTCTCTCTCCGGAACTCGTTGGGGGCTGACTGTCACGGCATTACTGTTGGTGTAGGGTTCACGACGATTGTTACAACAGCGCACATAGGTGGTGGAGAAACCCATCATCCTCTTCTTCCACTTCGACTAACTGTAATCTGTTGGAAAAGGCGTATATGTGTGCACTCTAGATACATGCGCAGAGTAGGTTGATGGGCATGTGCAATGATTCATGCGCTGGAAGAAGATCTCCTGGATGAGATGCGTACAAAATTAGGGTTTCATTAAAAACCCTAGTTTTTCTTGATCTTGCTGTGATCTTCAGACCTTGAACAAATTTTGAACGTGAACATGCATATAATAAGAATAATCTTCAAGAACTGAAACCGCTCTGATACTATGTAGAAAGCGAGAACGTGGAAGCATAACTAGAGATAAAAATATAAAGCACTGAAGAACAATGTGATTTACATGGAACCCTACTCCATAAGGAGCGGGAATGGAACCACGAGAGAACAGCCTCAAAGGGGTGATATTTATATTCAACTCTCTCAATGAATGCAGGCAATGTAGGGATTCTTATATAGCCCCACCAAAATAACCAAGTCCCACTAATAGACGACATGGGACTAAACCTGTAGATATGGCAATTGGACCGTAAAGGGGTCCAATTCCCCATCTATGGATGCATACTCTAATTCTTGTGGTGGTAGGTTGTGTCGAGGTTGCGACAAAGGCTTCATCCCCTCAGCTGTAGTTGGTACTCCTGGGGAGAAGAGGAATGTCAACGCATACTTCTCATGCAAGAATGATTTTAAGGTTGGTCATGGTGTGCAAAGCAATGGTCGCAAGATACTGAGAGGAGGGTTGAACGGTGTAATGGACCCCCAAGAGGAGCTTGTGATGTGGGTCTTCCAACGCAAGAGGTACAGGGAGGATAAGACGTGTTGGTAGGTAAAGGACCTTGAGGAGGTTGGATGATGTCATGTTTAGAAGGAGGTGAAAATCTACTCGCCGATTGACCAGATGGTTGGGGTTAATTTTAAGGGACATATGCCATATTGTGTCAAAATTGACTTTGCAGGGGCAAACTCCTTGGTAAGTAAATGAAGTTTAGCTCCGAAACATCCTTAGGTTAGGGTAGCTATATAAGCGGAAAGCGGTGGATTCACTCACATTTATAGTCTGTGGAGATATGTTTCAGGTGGTAGGCTCGTGGAGTTTTGTACGGTTTCTTCTATGGGATCCTTCGTAGGTACTCTTGTTGGTTGGATGGAATTGTGCTTAACTTGGACGATTTTCTACTATGTTTTAGCTTGTTAATGATGATTCTAATGTCACCTTATTTGCTGATAATCGACCTCGGTCCAATGCCTGAATATATCGACAAAATTCAACGCTATTTCGGCGATATCTTGGTTTTGACGATTCGCCAAAATCGAAACCAACTATTTATCTTTTTCTCGCCTATTGGCGACATGTCAACGATATTTTGCCTACAATACAAGATTTGTTCCCATTTTTTAAGGAAAAGGACCTATATATCCAATATATTTCCTTGTTTCGCTCATATCAAACTTATGCATGAACTCTTAAACTAAATTGCACTTCAAGGGCATTACCCTCAAGCCCTTGCAGGGAAATGCACCTACCCCCCAACCCCCCCCCCACACACAAAGCTCGTTGACCAAGCAGGAAGACCCCCTCCTTCGCCCACCAACATTCGAGGTTGCACAACAAACTCTGTGATGTGTCTAATTGAATAGATGGGTTTCAATTTAAGGTGTCTCAATATTCTCAAAAGAAGTTAATAACATATAATAAATGTAGTATGTAGTATGCATGTGTTCAATGTAGATGTTATTATGTTATTTGTTAGTTCAACTTATTTGAGTTTGTGAGAGTGTTATTCATTATTTCAACTTATTTTTGCATCGTACATGATTGAACTTCTTACTGCATGGTGTGTTGAGTACTGCATATCAGCATGTGCAGTGGTTAAGATGACAATACTACAACAAAAATTGTATTTAGACATTTATTGTATAAAATAAGTGTATGATTCTATCTGTTGATCAAAATAAATTGGAAACCTTAGTTTCCAAAAACATCAAAATCATGTGCATTTCTCCTTTTCTATCGACTTTGGTGAAATATCGACGATATGTCGACAACATGTTGGTGACGTCATTTTCCCAAGCTAGAGAAATGCCATTGAAAGTGACATTTAGGGCCATGCCCCGAGCTATGTATGGTCAAGATCTCGGTTCCTCGATCTTTCTGAGTTTGGTGGCAATATGTCTTTGGAGATTTTAGACATAACGAACTCCCTCTACACTTGGCAGAACTCCTCATCATGTTCTAGTATTAATTGTTTCTTGGGCATAGTAGAGCTACTAGAGGTTTTCCCTCTAGCGCTAAGGCACTCTTTGTCATTGTCATACCCAGATCTTCCTCCCATCTACTAAGATACTAGGGAGAGGAGGGCTATCATCCATTCAACATGTTTCATTTAGAGCATTCTTGGTTGTTGGAATAGGAATTCAGAGATCATGTGGTTGCTTGGGGGCGATGAATCCTATTTCTAACTCCAACACACAAGACATGGCTGCAAAGCTTGAGGTCTTGCAAAAGATGATGATCTTCAAGAAGGAGGCCTGCATTCGGTCAATGGAGCAAGGGGCATTGGCCCAAGATGAGGTGGTGACGTCGGACGAGTTTGAGGACTCTAGGGAGCTTATGAAGGAAGAAAGGGTCACGAGGGGGAGCAGGATAAGGCTTTCTTTACCAAGACAAGAAAAGAGATGTGGAGTGGAGGCAGCATTCCTAAGAGACTTGGATAAATGAGAGGGATGCAAACACTCATTTATTTCACGCGACGACAGTGGGATGATGCCCAACTTGATCCATTCAAGTGAGGTGGAGGGCAAGCGGGCCATTAGGGCTCCCGTGGCCGACCACTTTAATGAGGTAAGCAGGAGGGTTTGCAGTTAGGCAGAGTTGTGCCTTGGTTGTCCTAGGTGCAGGCAACCAAGTTGGTGCATGCTTTAGAAATAGTGAGATATGTGATGTTTTTTGCTCTAAGTGCATATGGTTCTCCGGATTATGATGGGTTCATGGTCCTTTTCTTTTGTGAGTTCTAGGAGTTCGAGGAAATGGATGTTATAGCAGTGTAGAGGAGCTCCATAAAAAGAATTAAGGATTTGAGAGGTTAAACCTTTCTCTCATTTTTCTCCTACCAAAGGACGGGCATATCAGGTTGAGAACTTCCGCCCTATTACCCTTTAGAACGTTGTTTACCTTATTATAGCGAAGGTCTCAGGTAATTACCTTCACGATATCTTGGATTCCATCATTGCACCTACTCAGATGGCGTTCGTTATGGGTAGACATACAATTGATATCATTGTGATGGATGAAGAGGTATGTGAAGACAACCTCGTGTTTGATGCTAGTGACGAGAATGGGGAGTTTCAATTGTAGAGAGGTGTCAAGCAGGATTGTTTGTTAACATCGTTGCTCTTCGTGTTGGTGACCGATGCATGTCATCTTGGACACATAACCGGGATCATCATGCATTAGAATATGCTTCTTACCATCGATCTGCAGTAGAATCATAAATTGCATCTCTTACAACTCGTAGTTTGTGCCATCCATCTTAACTATAGGCTTTGGACCCTTGAAGGCACCTGTGGATGGGGTATCAACTCTGCTTTTTGGCATCGTGAACATATAACTGGGATCCTAGACAAATCATGGAGTGTCTACACAGACATGAAGAGGGGTGGTTGTGGGCATGGACTCACACCGCAACCAACCTTAGACAATAATTGGTGAAAAGTGCTCTGATTTCGATCTGAAAAGGGGTGAAATCAGACCAAAAACTGTGAAATCAGACCAAAAACTGTGAAATCAAGGCAGTCGGATGGCGTTGGGCAACTATGGGAGCCGTTGGGCGGCACCGACAGCACCGCCGAATGATGTTGGTGGCAGAAACTAGGTGGTCAGGCAGTCGTGGAGCAGTTGCTGGGTGGCAAGGTTGCCGTTAGGGCCGCAGTTGCACTGCTAGTCTGTCATTAGGCAGCAGTTGTGCTGCTAGAGCGAGGCGCGACAGGCAAGGCTGAAGGTAGGGCCGGGAGGTGGATCTCAGGGATATGGTCTAGGATCGTCGCTCTGATACCATATTGAGGAAAATACAATGTTGTTTATTCATAGAGCTCAAGGGTTCTCTTGTGTAGAAGAGAGAAATCCTAATGGGTAAATTACATAATGAGGACTGAGAAATAAGTAAACTGAAAAAGAGTAACATAACATAAAACTCTCAACATTCCTAGTTGCAGCATGAGATGGTTGGGTAGAGATATTACGCGTGTGTCGAAGGTGAGTTTGAGGAGTTGATGCGACCATTCTTGTTGTCCGAGGCCAAGCAAGCGATGTCTGATCTGAATGGTAAGGGTTCCCTTGGACCAGATGGTTTTCCTATCCTCATCTTTCAGGAGTTTTGGGACATGGTGGGTAAAGATGTGTTGGAGGTGGTGGGGGAGCATCGTCAGGCTAATGGTGGGTTCAAGCAGTTGAATCGTTGTCTTTTGTTCCATCTGTCAAAGAAAGACGTTGTACGATGCATCGAGGACTTGCGACCTATTATGTTGTCTAATGTTGTTTATTTGATTGTGGCAAAGGTGTTGGCCAATGGATTACGAGACGTGCTTGGCTCGATAGTCGATCCTGCTTGGACAGCTTTCATCCTGGGGCGGCACATGATGTACGAGGTGGTACTGGCATCTGAGTTAGTGGTAGGATGGCACGGTAAAAAAACAAAAGGTCTATTGCAGAAGATAGATTTCTCAAAGACTTATGATGTGTAGATTGACGATTCATTTTGGTGTCCCTACACCTTAAGGAATTCTCGAGTGTTGCATGGATGAAAAGGTGTGTAACGACATCCTCTTATGAGATGTTGGTAAATGACAAGCAGGAGGGGGGCTTCTTTCAGTCATGGCAGGGCATGAGGCAAGGGTGTCCGTTGGTGCAATTGATGTTTGTAGTGGTGGCAGATGCCCTGGCTAGGATGGCAGGGAGGGTTGTTGCAAGGGGCTTTCTCGAGTTTCTGTGCTGGTGAGATTTCAGTTCCCAATCTAATACGTGGATGACGCCATTTTTTGTGGAGGGTGGCACAGGCAATGGGCAGGGTTTGAACACAATGCTTGAGCTTTTTAGGATGGTTTACGATTTAAAGATCAATCATGCAAAGTCTGCTTGTGTGCCTTTTGTGATGGATGAGGGGAAGATAGCAGGCTGTGAGACTACCTTGCAGACACGCAAACGGACTCCCCCTATCACGTACCTTGGGTTGCCTTTAGTGGGTGGCAGGCTACGGCAATCTGAATGGCAGAGTGTCATTGAGAAGCTGGAGAAAAAGCTAGCAAGCCAACGTGTTGCATGTCTATCTAGAGGAGGTTGTCTTGTATTGTTGAAGGCGGTCCTCTCAGCTATACCGTTTTTTCCTCTCATCTTGCCTCCTACTCATCGGAGTAAAGAGGAAACTTGAGGCGATCATTAGGCGTTTTTTTTTGGGCCTCAAATGGAGAGTTGAAGGGCATGCCTCTGGTTGGTTGGAAGATTGTTTTGTTGTCAAGGGAGGATGGTGGCTAGGGATCTGCAATATGGAGACGATAAATCGGGCCCTGCTAGTGAAGTAGGTGATACGGATCATGGGATCAAATTTCGATGAAATTCGGTTGAATTTCGATTTTGGTGGGTGACAGAAATTAGGCCGAAATGGCCTATATTGGCCGAAATTTGGGGGCTCTAGTACAAAAACTGACCGAAATTTCAGTCGAAATTTCGTTTCGATCACTCACCGAGATGATGACCGAAATCAAAATTTGAGGCCTTGATACAAATTTGGGGAGGAGGCACAGTACAGGTGGAGACTCATTTTCAATTGCAGTGACTCTGACAGGCGCAGTACATAGCACATGCTCTCCGAAGAGGAGATTCAGTTTGACTCGAACTCTGGCATGTCTATTCCTCCTCACTTGCATGGCATGAGAAGCAATGTCCTCGACGGCAACAGATAGTTGTGTTTGCGTTGAGTTGATACTGTCTGTAGTGTCTTGTATTGTGAGTTTGAGATTTCTTTCTATTTGTCCAAGCTGAGCATTCCATGCTCCAAGCTGAGCATTCCATGCTCCAGCTTGAAGGGGAGTGTTGGAGTATATGTGTCACACTTATGCAGATGGGCAAATGGATCTCTCCAGGATCCATTTAGAACATCCAGTGTTTAAGTCCCACATCTACCGGTGGTGGGACTTGGATGGTCTGTGGAGGCTATATAAGAATCCCCAAACCTCTTAAATCAGATGAGAAAGTTCAATGAACAAATCAGCCCTTTAAGGCGTTCTCCCGTGGTTTCATCCCTCTACTTAGGGAGTAGGGTTCCACGAAAACCCAGTGTTATTCAAGTTTATTCCTTTATTCTTAGATATTACGCTTCTGCATTCATAGTTTCTAACAATACCGAGACCCCTATCCTCCTTTAGGAGTGTAACAGTGTTCCAATCCACCAAATGGACACACATGGCCTTGTCAATTAGTTCCCTACAAAGAATCCTAGTGTGATCTTCTCGAGACGATAACAAATCCCCACCAACAGGAGTCTATATGATGTAAAGAAGATTGGAATTGCCGCTAGGATCGCCTTCATAAGCACTAGTCGACCTCTTCATAAAAGACATGGGGTCTTCCACCGAGACAGCTTCTCCAACTTCTCAAAAATCGGCAACTAGTCTGATAACCAGAGTCGACCACAACTTTTTTTTGAAATCAAAAAAGGGAGGAATCACGCGAAGGTGCCTGCCCCATTAATATATTAATTGTTTAAAACAAAACAAATTACAAAAGCCAAGATTCAAGCAACTACTTGTAATGGTATCTGACATTTTCACAGTAAAAACGCATTCCCGAAAAAAGATTCTCATTACGGCCAAGCCAGATGGCCCAAAGAACTACAACCGGAAGCAGAATCTCCCTCTTCTGTATTTTTACGTGCACCATAAAAAGAACTCCAGAAAGCATCAAAGTCAATGGGGCGCAGCCAATCTAATCCCACATCATCCCAGGAAGGCGCAGTAATGCAGCAACGAAAGAAAAGATGATCGAGCGACTCAGTTTCAGTTCCACAAAGTAAACATCGGTCAGAGACATTCACGAGCAGCTTAGAACATCTATCCCTAGTCATAATACGCTTCCTCCTAAACAGCCACAGGAAGAAACCAATCCTTTCAGGCAGTCCAATAGTCCAGATGAACTCGCAGTCATGAATGATCATCTCCGAGCAAGACCGGAGGTGGACGACAAAAAGCACCATAAGCCTTCCTAACCGAGAAGGAAGAACCCTTCCAGCTCCAGTGATCCGCCCCATTGGAAGGCCTCCCAAACCGACTAAGAAAGTCCATGAGACGAAGAAAGTCCTCCAAGCGCTGATCCGAAAAGGCAACCCTAAAAGGCGGCATCCAGCTTTCATCATCCCAGCACCCAGCAACCCGAATCTCCTGATCAGCAGCCACGGCAAACAGACGTGGAAAACGACGATTGAGAGGTCCCTCGCCAGTCCAGTCATCTGTCCAGAATCCAAACACGTCACCATTCCCCATGACTGGGCAAAATAGTTCCCGAAAGCGAGGAAGAACCTTCATGATCCCCCTCCAGAAAGCTGACTTTCTCTGGCCCTGACGTTGCACCAATGGATTGGCAATGGATACCCCGTATAAATTACGAATCAGAATCCCCTCATCTTCCCCCCAAATCCTCCCCACCCACTTCAAAATCAAAGCCTCATTGAGAGCCTCCGGACTCTTAATCCCAAGGCCCCCCTTCTTCTTAGGCCGTACCACAGACTCCCAATCCACCAAGTGAACCCCTTTCTTTTCATGCCCCGCCTTGCTCCATAAGAATCTACGCATAAGTCGTTCCAACCTCCTCACGATACCCTTTGGCATCAGGCGAAAGGAGAAAAAGTAAACAGGAATCGCGGATAGAACCGCCTTAATAAGCACCAATCTGCCACCACAAGAAAGCAGAGCCGCCTTCCAGTCAGAAAGCTTCCTTTCCATCTTTTCAGCAACCGACAACCAATCCGCCAGCCTTATCCTACCATCCGACAAAGGGATGCAAAGATATCTAATGGGCAAAGACCCGCAAGCAGTACCAAGCTCCAAACTACAAGCCGCAACCAAATCATCAGCCATGCCAAATGGAACAACCTTGGACTTGTCAAGGTTCAAGCGAAGACCATGCATCTCAGCAAAAATCTCAAGAGTAATAGCGATGGACCCGGCCTCATCCTTCCCACCCTCAACGAAGAGGATAGTATCATCTGCATACTGCAACAAAGGGATGGTTATCCCACCACCATTAAAACCATTGACAATCCCGCTACTTTGAGCACATCCAACCATGCGAGCAAGCACATCAGCACAATGGGCAGCCCTGTCTGACACCCCTCTGAGGCTGTATAAAACCCCCCTCCGGCCACCCGTTGACCAGCACTGAGAATGAAGACGTGGTAATGCACCGCTTCATCCAAGAGATCCAAACCTCCGGAAAACCTCTCTTAGACAAAGCCGCCCACAGAAACCGTCGTATGCCTTGGCAAAAGCAACCTTCCAAAGCAAAGTCTGCTTGTTATTACGCTTCCATTCGCTAATGATCTCCGTAGCCATCACCAGACTATTACCAATCTGACGACCAGGGATGAAGGCAGATTGGACAGGCGAGATAATGAGGTCATGAACCCGACTCAGACGAGTAGCCAGCACCTTAGCCACAATAAGATAAATACCATTCGAAATAGCAATCGGTCTGAAATCCTCAATCCGGTCAGGCGAACCAATCTTCGGAAGAAGGAAGATAAAGGCCTTATTCAACCTCTCGAACCCTGCATTATGACAACAGAACTTCTGCACGACCTCCACCACCTCATTGCAAAGCATATCCCAGAACTCCCTGTAGAATGAAATAGGAAACCGTCAGGGCCAGGTGTCCCACCACAATTAAGACTCCACACCGCCGCATTGACCTCCTCCCTTGTGACCGGGATGATCAAGCTGTCAGCATGAGTATCGGAAAGCCTCATCGCCCCAAGATCGCTCCACCTCCACGGCCTAGACGCATTCCTTCTAGAAAACTCAAGAAAGTGTTCAGCAATCGCATCCCCCGTCTCACTATCCCCTTCAAATCGAACGCCATTGACCACCATAGATCTGAAAGAATTAATCCGACGCCTTTCGCTAGCAATACGGTGGAAGAATGCCTTATTAGCATTACCCTCCTTGAGCCAAGATATTCTTAACCACTGCCTCCATTCGGGGATTTGATTCTTGTCCTCCTCCTTCACCACCCCCAACGCCAAGTCCCTCCTCTTCAGCTCCTCCGCGGCTAGCTGCCTAACATCCTCCAAACAGTCAAGGTACGAATCTCAAGCTCGGACGCCATCCTCCTGATCCTCCTGCCATCCCTAACCTCCCTTTTGTACTGACAGAGCCGCTGACGAAGTCCCGTGAGCTTATCAGAAAATCTCCTCGCCGCAAAGCCGGCCACCGGCACTGTAGCCCAGAAAGAGGTAACCAGAGACATGAAGGAGTCTTCAAGCAGCCAGGCCCGCTCGAACCGGAAAAAACCCCTTGTGAGGATCGAAGAACCAGAATCCCAAATCAAGGGAGTGTGATCAGAGCACGACGTGGGCCTAGAAGACACAAACGAACAGGGAAAAAGGACCATCATCTCAAGAGAGGTGAAAAATCGATCAATTCTAGAACGGGATCCAGAGCTCCTCCAAGTGAACTTCGTGTCTGAAGCATCAAGCACCTCCAGCTGCAACTCATCCATCAACTCGGCAAACTTGCTAGAACCATGATCCTGCCCACCCCACAAGCGTGGGCGGTCAGATGAAAGCAGGGTCACATTGAAATCCCCACCAAGGAACCAAGCACACTCAGGGAAAGCATCACGGGCAGCCCGGATATCCGCCCACAACTCCTCACGTGTCGCCAGATGGCATGGCCCGTAGACACAACTTATAACAAAGAAAGACCACGCGGAAGCACATTCAAGCAGAACCGTGATCACATGCGAGCCTCTCACCACCGCCCTACAAGTAAAGGTCGCTTCCTTCCACGCAATGATGAGCCCCCCAGACGCACCACATGCATCTAGCGCCCTGAAATCTTTAAACCCACTCATGCCGAAAGAACACCAAACAGCCCTATCGCACGAGCCCAATTTTGATTCTTGTAGCAAGATGACATCACAACATCACTCTACAAATCTCGCTCCAAGAGCACGCCTCTTCTCCAGGTCACTCAGACCTCTTATGTTCCACGTAAGAATCTTCATTCAGCACAATGTTGACCCCCCAAGAGGCTCACAGTCCCTACAGTTGCCACTATCAGGACCTTCCGATCAGAAAGAGCAGCCACTTCGCCACTCACAATTCTCTGTTTCTTTCTTCTCCTATATCTTTTGTTCACGCCTTTGTAAATGTTTGCATATATACCCAAAGAAAACGTGGTTTGATCCTCTTATGAGACTTCCATCGCAGGTATCTCCAACCCATCAAGTCCAGCCTCCAAGCAAGGCGAAACACTGGAGCAAAGATGAAAAAGACTCAGGTAGCACCGACGAAACACCCGGATCCGAGTACCCGGTCCGAACACCCTTCGAACCTGCGTACTATTTGGAGTCGCAGAACATGGCCCTACCGAGAGAAGGGAAAGTGTCCGAGAATCTTAATCGGACGCCACGAGATGGATCTGAACACGTCAGTTGCACACAGAAAGGGGCCTGTCCCAAAAATCCTTCTAGAAACAGTACGTCGACCGAACCCTTAAATGACACACCCGAGATTTCCTTTTTAGCTCTCCAAGTGGTATCCGAGCCAACCAAGTTGAAAGGTAATAAATCCGTGCCATCAGTGCAATTCGCGGAAGACAAGTTGTCGCAATCAATGCAAATCGCGGAACACAAGGCATCGCCCCCCCCCCTCAGAATCCGAGGAAGCAGAATCACCAATGACATCTTCGACACTGGCCTCCCCCACCAGCGGTGGTGGTGGCGGTGGTTGAAGGCAACGGACTTCAATGGGGAACACCTCGCCATCAGACCGCAACATCACCCTGCGAGGTTTAGAATCTACACCACTGTGACTTGGGGATCTGATCGCGGATGACTTCCATCGGATAAAATCTTCTTAGCGTAGCCAAAAACCATGAGCACATTCTTAATAACATCAAGTCTCCGAGAAAGGAACGGGACACCTTGGAGCTGCAACACCTTAGAGATGAGCAATTTCTCTCCCCCTTCAGAAAAACTTGGCATCCTCCAGCATACATCACTACCTCCCCTCGGGTGCAACAACCGCTTCTCCTGCATCTGCGAGAGACCACGAACACAAAATTTGCGGATACCAATCAGGCAGACATCCCCGACAAACTCCCCTTCAAACTACAGCAGCAAACCCGCCCATACAGATCTCACCATCAAAGATTCCTTAACCCACTGCCCCACCAACCAGTTAACCCCCTTCCCTCTTGTATTCACAGCATTCTCTTCCGCAAAAACAGGACCCATGCTCTGGGCTTCACCCCTAACAACGGAGGCATAGGATTTCCCCGTTGTCGGAATAGCAGAGCCTCCCCGTAAATCATGACGCCTGGCTTCCGCCATGATGCATTGAAAGCGGCGATGACCAACACAACCACAACGAAAAACATCGAGGCGTCATCGAGCAATCCGGCGCAATATGACCTGGACCCCCACACCTGTAACACCTCTTCCCCTTCTTGCGATGCGTGACCGTCTCACATCCCCCTTCCTCATTCAAGACCGCAGATGCAGGAGCACAAGCATCACCCGCACGCTGCCAAATCGCAGATGCAGGAGCACGCCTCCACCCGCTCAACCCAATGGAGATTGCCCTCGCGTCTCTCTCCCGCCGCCGCCTATCAGCCTTTGCTTTCACCCCTCGCGTCGCCCCTCGCGTCATATTTCCACCATCGGCTCGTCGACCACAACTGAGTAGTAAACCTAGAAATCATATTGACAGCTCCCCATAAGTCGTAGCCAAAGCAACAGCACAAACTCTTACCTCAACTTCTGAGAAATTAAATGGACAATGGCAAACTTCTCTCGAGTAATCCTCGAGCCAAAGAGCTTACCAAAGATGTCAAGCATTATATCCATCCCTCTTGCCTCCTCATGCCTTCTTCTATAAAAGGATTGTATCATTAGCATATTGCATAATAGATGCGGAAATCTCGCCAAGCACAAAGCCAACCGACAACAATTGTCGCACCACCTAATTAACCATGTTGAGTTGTATGAGACCTCCCTCTAGGTGTCAATTAACCAGGATCGATTACGAGGTTTTTTTAAGGAAAAAAAGGTTTAATGTAAAGGACACGTCCACCCATAAACTACTATATATTCACATTTTCAGAAAATGTAGTTACGGGGACAAAAAAGTTCCGGAGGCATTTTACATGCTCTAAAACATTCTCTGTGTACGTTCTTTCACCTTGGAATATGGATCAATCGCAAGCCACATAAACCATAAGAGACCCACACCAAAGTGTTGGTAGGGTTGCTCCCATGTCTTATCCAGCCAAAGAATCCCAAAACCCAACCCAATCACAAGTTAATACTGACTCAACATGCGAAGTCACATGTACTTCCTTGCAATAAAGCAGCCAAAGAAGAGATGATCAACATCCTCCTCCATTGTCATCCAAAGCTAATATGTACCGCCAGTTCCGGTGAAGAACTTGGTTCTACATTCTCTAGTCATCAGAAAATCCCTTCTCAACTAGATGAAAAATCGAACCCGCAACGACATCTTCCAGCTCCATATGTCCCTGAATTAGTTCGAGGTAATCCCGGAGTACGAGGCTATTGTGACATATCTTTATAACCATAAGATCCACATGTCCAGGAAATCACGCCTTGTTAGAATAGACTATAGAAACATCCGGTCAACACTATCATATACTTTGAAGAGGTCAACCTTCCAAAGCAAACCTTTGACCGTCCTCCCTTCAAATCCGCCACAATCTCCATTGTTATTGCCAAGCTATCCACTATCTGACGCTTTGGAATAAAAGCAGACTACACGATAAAAGTATGTCATCAAGCACAAAGCTTGGCCTATTGGTCAGCACTTTCACTATCAGCAAATAAATAACATTGGATAATATAATGGGACAAAAACCCTCCACTCGGTCCAAGCCCTCCTTTTTCGGCAAGAGGAACAAAACGGCTCTATTCGGCCTATAAAACACAATATTTCCTTGAGTGAATTCTTCCATTAAGACTACCAAGTCAATCAAAAACCACATCTGGAAATTCAATCTAGAAAAAAATCGGGAACCCATCTAGTTCGAGGGTGCCATCTGTGTTCAGCTCCAACACAGTCAATATGATCTCAACTCACTAAAACTTTGTGTCAAGGTTGAGGCTTCCTGGTCTGAGATTAGAGATGTCCACGTGCCCGGCCATCTCCACTCCTTATAGCTCATCCTTCTTGATATCCCATAAAAATACTATACTAGAGCTCAACTCGTTTGTCGATCACCTTCTATCTGGATTCCATTCTCCACAATCGACCTAAAAAGATTCTTGCACAATCTGCTACTAGCCATGGTATGAAAGAATCTAGTGTTTGCATCTCCATCCTTGATAGATTTCGGTATGGATCTCTACCTCCAATCAGTTTTCTCTGTCCTCCTCCCAAATAATCTTGTGGGCTCCGGATCTCTCTACCACTTCCTCGCTTGAGAGATCACGGACTCCGCAAAAGTTCCTAATATGGTAACCTCCACATGTGTCAAACACTGTGCGCGCATCGCTTTTCTCTCAAATCCTTCTTTACTCACACAATTACTTACGCAATGCCACCATTCTATGGAAAACTTGAGGTATCACCAAGCCCTCGTAATGCAACAACCAGGCTCTTTCAACTATAAAAAAATGATGGACGACACCCTCTACAGACACCCAAACAATGGGAGTATGATCCGATCTTGACCTCAGGTGGGAGGATGCAGAGGCCAAGGGGAAGGACTTCATCAACATCGTTCAAGAAGCGATCCAATCTAAGAACGTGACCCCGAACTCTGCCACATAAAATGGGTGTTTGACACATCAAGCACCGCTAGCAACAAAACCCCTACCAATTCTGCAAACCTCAAGACCTAGGGTCATGTCCTCCTCTGAAGCATGGGTGGCCCAACGATACAAGGGTCATATTGAAGCCATCTCCTATAATCCATTCCACGAACGGAAAGCGATCTCTAATCAAACGAAGCCCCTGCCACATATTCGTTCTCAAGGCCGCATACATTGGTCCATACACACGGGAGACCACCATTTGCGCATATGTACCTCCAACCTTCAGCACCATTGTCGCCACATGCATGCCTATATCTTCCTAACATAGCAAGAAAAACTTCGTAATGAGTGAGTTTCTTGCACTACCACTAGCATATGTAGCTCTAAACTCAACAAGTGTGCCCCCATCGATCGCCATAGCTGATTCAATCACTCCCTTATCTCTACTTCCTATAACACAACCGCGTCACCGTGTCATTTGTTCAAAAAGGGACCCCGCAACAACCGATATATTGGTGATATATGGTGAGATATTGACCAATATCCGGGAAAACGGCATACATAGTAGTATCGATATTGATCGATATACGATACATATTGACGATATATCATGATATCTAATTCCATGTGCAGCCCTCTCCTCCCCCAAATTTCACAGCAATTACTTCCTTAACTTCTTGCATGTGGCTTAACCGACAACGATGATCCTCCACCAGCACCTCCAGCCACGAAGGATGCCTTAGCCACATTCGTTGTCGCTACTAGCTTACCTCCTGCTTCAAGAGTCCCCACACCAATGACACCATCATTTCACTGGGACGGTCGTATGATTAGTGCTTCTCGTTGCTTCACCATTCTTCGAGACTCGAGTCGTGCTTCTTCGACAAAGCCATATGAGGCGGTGGGAGAACCACCTTCGTCCAAAGGTCGAGAACCAAGCAGACAAAGCTCGGAGAGGTCAAGGGACGACAAACAAGGGATACCAACACCAAGTTGACATCAATCCCAACGTCCGTCCATCCGAAAGAACCTCCACAGCTTCCCCGAGCTACCTGAGAACGGTCTTAAGAGGGCCCAAGCCCCTAAAAAGGAGTGGTACCCCCTTCACCCAGATCATATACCGATGCACTCGCATCAACTCTCCATCAGTGAAGAACGATTGTCCCCACTGCACCTTTCTCTCCAAAACTTCTCCTTCCAACAAGATTGTGCTTTAGTTTCTCGACATCGCCCCCCCCCCCCACCACCACACATATAAGAGATCATCTTCCAAAGTAACCATGTTGTGTGTGAACGAATCGCGAAGCATCTTTACAATCTCAACTTCTGCATACGGTGATATGTTAGGCCTAGAAGCAATCCCACGTACATACCTATAAGGATTCCATTATGGCCATCGCAAGCTGACGACATGTTTGGATTGAGGGCAGCTCCTTTCAGCACAACTGCAAATGTCTTCCCTAATCTTCGCATCACGTCATCGAGCCTTTTGGCATCTGCCAAACTTGCCATCAAATGATGAGCACAGGAAACAGCCTTGAATTTTTTACTAGGGCACCACTCTCTACAAATTTGATATTCGTGTCGACGATAATCCTCTACCCCACATCTGTAGCATCGATGGGGCGCCTTCTTTTAGACTACTCGATGAGTGCCTTTGAAGATGTCGCAATAAGCACGGACCTACCACTACCACCCAACCTTCATCATCGACTCCACCCACACTCAGAATGGCGGTTCTCTTTAACCGCCCATTCCCTTCCTTCGAAAATTGCTCCCACCACATGTTTACCTCGACCGCTCACACCCCTTAGTGTCGTCCCCTCTCACCATACCCCCCCCCCTCACCAATATAATATTTAATATGTAAATAAGTTGAAGATCTCTCACTTGTTATTACAAAAGTGTCTTGTTGAATCCATATGCCTTGCTTGATGTCCTCCTCCAGATCATCGCCTAATTGTGTCTCTATATTCCACATAACTCTTCCATGTCATGTAGGCAAACATGGGTTTGCAGTCCATCAAATACTCCATATGTTCATGGTCAGTCACATAAGCGAGGAAGTCAATATAAGGATAATCAACCGTAAATATCATTGATATTCATGACCTCAACTCAAATATCAAGTGCTCAATGGACGACCTGTAACAAATATCCCATATTCATGACCTCGTTGGGTGAAATGGAGGAAAATGGGAGAAACAAGTGGCCAATATCGTCTAATATTGAGTGAAATACATTCAAAAAAGAGGAATATTCATTATTTCACATATCACCAACATTTTGACAAAATATCGCCAACATATCACTAATAACTAAAGAAAAAGATATGCCCCCTTAGTAGATATCACCGACTCGGTGATACCCTATATATCGTCGACACTAGGATACACATATATTGTCGACATATCGATGAATATCGTTGATATTCGATGCCATGCGTTTAACTTCTTATTGGATTGGTACATCTATACATACATTGTAAATTTCCGTTCAATTGAATCCAAGTATTTTATCATACTATTGCACCAATACACCTACTCGTACATTGATAGATGTTCAAATGTTGAATCGTTGAAGGTAGTAGTTTTGTTCTTTACTATTCTTGAGGACTTCAGTGCACTGGTACACATTACCTTGCACCGTACACCACAGCAGTTGGCAGAAAACCTCTTCTTAAAAGACATACGTACACACATACATATGACGTTATACCAGTCGACTAGTAATGTTTGCCGAGTAAGTAAGTAATTGTTTAGGAGTATCTGCAAGCCATTGGTAGGCTAAGCCCAAGCATAATTCCTGTGTGTGATGAACCTGTCAAAAATATGTATGCAATAACGATTGTTTATTTGGTTGTCTATAGGTGCTTGTGATTGATTACGCAAAAGTATTGTTTGAACATGATTCCACAAAACCATTGTTCTCTAACCCCTCTAGTGCATCTTAGAATATATTAATAATATAGATTATGGATGCACGCCATTATTACTGTCCACCCTCTTTTATATGAAAAAGGCAACAAGCGTAAATAATGTTGCAGCACAAAACCATATTGTTTTGTGGATAATATATAGGTGAACGCCATTACAAGTGTACATCTTTTTTACCTTAAAAAAAGGAACGAGCATACAAACAAAATCTCGCACGCACGAAACTGAGCAGGTATAGCGACCTTCTAACCACCTTAACAGCGTCTGAAGAAACCATCGTATTCTAAATGGTGGAATCAGATGTTGCTAGCAAATGCCATAGACATCGACATGTGAGCCAGTTCAGAGTTTAGAGGCAAGGATGGCCGTGTCGGCGATATATCGGCGATATATCGCCGATATATCGGTATCGCCAGTCACGCCATATCGATATTGATCTGTATATCTATTTACACCGTATCGCCGATATATCGGTGTCGGCGATATATCACCGAGAAAGGGAATATTCTTTGCTTCATTTGGAAGATATCGGTAGATATTTTGAGCCATTTCGCCCATATCGTTCTGGGCAGTGGGGACCAACCGACCAGGGAATCTGCTTTGCTTCATTTGCAAGATATCTCGGTAGATATTTTGCCTTTAAATGAGGGCCTCACCTCCATTTCGTCCATATCATTCTGGGCAGTGGGCAGTGGCAGCACACGCACAACTTGCTTGGAGGCTTGGAGATTGGATCTATTCCTCTTCCTTTGCATTTTGAGGTGATGAGATTATCTCAAATTTGATGTTTAAATTAGGAAAATAGTTTGGGATTTTGTTCATGATTGTGTTATGTGATGCATATTTTCTTTGTTCAGGAAAAATTTTGATAAATCCCTTCCTTTTGTTCATGGAATTTGGGCTCCAAATTTTGGGGCTTTTGGTTTTTTCGTGTTTATTAAGAGATGTTATGGATGCATGGACTTGGATCTATTGTTTAGGAGTTAGGAAATAACATTTGGTGGTGAATTTTGTTCACAAAATGTGTCTATTTAATTAAATCCGAAAATTAAAAGAAATTTGATCAACAATTTATAGAGTTTTGGTTCATGAAATTTGGGGCTTTTGGTTTTTTCGTGTTTATTAATAGATGTTATGGATGCACGGACTTGGATCTATTGTTTAGGAGTTAGGAAACAACATTTGGTGGTGAATTTTGTTCACAAAATGTGTCTATTTAATTAAATCCGAAAATTAAAAGAAATTTGATCTACAATTTATAGAGTTTTGGTTCATGAAATTTGGGGCTTTTGGTTTTTTCGTGTTTGTTAAGAGATGTTATGGATGCATGGACTTGGATCTATTGTTTAGGAGTTAGGAAACAACATTTGGTGGTGATTTTTGTTCACAAAATGTGTCTATTTAATTAAATCCGAAAATTAAAAGAAATTTGATTTACAATTTATAGAGTTTTGGTTCATGAAATTTGGGGCTTTTGGTTTTTTCATGTTTATTAAGAGATGTTAGGGATGCATGGACTTGGATCTATTGTTTAGGAGTTAGGAAACAACATTTGGTGGTGAATTTTGTTCACAAAATGTGTCTATTTAATTAAATCCGAAAATTAAAAGAAATTTGATCTACAATTTATAGAGTTTTGGTTCATGAAATTTGGGGCTTTTGGTTTTTTCGTGTTTATTAAGAGATGTTATGGATGCATGGACTTGGATCTATTGTTTAAGAGTTAGGAAACAACATTTGGTGGTGATTTTTGTTCACAAAATGTGTCTATTTAATTAAATCCGAAAATTAAAAGAAATTTGATCTACAATTTATAGAGTTTAGGTTCATGAAATTTGGGGCTTTTGGTTTTTTCGTGTTTACTAAGAGATGTTATGGATGCATGGACTTGGATCTATTTTTTAGGAGTTGGGAAACAACATTTGGTGGTGATTTTTGTTCACAAAATGTGTCTATTTAATTCAATCCGAAAATTAAAAGAAATTTGATCTACAATTTATAGAGTTTTGGTTCATGAAATTTGGGGCTTTTGATTTTTGTGTATTTTTTTCAGATCAAGATCATGGCACACTCCGGTGCAGACTCTGATGGTTCTCGTGGACAGTTGGACTTGGATGGTGGAGAGATTGGCTGGAGGTATGCAACCGCTTCAGATGGCAACAAATCCAAACCGCAGTGCAACTTCTGTGGGAAGAGGTTGGGAGGAGGAGGTATTACTAGATTGAAGCACCATCTTATTGACGACAATAAAAATGTTGCCAAGTGCAGTCGTTGTCCAAAAGAGGTGAGGGACTTGGTGAAGGCCAGCATGGAGGGAAAAAAGGAGAAGGGCGTCGAGATGTCTAGGAGGGATGAACATTTCAAAGAATTCATGTTTGAGAAGGAGTTCAATGTCCTTTCAGATTCTGACGACGACGACTTTGTATATCCAGATGACATTCAGACCGCAGCGGAGAGAAAGGCATACAGGAGGGCGACAAAAGAGTCCATGAGGAGCGAGTTTGAGAGGAGAGAACTTGGTGGTGCACGTGGCGAATTCCCTGGTGCCGGTGGCAGTGGGAGTGGTTCTGGAGGTGCACTAGTACCACCACCTTCCAAAAAACTCAAAGGGAAGGGACTGGAACCATTCTTGACAAGGAGCGAGTCCATGCAGTACAAACCAAATAAGGATCCGAGGCAAAAGACGGTGAAGGGGATGTTCACCAATGCCCGAGAGAGAGTGGGCAAAGCCATCGGCAAGCTCTTCTTCGGGGAGAGCATCCCGGCCCACGTCGTTAGTGGACCTTTTCTGCAGCACGCCACTGATGAGATCGCTGCAGCGGGAACGGGGGTGAAGGCTCCCACTGCCAAGGAGTTAATGAACAAGTACCTTGCACAGGAGAAGGAGGAGATGAATGAGTACATCTCTGAGCTGAGGATGAGATGGCCAGAGTATGGCGTGACGCTGATGTGTGATGGCTGGACGAGCTATACGAGGAAGCAGATCATCAACTTCCTCGTTTACTGCGACGGTAAGACCATCTTTCTTAAATCCGTCGATGCATCTGAATAGGTGAAGGACTACAAGTACCTGTTGAAGTTGATGAAGGACGTCACTAAGGACGTTTGGAAAGAGAACATTGTACATATTGTGACGGACAATGGTAGCAACTTCAAGAAAGCAGGTGAAACGCTAATGAAGTCTAGCAGCTACGGTATTTTTTGGACACCGTGTGCTGCGCATTGCATAGATCTAATTTTAAAGGACTTCGGCAAGAGGAAGCTCGTCACAAAGGTGATGGAACAAGCACGGACGATCACCACATTCATTTACAACCATTCCAAAGTGTTGGCTTTGATGAGGCGGACGTGCAATGGTGAGCTGGTGAGGCCTGTCATCACACGCTTTGCAACCAATTTTATTGCGTTGCAAAGCCTCCGACAACACAAGACAAGGTTGAAAACCATGTGTTGCCAAGGTGAATGGTTCGAGACCCAGAAGCTCGGACCGAAGGAGGACGGAGGGTGGAGACAATCATCAATGATCTCCACTTTTGGGATGACGTGACAAGGGTCACGAAGATAATGGAACCGGTTGTCTCTGCATTGCGTATCGTAGATGAGGACAAGAAGCCAACTATGGGAGTGATCTACGAGGCAATACGCTGCATGAGGGACAAGGTTAGAGAAGCAGTTGGAAGAGGATTCAAAGCATGGTTGGACATTATAGACGAACGATGGTCCAAGATGCTCTCACATCCTCACAAGGCTGGTATGTATTATCTAATAAATCATTTTTCCCATTTTCACTTTAGAAAGATTAATATTAGAGAATTTCTCATCTCCAGCATATTACTTGAATCCAAAGTACCAATACAATAACAGTCTTGGTACAAATGCTGACCTTCTAGCCGCTGTACAAGTTGCGGTGGAGAAGCTCGTCAAAGACGAGAAGGCACAGACTTCGTGCATGAATAAGGTAATTTTGATTTACAATGTACAATGTATACTTTATAGTTGCCAAGACTGAGTAACAAAATATTTACTACGAACATTATGTGCAGATCAAATACTTTAGGGATGCCTTGGGTTCTTTCGGTAGAGTTATAGCAGTTAATGGACGAGGCACTACTCTTCCCGGTAAGGACTAAAATGAAAAAGTCTATTGGATGTGATGTATAACAATTTTACTATTATTAATTTATCTCTTTTTGGATTTTCTGCAGTCGAGTGGTGGTTACTGTATGGGATGGAAGCTCCCAACCTACGGAAAGTGGCGGTGAAAGTTTTGTCTCAAACTGCATCTGCCGGTGGCTGTGAGAGAAACTGGAGCACATTCAACTTGATCCATTCGAAGAGACGGAACAAGTTGGGAGAACATAGGCTACATGACCTTGTTTTTGTGCACTACAACTTGAGGTTGAAGATGAAACATGCAAAGGAGGGGCATGACAAAGAGGACTACATAGACCCCATCGATCTTGCATATATTTTCAAGATGCACGACGACGATGCAGATGAAGATGTTCTATAGAGGTGGTTGGATTCCAACGGTGCTCCATTATTCGATCAACCGGGAGGAAGGCCGAATGAGAATATAAGCCAACAAATGGGAGCAGATGTTGGCGACTACATGGCTAGATCTGGGCGAATCACGGACCCTCTTGGAGGGGTAGAAGAACTTGATGCGATTGTCGACGACATCCTCTCTACTGGATCGAAATCCAAATCCAAATCAAAAGATGACAGTGGGAGTGATGATGATGATGATGACGTTGTTGCTGGCCGTGGTGGATCAGGTGACGGGGAGGCATATTCAGAGGGGTCAGGTGGTCGTGGACCACGTGATGATAGAAGATTTGAGTCAGAGCAGGAATACAGGGAACGACATGGAACATACATGGGCAGCTTGTCCCAAGTCCGAGTCCAGGACCTATCGATTACGATGCATATGGATGACGTGGACATCATCCTACAGATAGCTACATGTCGGATTTGATATCATCTGTAGGTTCCATGGACATTGACAGCTCATACCGTGGATATGGATCCTCCCATTCCCAAGATGAGAGATCATTTGGGGTCTTCCCTGAATATTTTCCTGCTCCTCCGCCTGGACCTCCTCCTCCTCCTCAGGCGTATACTCCTCCATCTTATGGATATAGCAACTACAACAGTGGGTATAGAGGATATAGCAGCTACAGCGGTGAGGAGAACTACCAAGGTAGCCAACCCGAGCAGACCCAGCTCAGCCAGGGCAGCTTCTTTGGTGATGACAGTTTCGGTTTCTTCCCAGAGTATTTCGCTCCTCCTCCAGGTCCTCCTCCTCCGCAAACATCTTCTCCTACTCCGTCGTCGTCGTCCCGAGGATCTCAAGCTAGTAGTTCGCGGCCTCCTCGTGCCACTCGTGATACTGGATCTAGTGCTGCTTATCCTCGTCTCGGGATACTCATAGGCATCGATGACCACCAATACAGGCAGTATGTGATGGATTACAAGGCCATGTACTCGTACATGACATAAGAGAACTACTGCGAGTTCATTGAATCTGCGATGCGTTATGAGAGAAAACAAGGAAGGGGGGGCAATGCAGATCCACCGCGAAACTCTTGGTTTTAGGCTACCCTAGGTCATCTCTTTTTACCATGTCAACTTGATTTGGATATTTGTCATTTGTTGTTGCACTTGTAGCTTTTATATAGATAAATCATAAATCTTTTTGCCAATTGCTAAACAATGATTGTCTCGTAAATTCCCATCGATATGACCGATATGTGCAGTTTAAGGACCATAGTCCTCATAAATTATCTATGTGTTATGAGGTGTATATTTGTAGTATTTCATGTTACAAACTTATAATAACTTGAATGGAATCCATTTCCAATATTCATAAGTCAAGAATCAACATTAAGTGATTAACATCGACACGACCGATATGTGCGATACCAGCGATACCGATATGTGCGATATATGGTGTATAAATGACCGATATGTGTGATATAAGTGTGTATTTGTAGGTTATTTGTTGTTCTAATATCTTGGATGATCTTAATTTCTGAAAAAATGGCGAAAAATTGGCTTTTTTGAGCCATTTTCGACATTTCCACCGATATCGTCGATATATCCCGATATATCCATTTTCGGGCGGACCGATACGATATCGATATCGATACGGCCTTCCTTGTTTAGAGGTGCAGAAGGCATTACAGAGTTTATCGTAGCATAAAGAATACTAAGATTGTACACGTCATATTCGGTGGATATGTTCTTTCAATACGTTGGTGACGGCAATAAACTTAACCATATGGTTTCCACGAATGTGTGCCCTACGAAATCCATCGTTTATCACAATTTTAATAAGAGAACGTAACGTAACAGATGCAACCGCAAGAGTTTTCTGATTTATCAAGCGTCCACCTATTTCCCAACAAAATCCGAGCCTCAAAGCACTAAGATATTTACCAATCAATAAGCACGATTATTACCATAAAAAAACCGGAAGGGATGCGAAGCAGATTCTCCACGGGCTCTTTCCTCAGGCACTCCATCCACTCTTCCTCCACCACTTCCCAGAGCTTATCCTGCGGCATCACAAAAGAGATGGCGATCAAAACCAACCCTATACAGGCTATGGATTGACGGGGAGGAAATGTGAGATGGAGGATGCCTTGAAAAAACTGACGACGTGGGCGTCAACGAGGGGCTTGTGCTGTCCAAGGAACTCAGCGATGGCAGACATCCATTCTAGGGTTTGTGCCGCGGAGGCGCAGGAGTAGCGGCAGTGGCGGGGAGTGGCGCTGTCGGTTCCCGTCATCTCGCTCGGCTTCTCTTCCCGCCCTTGTCGGCGAGCAGAGGGATATACATAGAATCTAGAAGACAATTCGTTAAAAATGAGTTGATTACATAGAAGTCCTTAAACTATATAACCAACTTCAAGATCGTTGCCAAACCATAAAAAAATAACTAGGAAGTACTCAATTCTTTAATATTTTGTCTTACTTGCCTTGAGTCGCATTAATTCAAAACATGAAACAAAACTTATAGAGAATCACATTCTTACCCTTTTTTCGAATTTTTGATATTTTTTAGATTAAGTGAATAGTTCATGGATTTTTTTAATTTAACCAAGAAATTTATCACAACAAAAATATCCATTTGTTGACCCTTGAGGAAACGACTTTCCCACTCATATAAAGTCGGAAAAGAGCTTTGTTTTCTATAAAAAAATCTCTTGACAGAACGACATTAAACTAAATTTGTTTATGGAAGCGATTCACTATTAGATTATAGGAAAATAACGTTTGTCATTGATGCTTTTTTAGAATTCTATAGAACGTCACCTATCTTGAAATACATTAGATGAAAATGTGTATCTTGCCTAACGAATTTTTCCATCAAAAAGATCACATAAGAATATTCCTTCGTAAATGTATTTTGATATGAGATCATGTAATGATATAATGAAGGTATTCCGTAAAAAGAAAAATGTGTGGATAGTAGAGGATTTCTAATAAGGTGTCATTTTTTGTGATAGAACGCCATAGCAGGGCGTTCAGTTGAGTACACATCATCCTTGCAGGAAGAGACGAAGCATGGTATTTCTACTTGTGGGCTACTATTAAGACATTATTTGCTTGTATTTTGCCATTGTAGATCATTTTAGTTCTTAGCATTTATTGATTTTTACCGGTTGCATAATTCTGGAGAAATGCTTCTAAGTAATTATCACTAAATTTTATAAGGAACTTTACAAAAATACCCCATGTAAACTAATAATTTTATATAAGTATTTATACAAAACTAGACAATGCTAGGTCAAGTATACGGGAGGGGAAGTCTGCCTCTGACTTTCTTTCCCTGTCGTCCATAACGGCTTCAACAGGAGAGAGTTGATCGTCAGTATCCACTAGTGAATCCCATAAAGAAAAGCGAAGAGGGAGAGAGGTCTCATGATTAACTAGTTAGAAAGCAGTGAGGACTTTTGAGCCCTCATGTATAGTCCAGCTCCAGTGGCGGCTGACATTTTGAAGGAGCGGTGGAAGCCTATAATCTAGTTGGGGAGGACAAGTCAGACGAATCATGATCAGGCAAAGACAGAGGGTCCTGATGCTTCGGCTAAGCTAGCTGAATACCTATCCTCACATGCCTAACCAACTATCATATCATACCTTCTGGGGGTCTTTCCGAGAGTCCAGAACCAAGGGTATAAGCATGGAAAGAGAAGCAGACCTTAGCAAATAACCTAGCAGGGGAACTGAGGTTGGGTGTGCGGTGCGGGAAAGATGTCAAAGATCGTCCTACCAATTATTAGATAGTGATATAAGTTCGAAGCTTGAGTTCTAATATAATAAATAGTTACCCTTGTCGCCCTTGCTTCTACTCGAGTTCCGTGTATAAATAACCATACAATTTTTTTACAGAATTACACCTCCATTATTTGCAGTGTTATGTAATGCTATCAATTTAACACTTCTAAGTAAGAAATATTATGCAATGCTTCGTGTATATGAACACAAATTTGTATGTATGTTTGTGTGTGTGTGTGTTTTCGTATCTAATTTCCAACCGAATCGTATTTATACACATTTTGATATTTATATCTATATCAGTATTAATTTTCAACTAGGTAATGATAGAGTTGTCAATTTAATATATGTATATATCTGTGTCCATGTTTGAATACATATCTTAGTATATAGTTCAAGATTTTATTTATAACTATATGTAGCAAATGTTTATACCATTTTCCGTTATATTTGATATATTTTCTATATAGTAAATATAGCATATCTAAATGATTATATATATATATATATAAGTTAATCTATTAAGTATTTATGTGATTTATACAAACACATTTGATTTGTATCTATTTTATATCAAAAATACAACAAATCATATAAGATATACCCATTGATATATGTCCATACAATTTACATACATAAATTCAATATTATGGGTATCCATGTCTTTTATATAAATAAGGTGTTTTTACGCATAACACTCTATACTTTCAATATTACATGCATAATCTTCTATAATCACAAACAACACCCAAAACCCTGAATAATGCTTACCTCTTAGGGATTTTTACACCCATAATCTATGTGATTTTGCGGGAGGAGGATTATGGGTGTATGACTAGCTGAAGAATTGAGCACTATGCGAGGTCCTAGAAATAATTCATTATTATGGGAGGTTATTTACATAATATCAAAAGTATGTATGGTTATAGATGTAAAAATTCATTCAAATAAATGGCAATACTTTTTTCCACTTTAAGTAGGATCAACTAGATGGATTTTTATCAATCCATATTGAAAAAACCAATTATTTTTTATGCTTGTTATCAACTACCTAACGCAACCCCTCTCAGGAGGGTTTTGAACCACGGATATCCATATTTATGTATGGAAAATTCATGTTCATGTTCATATCCTTAAAAAAGTGAAAATGGTATCTGTAACTATATCTATATCCGTAAAAAAAGCAAATCTCATATCTTATAGCCCAAATCGGAAATACACATCAAATAATTCCATAAATACGGATAAGATAGTGGATGGATGCACACACCCACATGGACGCAAGCACGCAAGCACGCGCGCCCACACCCACACCAACACACACATATATATATCCCGTTGTATCTCTGATATGCTAACACATTTAGTTTCATTCATAACCTGATTGTTTCATCCCTTTTGTGGTATCTTATGGTAAGGAATTGTTCTATTATATCCTAGATTATGATTATTATTAACCTTATAAATCACATTTAAAATGAAATTATTTCCAAACTTATAGAAATTTAATACCAACAAATGTAAATTACAATAAAAAAAGTGTATATTGTATTACATCTAAAATGTATGTATAAGAGTCCCGAGAGACTGCCCCCCTTCCCCCAGTCTTCGTCATTGTTGCATGGTCATATGCAGCAATGGATGATCTTCAAAACATCACTGATGAAGAGCAGAGCTTTGCATCAATCCTGATCAAGCTTCGATGATTGGAGCATTTCCCAGCAACCATATGCAAACGAAAAGGAGGATGATGTACATGAGCACTTAGATCATCCCCAACTTCAATGCCACTATTGAATCCCGGTCATCTAGAGAAGTCGAATCCACATTCGTTGATCCAAATCCACCAGGGTTGCCTATAACTATCGAATCCATGTTGTTGGATCAACCAACATCGAGTGGAACAGCAGTTGCCACATGGAGGGAACATATCGGTCGAATCAGATCCTTCCAGACCCTTCTTCAACCATCAGATCAGAAGATCGAAGTCACGTGCCTCCTGCACGTGACTTGGTCATTTTACGGAGAACCTCCTACAGTTCTTTGAATTACATTGAAGGATCCATCTATCAGTTAGTCTGCAGCCAAATCCCACTGTATTTTCATAATTGCAAAGATGCCCCCGAAAGCTAAGTATCCATTATTTTATTTACAAATACATCGCTATGATCATTTATCTATATCTATCAAACCATATGTCATAAAAATACAACTTTTGCATCGTTCTTTAGCCACATCAATTCTCTCTATGTTGACATATTGTGGAGATATATTGGAGTTATATTTAATTGTTGATGAATTTTGCAAGCGAAACATTGATTCTAGTCGTGTATATATCATATTATTGTGAAAAATATTCATCATGAAGGTCTCAAGACAAGGAAACTTTTGACACTCGAATTTTTGAAATTCATTGAAAATTTTGCTCTGGATAAATTATACATTACAGTCCTTGTTTGATTTTTCTATGACACATATGATATATTTCACGAAATAAAAACAATCCTCAATGCCCTGTTCATTGCTCTATCAATAAGACTTATGGGAAATTTATTGAATTTATTTACTCTACTTAAAGTTCAAATTTATTAAATTAATGATTTTTGTATATTCCTTTTTTAGCTTATTCATCTTAATTTCGAAAAATCCAAAAAATATAGTAGCTTTATTTTATCATATATTGCACATCATATTTTTAGCTTTTAAAACATATTGCATTTGCATCTTTGTATTTGAAATAAAACCCAAAAATACATCTTGTGTCATATTTAATTCATCATTAATCTTTTCATCATATTTCATCTTTAGACCAAGTTTCATACTTGTTGGCTTCATTTGTGTGAAAAATACTGAATACCCTAAAATTGGTCTATGTATGGGTATTATTTAGAAAAAAAAATACGATTCATATAGTTTATAATCCTCCTTACATAGGAAATTTCACATCTCACCAAAATATAGACATTAGGTATTTATGAGCTTAAAATTTATTCATTGCACAAAGTCTTGTGTTCCAGGTATTTCGGTAGTTAGGAATTTTTATCTACCTAAAAAATCATCTTTAAAATCCTGAAAATGTATATACATATTTACTTATATTTTTAACTTCATAAAAATTATCTTTAGTTTTTTGCATTGTGGTTTGAGCCTTAAAAGATGTTTTCCAAAAGTACCCTAATAGGTATTTAAACCTAGGTTTCAAATCATATGTCATCGCATTTTGCATCCACATATCACTTTTATTGTTCTTGTTTGCATGGGAAATCATTAAAAAACTCTTTTGAAAATCAGATCATTTTATTATTTTGAATTAAATCTAAACTGATTTGCCTTATTATGTCCGACATTAGGCTTGTCCAAGTAAAAAAATAAATTGACTACTTGCATTAACTTAAAGATTAATTTGTATGGTTTAAACCTCCTCTCCTGTGTCAATTTCTACTTTCTCGTCCTCAGGCACGCATCTCGAGCTTAGGTGTACGAGCCTAGTTTAGGAAGTGTGCGAGGAGGTCAACCAGAGAGTCCGGCAGTAGCTAGACCGCTTCGATCTTCGAAGGCTGCAGCGAAATTAGACCTCTCATAAGTGAAAAAACTGGAAGATGGGAAAGAAGACCAGAGATAAGATCCGAGGTAGAAGCAGTTGAGACCGAGGGGGCGAACCGAAGGGTTGAGTCACAGCTTGGATTATATATTAGGGGCTCATTCCTTAGCTAAGACTGGCGGAGAAGGGAGCGAGATGTTGTTTAATATATAATCATGTATGGGCAAACCTGCTGAATGAACATCCTATTTTTGAGTTCCCAAGAGTTTAGTATTCTCATTAAGCCAAGCCTAGTCACATCAGAAAGAAGATGAGGTGACCATCGATGGGAAAAGGGGATGAAAAATGAGTGTTCGAAGATATATAATTAGTGGGGTCAGATCAACTCCTGGCCCACGGTCTAGTAATTAGGAGGCGAAGTGGCATGAGACCAATTCCCTACGGGTGCATGAAAGAAAGATTGGCGGATCGAAAAAGCATGCATGTCTAATCAGGCTTCAGACCTCGATGATTTTTCTCTCTATCGCATAAAGGAGGATACGATCTGGTAAAAGCAAGAAAGAGATTCCTCGCTCGTACCAGGGGACTTGTTAATGTGTGAGATTTGGGTCAAAGCCTATTCTCCCTACCTTGCTTGCATCTAGCGTCAGTGGCTTGGAATTGCTTTTTCTCACACATATTAATAGGTTGTAAAGAGCCCGATCCCATTCGACCATCCCCTCCGCACGCTCCCCAGCTACTTCATAATTACACCAGTCTTGGTGATTGGCTTAGACATCCTCACACAACTGCTTGATGCAGGATCTGGGAGGTTGGATCGGCAGGTTTTTGATTAGTTTCTTCACAACCCTTGTGTTCTAGCTTCAAATAAGCAAAGCTACTAAATTCCATTCCGGGTTCGTGAGATTTCCCTTGCCTTCGCAACTAGGCCCAATTTCTAGTTGGTCTTGTCCTCTCTTAGGCTTTCTCTTGGAACTATATTATATAATTAGGCACATTAGTTTATGACATTTCTGACATCAGAGGTCTTTTTTCTACATGACAATTGAGTGTATTCTTTTCAAGCAAAAAATCAGACAATCTTCTTTGGTTATTGAGAAAGGGAAGCATATATATGATAGTTGGGGGGCAGACCTCGGCCACCCCCCGGTCAATCTTGGATCCCGCGAACCTTCTTTGACCTCTCCTCCCCTGCTGCCCCGCTTCGCTTTGGTGGATCGAAGTCTTTGATGAGATTCAGTGGTAGAACCTAGTGAAAGAGGCGTACTGCAGAAAATGAGGTTCTTCTCTGAAGGGGGTTCAAGAAGGGGGAGAGGGGTGGAACATCACTTTGCACGTCGAAGGATCTTGAAATATTCCTAGAATTTTGTGCTATAATAATTCATCAAAATTAAATAAGGATTTTAAACTATTCCATTGGCATGTTTTCATGCCAATCTGATTCTAATTTGATATTTTTTTTGGTAAACTGGACATCTTTGAAAGTACAGATTCATTCGCTGTCAATTATCTATTTTTTTTCTCTTAACCCTGCTCGTGGAATAATCACGATCTTAAAAAAACCCGAGGAGTATTAATCCATATTTATTATTTGAAAATCTATACATCATGGGTCTAAATATCATGGATGTCAGAGAATTTGAGACCTCTACATACACTTAAGAGAGTATTGTACAACAAAGTTTCCTAACACAAACTTGAATACTTAGTGAAAGAAATCGAAGGCATACTGATCATCGTCACAAACAATAATGATTCTGAAGAATGCGTGATTTTTTGTCCTTTATTCTCTACAACTTTCCACTGGTATCAATGGGCGTGACATCATAATTTTGTCATACTTGATTTTAAAATAATGCTTCAGCAGGGTAGATGTAAACTTACTTAACATGTTGTAGAAGTTTATTGATCATAATGAATATTGGGTAAATATAGGACTTTGTTCACTAGTAGAGTAACATATTTTTTAAATAATCATCTTGTACAACATATTTAACTCACGACTGATGAACCACATTTTCACCTCTTTAGTGAACGTATTTTATTACAGTACATGTGGTGAAAATGATCCATGCAAAGACCACACCTTCAAATACGAGGCAATTATTTTTTACTTGGCAAGTATACCAAGATCGAACATAGAGACATGAGCCTCCTCGTCTATTCATCGAAAAATTATTGATAAAAGAATGAGCAATTATTTTTTAAATCCAGGTCTTCAGATGCAATTACTATGCACGACACCGAATGAAATGCAGACATATCATGCAAACAAAATGATGCAGAGACAAATACATATGATGCATGCACGAGAGAGATGCAATTTTTTATTTGATTTCATGCAATCTAATGTGATGAAAAATGCAAGATAATGCCATGCAATGCAAGCAACCAACTATGTGTGAATATGTCCCATTCAATCGAATCAATGAGCAAGAAGATAAGGATTGATTTCAGAGACAAACGGAACACTAAAAATGAAACAAATATCTATTACTGCTAAGTAATGAGAGAGAAAAAGACACTATATATCATCAAAAATTAGCACATGTAATTAAGTGTCAAAATAAGAAACTACTTATGTCATTAAATAGAGATAAAACAAGCGTAAAAATGAAACTAAAATCAACTGAATTGGAGTTCAAATGCTCAAGATATGAATAAAACAATGCTAGGGGCATAAATATGAAGAAAATATGCAAAATAAAATGATAACTACGAAAAAAGGTCCTTGTAGGGGCATTTTTATAATAAAGGAAACCCGACAGGGCTTACTTGCAAATTGCCTAGGCATGCACGTGACGCACGCGTATCTGGGCTACACCTTCTTGCAAATATTGTAAATTGAGGAGGTAATCTGCAATTTGCCCCGCCCTCAGCATGGCACGTGCGTGAGCGGGCTTCGGAGTGACTCAGGTGGCTAGAGGTTCGGAGTCTACGTGGGTGAGGCTCCGTGCTTGTGCCTTGCTCTAGTCTACCGAGCCTCCCGAGATGGGCAGGGCGATGTGGCGTCATATGGGCCATTGGATGCACGTCGAGGGATGGCCATCCAATGGTATCTGCTCTTCCTAGCACTTCCTCCTCCCCTGTTGATGAACGTAAAATTCGCCTCTTTGAGAAAATGGAATTATGTTGTAGTACAGGAGGCGAATTTTGTTCATCAAAAGCCTCAGACTTTGAATGCTGTGGAATATTTGTGCTTGGCGAGTCTACCAAGATCGAACACAGGGACACAACTGCTTAATTATAGCTTTTGAATCTTGATTCATGAAGCACATAGTGAATTAATCTTAATTTCAGGTCCATATGCAAATTATGAAGCACTATGCTAAGTGATGATATGATGCATGTATTTTATCGGTTTTTATGCAAATTAAAGTGATGCATGGGCAAATAATGCAAAGGAACATGCATGATGAATCAAATGCTACAATTATACCCTAAAATAAGAGCAACACAATATAGAATGAAGTTAGAGTCATTTTGAACACATCATTAAAAATCGGTCATCAAATCAAGCAAGACAAATAGAGCATGGTCCCATTTTTAACATAAAAAATCACTTAATTTAAAACAGTGTCAAAAGGAACAAATAGATATGCTAGATTGTAGAGGACAAAACAAGGATCAAAACGACACTAAAATCATGCAATTTGGACCTACGATGCTCAAGTTATGCTAAAAACAGTGCAAGGGCATAATTGTAATAAAAATGCAATAAAATAAAGGGATAAATATTGCATTTAGGTCCCTGGAGGGACCTAAATGCAAATAAAGAAAACCGCCTGGGCTTGGATGATATTTTCCCATATGCGCGGGGGCCTTATTGTAATTTTAGAAAACTTCGAGGGCCTCCCTGTAAATTACCCCAGACGCGCACGTGAGGCACGCGCCTGGAGGACCATTCTGCAATATCCATAAACTCCGGGGCCTTTATCGCAAATTACCCAGGCCTCACGTGCGGTGCACGTGAGGGCCCAGGCTCGGGAGGTGGCATAGGCTTGGGACACGTGGCAGTAGCTGTGGCTTGGTATTAGGTTTGGAGGACCCGAGCCTACAGGTCTGGAAGGCGGCTCGGGTCCACCACGTGGCGTCCTGTTGACCGTCCGATCCTGATGATCGGACGATACCTGTAGCTCCATCTTCCTCCGCAGGAGGTCGGAGGAGGCGGGGATCCGGCGAGGTAAACAGAGCTCCTCCACACGCCAATCGCCCGTCTGATGATCGGCGAAGGTTACTGGGGTGCTGGCGACGGCGTTGGAACTCCGGCGAGGCTCCAGGCATGGTCAGAACTTGAAGTCGATGAGGCTTCGCCGGAGGCCATGAGCTCGAAGATGCTCCGACGAGAGATCCGGCTATTGAAGAGATCTGCAAGGGTTAGTGATAGCCGAAGCCTTGAGCGAGTGTGTGCGAGTGAGAGGAGGTGAGTGAGCGGCCGTGAAGCGACGGGAGGCGATGGCCGGAAGACTCTTCTCCGGCGGAGCAGGTGAAGAGGGGGATCGGTACGGCGGGGGGTTCTGGAGAAGGGAGAGGGGACGACGAGATTGCTGGTGGTCGGGTGAAGGTCGTGGGAGGATCAGATGGAGTGGAAGTGGCGTAATTAATCGGATGAAAATAAGGAAAAATCAAGATGAAAATCTCCTCGCCGGAGCGAGGAGTTGGCGGGGGAAATGGCCTGGGGATGAGCATCATCGGAGCTCAGGGGGTCCTCGCCCAGCCTGCACGGCCTTGGCAGGGAGCTCGGAGGTGGCCGGAGCCACCGCTACTCGGCGGCGGAGCGCCGAGGGTCAACAACGGCTAGTACCCATCGTCGCCTCAACGTTCCGCCCCTCCGCTGTCACCGGAGGGGCGGAGGAGGCTAGGGTAAAGGCCAAGAATGGTGGACAGGCGCTCCGGTGGCGGGGAAGGGGGTTATATAGGTGAAGGTGGTCGGGGGTTACAGTGTCGGTGAGGCGTTTTCGAGCGAGGAATAAATGACGAGGGGAGTAATGGAGAGGGGTTTTGACGAAGGAGCGAGGATGGCGGAGGATATGGCTTCGTGTAGGTGGCGTTATGAGCGGAAGGAGGTGACTGGTGCGGTGGCTAGAAATGGAAGGGGGAGGGGGTTCGACGAGGCGTAACGCCTGGGCAAGGGAGTTACTCGAGGAAGGAGATGACGGAGGTCCGTTGGATCTATCGATCCAACGGCTGCGGTTGGAGTGTCAGCGGAGGGCCACGATTAGATCATCGGGATCTGATCGTGTGGCTGGGAGAGAGGCGGGTGTGAGTGGTTAGGATCGATCAGTGGGAGAGATCCAACGGTGAGGGATAGATAGGCGACGTGGCCAGATAATGGGCGTTAGATAGATGTAGGATCCGAGGGCTGTGGTGAGGGGATACGTGGCAGGTTGAGGGGCTTTGGATGGGGAGATGATCGGACGACTGTAGATGGGGCGCGAGTGGGCGGTCCAGATCTGATCTAAGATCAGATCGGGCGGCTGAGAAATGGGGCGGGTTTGGACGATGGATATGGGGGCGATTAGAACAGATCCAATGGCCGAGGAAGCGCGCTAGGTGGCGTGACGCGGAGCGGGCCATGTGGGCGGCCCAGAGGGCGCCACGTGGCCCAATCAGAACAATTCAAACATAAATACAAAGAAAAATATAAAAGAAATAGGTTGAGGCCGAATTTGGAAAAAGTCAAAACATGAAATTTGCTCGTCTCGACGAGATCTACAACTTTCATGTTGGGCAAAAAGCCAAAAGAGGTCATATGTACAAAAGCTATTTTTGGGTGTATTTTTAAGGGGATAAAAACACCAAGTTTGCGGTTTTGAGATATTTTTGTATTTTTTTATCTTTTTAAGGTCAGTAAAATATAGACAACTTATCTACCTAATTTTTAGGGGTTTTTGAGTGATAAAATAATTACAGAAAAATAAGGGAAATTAAATACAAATAATTAAGGGTTAATTATACACAATATAGTACATGATAAAAATAGCGAATTAGAGGATATTTTTATTGGTTTGTTTAAGCAGGGATTTTAATAAGGAGTTTTTAGCATGATGAATACGAGATTCATCATACCCCTATACTTAAACCATGCTCGTCCTCGAGCATCTAAAGATTGAAGGAGTTAGATTAATTCCTGACAGTGCGTGTGAAAATTTCAAGGCTTGATCTTTCGAAGACCCTTGACCTAAGTGATCCTAAAATTCTGGGTTTATCCAAGCCTTAGTCAGAAGGAATCCAACTTCTCTGATTATCAGACTCTCTTTTTGTACATATAATATAAGGATATGACATTTAGTGTACTGCATTTCATGAGAGCCGAGTCGATGCATCACCCAAAGTTCCAGTCCCAGAGACTCTCCTCTAGACCTAATCCTCAATACTAGGGAAGAAGTCTACTCTTGCTTCAGTCAACCATCTCTTTAGTTTGTCAGACTTTGAAATGTTGATGGACGGCCAGATGATGGAGGTACTAGGATTGTGTATAATTTTCTCACCCTCACATTGGAACAAGGGGCCTCTCGAGTGCCTTTTACTCAACACATGTAAATTATTAAGTTGTTGATCAATGTGTCCGTCAAGAGAGTTGGAGTCGTCTGCACTTGTTTTTCTGGGAATACACCTGGGTGTGTCTTTTCTGAGTATCTAAGATACCTTCGACACCCAGACTTGTATCGCTTACGATGCAGGGCCCTTTTTGTGGTGTCAGCCCGACTCCTTGGTCCTATTTAGCGCTTGGTCCAAGTGGACACTTTGAAAATGGTTGGGAGCGCTCGCCATTGGTGGAAGCTCATTTGGAATTGACTTTGATTTTGGAGCTTTTCTTTGATATTTCATTTCTTTTGTTGGCTAGCTCCACTGCTTTTACCAAGAGATTGGCGCACACTGATCAACAAGTTTCTTTAAGTTTCATCACACCCTGGCACTTTTAGGTAAATATCAAGAGATAGCATATGAATCTTGTCCACATACTGGCTAGGGTTTTTGCTGACACTCAAGTTTTCTGAAGCCTTCGTTAACTTTATCCCATCCTCGAATATCATAAGATCGGGTCTAAATTTAAATCTCTGATCCTAGTTCCTCAAGTGATATCTCATCTCAGCTCATAAATCATGCAGTTGTGGAAGTGACTGTGCTGATCATATTTCCTTGAAAGTAGAGATAAAGAGTGCAATATAACACTCAAATCTTTCAAACCAGAGGAGTGTGGATATTTAAGCAGAAAAACCCTAATGATTAAGGCATGTTAACTCAGACTCTCAAGATCCCAGAGATCCAGTGTCCTCAAAAATCCTCAAGCCTTGCGTGAGTGTGATTGTGTCAGGAATACACTAACTCCAAGGGTTAGTGAATTTTTGTGTGATTTTTATCTTTTGCAAATTTTTATGGGTTTTAATTTTATACTTTTTTCATTTTTTTTATTCCTCGGAGAGACAATGACTGGCCCAGGCTCAAATAAAAGTATACACTTTCAGCCAGTATGGGTGTAAGTACAGGCCGAGGCCCGTGTTACTTGAGGACGGGGCCGTATGCGATGTCCTCTAAAGCACCCACTCTGCTAAGGGAGACCGAGGTTCCCTCACTGAAAATGTCTACTAAACCTAGTAGTCAGAGTCAACTTCCAAGAAAGATTTTCAATTTTTTTTAATACAGGAATATTTACAAAAATTAATCCCTCAATTTTGAATTTTTACAGGTTTTTACTCAGTTCACTAGTTTACCAAAACCCAGCCCGAAAAATAAAATTTTAAAAAGTTTTAAAAACGCGAGCTAAGGTTAAAGTAATATACAATGGTATAAGATATACCCCCCTATACTTAAAATTTGCTATGTCCTCATAGCACAAGTGCCATGAAGCCAAGGCTCGGTTCAAGTACAGGGTGATATAGCGGAACTGAGGAGGAGGGTCCCCCTATACTTAGGCCAAAATTGGCCTAAGTACAAGAAGACGGGACGAGGGAAGGAAGAGCAGGCAGGTCCCCCCTATACTTAGGCTACAAATAGCCTAAGTAAGGTCTACGTTAGGGGGGGGGGGTTCTATGATACAAGGGAGAGTGAGAGGGGGTTCGTGAAGAATAGATATACACAAAGAGAGGGAGAGAGAGAAAGAGAGAGAGATAGAAATAGACAGGGGGTGGGTGGGGGTGAGTATGTAAGTGTGTGTGTGTGTGTGTGAGGGGGGGGGGGAACTTTTTTTGTGTGTGAGTACAATATGCAATACTGAAATAAATATGCAGATGCAAGATTTTTTTTTACAAAATGCAATGCAAGTTAACTGCTATAATCTCCCAAATCCTTCACAGGGTCTCTTGCGGCCTCTTCAGCGAGAGTTCTTGACTTCACGCCTCCATGAGGATCAAGCGTCCTTGATCACCATGGGCCCTGCCACAAAAGATAAACGTTAGAAAACCTGGAGACAATAAATCAGCAATTAATATGCATGAAATGAAAACATGAAATGAAGACCTAAAATTTTTTTGAAATAAATAAAAAAAATCAAATCCAAAAAATTAAGCAAAGCCGTATCCCCGGCAACGGCGCCATTTGATGAACATAAAATTCGCCTCTTTGATAAAATGGAATTATGCTATAGTACAGGAGGCGAATTTTGTTCATCAAAAGCCTCAGACTTTGAATGCTGTGGAATATTTGTGCTTGGCGAGTCTACCAAGGTCGAACACAGGGACACAACTGCTTAATTATAGCTTTTGAATCTTGATTCATGAAGCACATAGTGAATTAATCTTAATTTCAGGTCCATATGCAAATTATGAAGCACTATGCTAAGTGATGATATGATGCATGTATTTTATCGGTTTTTATGCAAATTAAAGTGATGCATGGGCAAATAATGCAAAGGAACATGCATGATGAATCAAATGCTACAATTATACCCTAAAATAAGAGCAACACAATATAGAATGAAGTTAGAGTCATTTTGAACACATCATTAAAAATCGGTCATCAAATCAAACAAGACAAATAGAGCATGGTCCCATTTTTAACATAAAAAATCACTTAATTTAAAACAGTGTTAAAAGGAACAAATAGATATGCTAGATTGTAGAGGACAAAATAAGGATCAAAACGACACTAAAATCATGCAATTTGGACCTACGATGCTCAAGTTATGCTAAAAACAGTGCAAGGGCATAATTGTAATAAAAATGCAATAAAATAAAGGGATAAATATTGCATTTAGGTCCCTGGAGGGACCTAAATGCAAATAAAGAAAACCGCCTGGGCCTGGATGATATTTTCCCATATGCGCGGGGGCCTTATTGTAATTTTGGAAAACTTCGAGGGCCTCCCTGTAAATTACCCCAGACGCGCACATGAGGCACGCGCCTGGAGGACCATTCTGCAATATCCATAAACTCCGGGGCCTTTATCGCAAATTACCCAGGCCTCACGTGCGGTGCACGTGAGGGCCCAGGCTCGGGAGGTGGCATAGGCTCGGGACACGTGGCAGTAGCTGTGGCTTGGTATTAGGTTTGGAGGACCCGAGCCTACAGGTCTGGAAGGCGGCTCGGGTCCACCACGTGGCGTCCTGTTGACCGTCCGATCCTAATGATCGGACGATACCTGTAGCTCCATCTTCCTCCGCAGGCGGTCGGAGGAGGCGGGGATCCGGCGAGGTAAACAGAGCTCCTCCACACGCCAATCGCCCGTCTGATGATCGGCGAAGGTTACTGGGGTGCTGGCGACGGCGTTGGAACTCCGGCAAGGCTCCAGGCATGGTCAGAACTTGAAGTCGATGAGGCTTCGCCGGAGGCCATGAGCTCGAAGATGCTCCGACGAGAGATCCGGCTATTGAAGAGATCTGCAAGGGCTAGTGATAGCCGAAGCCTTGACGAGTGTGTGCGAGTGAGAGGAGGTGAGTGAGCGGCCGTGAAGCGATGAGAGGCGATGGCCGGAAGACTCTTCTCCGGCGGAGCAGGTGAAAAGGGGATCGGTACGGCGGGGGGTTCTGGAGAAGGGAGAGGGGACGACGAGATTGCTGGTGGTCGGGTGAAGGTCGTGGGAGGATCAGATGGAGTGGAAGTGGCGTAATTAATCGGATGAAAATAAGGAAAAATCAAGATGAAAATCTCCTCACCGGAGCGAGGAGTTGGCGGGGGAATGGCCTGGGGATGAGCATCATCGGAGCTCAGGGGGTCGTCGCCCAGCCTGCACGGCCTTGGCAGGGAGCTCGGAGGTGGCCGGAGCCACCGCTACTCGGCGGCGGAGCGCCGAGGGTCAACACCGGCTAGTACCCATCGTCGCCTCAATGTTCCGCCCCTCCGCTGTCACCGGAGGGGCGGAGGAGGCTAGGGTAAAGGCCAAGAATGGTGGACACGCGCTCCGGTGGCGGGGAAGGGGGTTATATAGGTGAAGGTGGTCGGGGGTTACAGTGTCGGCGAGGCGTTTTCGAGCGAGGAATAAATGACGAGGGGAGTAATGGAGAGGGGTTTTGACGAAGGCGCGAGGATGGCGGAGGATATGGCTTCGTGTAGGTGGCGTTATGAGCGGAAGGAGGTGACTGGTGCGGTGGCTAGAAATGGAAGGGGGAGGGGGTTCGACGAGGCGTAACACCTGGGAAAGGGAGTTACTCGAGGAAGGAGATGACGGAGGTCCGTTGGATCTATCGATCCAACGGCTGCGGTTGGAGTGTCATCGGAGGGCCACGATTAGATCATCGGGATCTGATCGTGTGGCTGGGAGAGAGGCGGGTGTGAGTGGTTAGGATCGATCGGTGGGAGAGATCCAACGGTGAGGGATAGATAGGCGACGTGGCCAGATAATGGGCGTTAGATAGATGTAGGATCCGAGGGCTGTGGTGAGGGGATACGTGGCAGGTTGAGGGGCTTTGGATGGGGAGATGATCGGACGACTGTAGATGGGGCACGAGTGGGCGGTCCTGATCTGATCTAAGATCAGATCGGGCGGCTGAGAAATGGGGCGGGTTTGGACGATGGATATGGGGGCGATTGGAACAGATCCAATGGCCGAGGAAGCGCGCCAGGTGGCGTGACGCGGAGCGGGCCACGTGGGCGGCCCAGAGGGCGCCACGTGGCCCAATCAGAACAATTCAAACATAAATACAAAGAAAAATATAAAAGAAATAGGTAGATGTCGAATTTGGAAAAAGTCAAAACATGAAAGTTGCTCGTCTCGACGAGATCTACAACTTTCATGTTGGGCAAAAAGCCAAAAGAGGTCATCTGTACAAAAGCTATTTTTGGGGGTATTTTGAAGGGGATAAAAACACCAAGTTTGCGGTTTTGAGATCTTTTTGTATTTTTTTTATCTTTTTAAGGTCAGTAAAATATAGACAACTTATCTACCTAATTTTTAGGGGTTTTTGAGTGATAAAATAATTATAGAAAAATAAGGGAAATTAAATACAAATAATTAAGGGTTAATTATACACAATATAGTACATGATAAAAATAGCGAATTAGAGGATATTTTTATTGGTTTGTTTAAGCAGGGATTTTAATAAGGAGTTTTTAGCATGATGAATACGAGATTCATCACCTGTTGCTTGGCGACACAAACAGAGATCCGACAACCTTGTCAGAGCTCCTCCTTGCTCCTCCATACAACCTGAAGTTCGAGGGATGATCCTGAGGCCTTGGCATTGAAGCTCGGACGAAGGCGAACAACCAGTGAGGTCAGGATCGATCTGGCGATGCGGGGTCGTCGGAGACTGAGCTTGAGAACTGAGCTCCGCCCAACTTCCAGCCATTGAAGATGATGATTACCTGCAGGAGTTAGTGATAGGTGAAGCAGGTTGTGTGCGTGCATCGGTGAGGTGATCGGAGGGCTATTGGTGGATGGAGGTGGAGCCTGAATGGGTCCCTCCTCCTCCTTACAAGAGGAGAAATATGGCCAGAGCGGAGGAGGTTCTGGAGAAGGGGAGAAAGCGAATGGAGGGGTCGGCGAAGGTCAGGGTGATGTGACAAAGCTGGTGGTGTAGTTTATTGACAGAGGAGCGATGTGTGCACGTGTGATTAAGTCGGAAAAAACAAACAAAAAATCACAAGAGCGTGCATGGAGAATCAAAGGAGATTAAGGCAGGCAGATGTGGCTTGGGATGAGGCTCTTGGTTGAGACTTGGGTCGTTGCTCATCATATGCAGCCGATCACGAAGCTCAGCGGAGAAAAGGCAGCCACGACATGGCCAGATAGGCCATGGGACGACACCTGCCTGGAGACCCATCGTTACGCGTCAACTCCATCCTTCTCTATCACATGAGAAGGAGGAGGGCTAGGGTACCATGCGTAGAATGGCAGACACAGAAAAGAGGGGACAGAGGCAGCGTATTTGAAGGCGGCGGAGAACAATTGCAGATGGTGGAGCCAGGGGGTCAATGGATTAACGGTAGCTAGGGAGTGATGAGGGACTCATTGAAGGTGGTGTGAAGGTTAGGGGTTCTAGGCCTACATGGAAGTGGTGAGAAGAGATGGAGAGGAGGTCGGGAGGCGGGGCTAGAATAGGAAGAGGGTAAAGGGTCGACGAGGTGAAATGCCTGGTGCAGGGGTTTCAGGAGGTAGAAGTCTCCGCCATTGGATTAAGTGATCCAACGATTGAGATTGAAGCGCGGGTGAATGATGTATATTAGATCATATGATCTGATCCAAAGGCATAGGACGAGGCGAAGATGAGCGGTCCAGATGCCATCCGGAGGATCGCATCCATCGGTGGGAATTGAGGGATGACGTGGAAGGAGCTCGGCCATTGATGGGATGCAATCTTGTGGCCGAGGTGAAGGCGCTATGGTGCGGTTCAGTTGCGCTGGTGAAGTGATCAGACGATGGAGGGAAGAGAGGGGGATAGATGGCTTAGATGGAGGTGTGAGGTGGGGATCCAAGGGTCTAGGAAGCGGTGGGTGGTGCAAGGAGAAGCGACCACGTGGGCGGCCTAGAGGGCGGCACGTGGTCGCACCAGAATACTCAAAAAAATAGAAAATGAATAGAAATTAAGAAAGAAATAAAAGGAAGGTGAATTAGCAAAAATGTCTAAACATGAAAGTTGTAGAACTCGAGAAGATCTACCAGTTTTATGTTGAACAAAAAGTCAAAAGAGGTCGGGAAAACAAAGAAATATTTATGGGAGCATTTTTAAGAGATAAAACAAGCGATTTTAATTGGTTTGTGATTTTTTTGTATTTTTAATTTATTTCTAAGACCAAAACAAATATCTACAATATTTATCTATATTTTGGGATTTTTCAATAAAAGATAAATAAAGAAAATGTTAATAATTATAAAATAATCATTAATCATGGTTAATTACAAGTGAATGATTGTTGCCAAAGATGCGTAACTAATGAAGATTTGCAATGAATTTTTTTTCGAGGATAAAAAATAGAGAAAAGTGATGGTCCATCAGAGATTCATCACACCCCTATACTTAAACTATGCTCGTCCTGAAGCATCTCAATAATAAAGGAGTCGGATTAATTCCTTACAGTGCATGCGCATTTTCAAGGCTCAATTTTTCAAAGACCCTAAATTTGAGTGATCCTAAAATTCTAGGCTCAACCATGCTTCAGTCAAAAGGAATCTAACTTCTCTAATTATCAGACTCTCTGTTTGTACATATAATACAAGGATATGACATTTAGTGTAGTGAAATCATGAGAGTAGATATCACCCAAGGTCCCAGTCCAGGAGACTCTCCTCTATACCTAATCCTCAACACTTGGGAATAAGTCGGTTCTTGCATTCAATCCATCATCTCATTAGTTTGTCAAACTTGAATGTGTATATGGAAGGCCAAATTATGGAGGGCACAGGGTTGTGTATTTTTCCTCTCCCTCACATTGGAACAAGGGTCCTCTCGAGTGCCTTATTACTCAACACATGCATATTTTTATTTGTAGATCGATGTGTCCGTCAAGAGAGCTCGCAGTCGTATACACTTGTATTCCTGGGAGTACACCGGGGTGTGTCTCTTTTGAATATCTAAGATACCTTCAACACCTAGACTTGTATCACTATACGATGCAGAGCCCTTTTTGGGTGCTAGCCCCACTCCTTGGTCCTAATAGCTTTGGTCCAGGTGGACACTTTTAAATGTTTGGGAGTGCTCGTCTTTTGTGGAAGCTCTTTTGAATTTGTATTTGTAATGAGAGAGAGTTTTTCCTTGTATGAGAGAACTTCTCTCGAATTTTCTTTCATTGATGTTTGGCTAACTCCATTGCTTTTACCAAGAGTTGGCATACATTGACAAAAAATATTTAATTTCATCACACCCTGGCACATAGGTAAATATCGAAAGTAAACATGTGAACTTGTTCGCATACTGATTAGGGTTTGCTGACACTCAGATTTCTTGACTTTATCCTATCCTCGAGCATCATTAAATCGGGTCTAAACTCAAATCTCCAGTCCCAGTTCCTCAAATGATAACTCAACTCATTCACATCAATCATGCAGTTCTGAAAGTGATATGCTGGTCGTATTCTTTAGAAGGTAGAGATGAAGAGGGCAATATAGCGCTCAAAACTTTCAAACTTGGGAAGTGTGGATTATTAAGTTTCAAAACCTAATGCCTAAGGCTAGTTAACTCAGACTCTTGGGATCTCAAAAACTAAGTATCCTCAACTCCTCAAGCCTTTACTGATAGTGAATGTGTTAGAAATACACAACTCCAGAGTTAGTGAGTTTTTGCGAGTTTTGCAATTTCATGAGATTTTTTTTCAAGAGAAATAATGACTGGCCGAAGCTCATATGAATAGTTCCATCCATTTTCAGCCAGTATGGGTGTAAGTACGGACCGTTAGATGGCTACCTATGTTACTTCAAGACGGTGCCATTCACATTGTCTTTTAACCACACACTATGTTAAGGGAGACCGTAGTTTCCTCACTGAGAAATGACTACTCATTTCTAAGATCAGTAATTAGAATCACTGCTCAAGATTTTTTTCTCAGATTTTTTATGGAATTTTTGAAATGACTAATAGTAATTACAAAATAATAAGTTAGTCCATCATTTTTGAAAATATTTTTGAACATATTTTTCAAACCATGCCACATAATATATATAGATTTTCAAAACATTTTTCAAATGATTTTAAAATGAGCAAAACCCCATTTTTCAAACCAATGTCAAATATTTTTCAAAATAGTGTAACACAATTAGAAAATTTTCCAAAGCATTTGCAAACATTTTTATAGAAATTAGTTCACAAGATACTTATACCTTAGCCCCGAAAAAGTTCCTAAATTTTCAAATTACGATCTATTGCTAAAGTATATACAATGTATACGGTATGCCCCCATACTTAACTTTTGTTATGTCCTCATAGCACAAGTGATATGAAGCCATGGCTCTGGTCAAATACAAGGATATAGCGGAACTGACTCAGATGTCCCCCCTATACTTAGGTCAAAATGACCTAAGTGTAAGAAGACTGGATAAGGGAAGAATGAATGACTCGAGTCCCTCTGCACTCAGGCAAAAAATAGCCTAAGTATTGGATATGCAATAAGGATGGAAGGACCCGCAATGAGTGATCAATGACTATACAAGGTTCCCCCTATACTTAGGCTGAAGAGTAGCCTAAGTATTTGGATGTGGAATTCAGGCCAGGGAACCTGAGATCAGTTAGGGATAGAGGGAGGAGTGTATTTACACAGATGAATGGGTGGAGAGGGGTGGGGGTGGGTGTAAATCATATAGGGTTATGGAAGGGTTGGGATAAGACACAATCAGGCTCAATCAAGAAAGTAATACCCCATGTTTCACCAACACACACATGAAGACCAACAAGGGTTGGTCATTTATCTTTTCGTTTTTACTGGTGATTATTCAAAATTTGAAGTTCATTACGCATGTTTTTGGGACTAGGTTTTGGGAACTATCCTAGGGATACATCCTCGCGTCTCCATCAAACATTCTGCATACAATGGTGGGGGTTGCTCTCCCATAAACCAAGATTGAATTTTGTTCTAATTTATTTCATCGACTTGCATTATTAGTCCCGATTTTAGCTTTAGATTATCATTGAAGTTAATGTGAATACAAGTCAAACACGCATCGTCTATCATCCAGACACAATTTCTTTTGATATCCTTAAGTGACATATCAGAGGAATATCGAGAAAAGCCAATGCATTCGTGAAAACCATGATGCATGCTTGAGAGATATACCTACAGTGCCTCCAGCCTTCTCCATGCATATGCAGGACTGAATTTAAATTTATTGCCAAATGCATGCAAGTAGATGAAAACCGCAACCTAAAACATGATACTATTAGCAATGAAGAAATGAGTCGAGTTTGGCTAAGTAGATCGATGTCTAGTGTGTCTTATTGAATCAAGGAGACAATGTGGATCTCCCGAGTTCTTAATGTGTTTCCTACCTATGATCAAGCATAAATAGTACGAAGAATAGAGTTATCTCCGAGAGCACCGTGTTTGGTCAAAGGTCGACACTCAAGTGAAACCTCACCCTGATTAGGGGTGAGACTTCATACACCATAATTATTTATTTATTTTTTACACATGTGAGCCCTCGAACGAGGACTGTTAGAAATGCTATGAGTACAATTATTTACTACATGGAATGCATGAACAAAATGTTGACTCGGCTCCTTAAATTATTCTAGGTTGCTTTTGTGGCTCCTCCCAGCGGGAGCTCCCAACTCTATGCCTCCATGGTTCTCAAGCGTCCTCAATCTCCATGGGTCCTGCCACAAAAGAAAAATGGCAGGTAAATATCAAGAAAAATAATCAACAAATGATGCAAACACAATTTGAAGACTTTAATTTATGAAGATAACCACATCAAAATAATGTAATAAAATTCAATGAACAAATAGGATGAGCCGTGTCCCTGGCAACGACGCCATTTGAAGAACCACATTTTTACCACTTTAATGATCGTACTTTTATCGTAGTAGAGGTGGTGAAAACTGTTGGACATGTGAGCCCACGACGAGCCATTATGCAATAAATGTTATTGCAAATATTATTCCCTGATATGAAATGAAGAATAACTAATTTGCATAATAGGTCCCTTAGTACAATTAGTTTTATACACCATCGCCGTCTTAATGATTATACAGTTGTTGATTCAATTCTAGAATCATAGAGGCCGGTGCTTGGATGAATATCTAAAGAGTCAGATTGCGTACTCATCAAGCATCGTCAAATGATTATTAAGAGATGATCTCCAACCTGAGTAGAAGATGGCAATCCTTTCTTATTTGGTTGATATCTGACCGGTCCCTTGATGCAGGTCCTCTACATGGGAATAGAGATTCGGAGGTGTTAGATTAGTTAGGTCAAAGAGTTGACTTAATGAGAACGAGATAACCAAAGACCTATCTCGTATGCTATCACGATATAGCAAGCATCCTCTGACCGGATACAGATGTGTTACTATATGTTTGAGTATGTACATTTGGCAGATCAATAGGTTGATGACCTAACCAAGGTCTATACACCGACATGCTGGTGTGCATGCAAGGGCATATGAGTAATACGATCTCTCAAAGGGATCATATAGGTTCATTGTTGAACCGGAAGACATGAGCTCACTCATGAGATATTGGGAAGAATCAAATTCCACGTGTGGTCGTCTCGCTTTGGAAGCTTAACTGAATTTGTAAGGTTTGATATATGCTTTTGGAAAGTATATGATCAACACCTAGGTATGATATATGCTTTTGGAAAGTATAAGATTGGTACCAACTCCCAATGATCGTAAACGATTGTACAACCATGACGCTTCCATTCCGAGGGAGTGATGAAACATGTCTGGATTTAGTGACTCCTTTCATAGAGAAGTAATCTGATCTTAGTCCAACTGATAGACATTGATCTGAATGTGATTCAGATGTAATGAGGCGATTAGATTTGCGGTCTTGATTTAACCAAGCATCTATGGGGTCCGCAAGAACTATATTTGAGATGTGATCTCAATATCCAAGTCATTGTACGTGGAACAATACAATCGCCATGTCCTTATCTCCAAGTATCCGCGGAGAAAGTGCATTATCCTTGAAAGAGTTCATGGATAATTTTGTTGTTGATATATGTATCCGAACGTTGAGAAAATGGATAATTAAATGTGATTTAATTATCATGAACAATATGAATTTGATTCATATTATAAGGAGAGTTATCTAAGATAATTAAATGTGATTTAATTATCAAAGATGTGAATAATGTGAATGTGATTCATATTATTTGGGCACATGAGAATAAGAGATCCAAAATGATTAAATGTGATTTAATTATCATAGATATGAATAATGTGGATAGCACTATCCATATTAATCAAGTATATTATAAATGTGATTTATAATATATTAGAGAGAGCCTATTATGATTTATATTTGTTAATTAATTATTGATGTGAATTGGATTCACATTGGATGATTAATTGAAAATATAATTTACATTTTATTTTGGGATGTGAATGTTATTCATATTTTTCCAATGACACGATTGTAATATTCACAAGATAATTATGAATTATTCTTGTGAAATAATTTACAACAAGTGTTGTTGTAAATCTTGGAGATATCATGAGACTATGAGATCTCATGAGATAATGAGATCTAATGAGATAGTGAGATCTCATGAGATAATGAGATCTAATGAGATATTGAGATCTCATGAGAAGAGTGGCTGCCCCCCTTTTTAAGGAGAGGAGATTTATCTCCACATTATATCTAAGGATAAATTAATTGATTTAATTCGAATTTAAATATATTGATTTATCGATATATATTAATTTAAATTAAATTAGTTATTGTTGTGTTTTCCCAACAAGATTATGGCCATTGAAAGAAACACAAATCAATCTCATCCATTGATTTTGTGTTGTCCATGGATTGAGATCCATGGATCCCAAAACCCTATATAAGAAGAGGCACCCCTTGCTCTTCAAGTAACATGAAATCAATTGCTCTCTCCCTCTCTCTCTACATGCCAAGAGTTATCTCCCTCTCTCTCATTGTGGCCATCCACCATGGATCCCTTGAGAGAGTCGCCATCACCGCAACATCGTCATTATGCTGCCGGAGTATTTGCTCATGGATCTTTGTCTCCTTCGATGCGCCTTTCTCGTGAAGAAGACGTCGGATCTCGTGTGATAAGATCAGGAGATTCGTTGCTTGGATCATCAAAATGGATTGCGAGTAGGACGCATCTCATCAACGTGCTCGCAAGCGTCTCCTCTGTCGGATCGGACTTGAGACATGAGGTCTCTTCATTTAGAGACTCGATTGCAACCACGATTCAAGAGGTAACCTTAATACCTATTGTGGTTTAGATGAAACGATCCGAGAAATATTCTTGGATCATGTGGTTTCATCACATTAATTTTTTAAAATTCGGCTGCATCGAGCAAATAGTACGACTAGTCGCTCCCGATCGCATTCGATGTGATCCACACGCTTCCGAGATGCGCATGAGATCTCCCCATATCCTTCAAGTGGTATCATAGCCAGACTTGAGGTTTTGGATATGATACATGAACCTAAGAAAATTCGGGCTCGTCAGGGTTCATGAAAGTATTATTGCATTTCAATTTTCGCAGCCCTATTTTGTGATAAATTTCGGCCCCATTAAACATGAAATTTTATATTGGATAATGTTCCCCCATTAATTAAGGAAACTGTGGGATTTGAGTTTGCATGGTTTGGAATCCGATAACTCAAGATATGATCATTTTAATGAACCTATATCCATTGTTTCAGATATTGTGAATCGTGACGTAATTAATGAGTTAGTTACTGTTTTGACACGCCTAGAAATGCGTGATTATCACTTGGGTTCTGTTGTTAATCAAAATAGCAAACTTTGAAAAGTTACTTAATTTGGATTTAAAATGAATAAAATATGCTAATTTTAGTAAGTGAGTGTCACTGCTGGAAATTGCATACTTGATCATGAACCATGTCTTTGTCATTTAATTTTTATAGAAATTAATGGTTAATTTTTTTAGATAATTATTGATAAATATTTGTGAAATATTTAAATATGATAATTATTTCATTAAATGACATTGCCTTAACCAATAATTGATTAGATATGATATAGATATAAATTGGCCACATCATACACTTTTCAACAAACATGTTGCTTGAATAGATTTGGGGATTTGTTTGGCAAATCTTTTTATAATATTAATCAAAATGGTTTTGATTATTACTATATTGTATAACTTCGGTTGAAAAATCGATTATCATCTCAAGTACAAAGTGATTGACTTGGCATTATCTTTTCCCAAGGCGGATATGGTGTCTAGTCGGAGAGCATTGGGGCAGCAGGGTGCATCGTGTGCGGTCTGTCCCACTCCCGTCGGTACTGGCCATGACAGCGGTTAGGGAACGGATAATGCTTGAGAGATCATGTTGTATTTCTAATTATTAAAATTTGAAATAATACGTATTTGAAATAATACCATATTTCAAGTAACAATTAAAGATGTTTGTTGGATATTAATTGGATCATTAATTTAATATGATTAGATTAATTGGAATCCAATTAAAACTAAAACACTATATTATGATTAGAGTTGTTATTTCCTCTAGAAGATTTAATTATGTGAATATGATTCACAATAATTAATTAAAATTTTAACATGACATGGAGGATCACATGAGTGACATCTATGGTCTCCCGTCAAGGCAAAAGGTTTCGTCGCCAGAGATTGTATGTAGGAGACACATGTCCTAAGTGACAGCTCCTGCATACAAGCCATTTGGATCGGGCTCTTTGCTTCTCGAAAGAGTAAGGACGCATGCGTAGTGATCCCCAATATCGGGTCCTCATATTATTGAGGCGATATTGGATTGTGCATAGTGCGTTGTATTCATGTTGACGGTTGGTTTAATTAATGACGGGTCAACATCACCTTAGGGGTAGTGGGCCCGGGTGTTAAAGACTGAATTGGGAATGCAAGTGGACTTGCAAGGCGGAATGAGTTCCCGCTTCTTTTTATATGAGTTATAGTTTCTCATTTATTGGGATGCAACAAAGTTAGAAAGGAGATCCCTGATCTTGTTGAGATATATTGGTAAGTATATCTATTAAATTAAAAGTGATTAAGGGAATGAACTTTCAGTGTTGACAAGGCAAGACAACTTTGATATAAAAATTCCTAAATCAAAGTAAAATGTGTATATATATTTATATATATTTACACAAATTTTTTATTTCAGATAATCCTTCATTAAACTCACTCAATACTATACTCAATAATAACCAGTAAAATATTATGGATTGGATCCATGATCAAGATATTGTAATTGCAGTTGGACACATAATGTATGTGGTTGCAGTGTGCAAGTTTCCTCGTAATAATGAGGAAATGACAATTAAATAGACAATAAGACAACAACCTAGGGTTTGTATGTCTCTATAGTCTTGGCCTCTCATTGGATATACTTTGGAAGTGATGTGTCGATGATGATCACAATTGTCAAATAATCCTTATAAAAACCAAATAAAATATTATGGCGTACATAGGTTCTCTCGACATTTAATCATGAATGACAGGGTTCAATGCATCATGCAGAATGGTAGCTCTACAAGAGATGATGTATTCAAAATGTTTGAGTACCTATCTGAACCTAAGTATTTTAGAGTTAAGATGTATATAGATATGATGGGTTCCATCATTCTACTATCTATACTCTAGTCATTCATGAAGCTTCAGAATATTCATATCGTATGAATTAAATGAAGCGTGTATAAATGTTGAAATACTCTTATATTGAAATCTTTTGAATTCAACATAAGAGATTCTTCGTCTTAAGAAAAGGTTGTTTATAGATGAAAGGAGCGCAGTGGAAGCATGGGTCTGACCCAAGTTAGAAGGAAAGTCAAAGAGTTGGCTGTACTTCTATGGTTTCCATACACATATGACATCCAAAGGGTCGAATAATGCCAATATTGCAATGAGCTGATGTGCTGATAGTATGACTATCAAGTCTATCTAGGATCCTTAGAGAAGGACTCGGATTTTGCATCGGAATAATCTACATTTAATCATTGAAATTGACTTTCTTATTGGATAAGATTAAAAGTCTAATCATTGTATCTCATTCTTATAATAACACTTGCAATTGGTTGCATATATTTTAGAAGACTAGGAAATTTGATCTTAAGGTTTAATTGTCATCCACATGGATGTTGATGCAATTGTTGCAACAATCTCTATTGGATAAATAGACCATATTTTCAGTGGGAGAGCTCTTAGCCTTAGAGAATGTCTCTATGACCTAGATATTAGAATACACTCATAGTTTATTTCTAAATGTTGGAAATACACATAAATTCCGGAATAGACATGTCAAAAAGAGTTATGATGGAGATATTTTAGATAGTATTCTGATATCTTGAGGACTCTACTAAATCAGAAAATTAATGAATGGTTCATTAAAATTTCTAATACTGAAAGTTGAACCTTAAAAAGATCATTAGGAGGATGAAGATCATTTGACAATGATCTGGTATCAAATCTTGGACATATGACTATTGGTGAGATCAATAGACTAGTAAGAGATGAAACTTTAGAATGTATGAAATTTCAAATCTTACGTACTTGTGAATATTGTATTCAAAGTAAAAATGTCCAATACACCCTTCTCTATGAATGGTGTAAGATGTCAAGGTATTCAAGATCTCATACATATTGATGTATGTGGGTCATCTATATCAAAGTAAGCATTAATGATATGTGATATCATTCGATGATTATTTGTGATATTTCTTCTCTTCACCTTAGAAACCTTTGAAATGTTCAAAGATTTCACAATTTTGGTTTAGAACCAAAGTTTGAAGGAAGATGAAATGAATTTGATCTAATCAAGGTAGCTTGTACCTATTAGATGAATTCAAAGAATAACTTATAGAGTAAGGAATATCATTCCTATCTCAATCCTCCTAATACACCTAAACTCAATAGAGTTGTAGGGAGATACAATTGATCATGTGTGACATGATTTGGTCAATGATTAATCTTAACATAATTAACTCTTAGTTTCCAGGTATATATATGTGGTAGAGACTGCATTATATATCCTTAATAAGGTTTCCTGCAAGTAAGCTGGAATATAGCACAAGAGAGTGCTACCTCATTCAGAAAATAAAGGATGGTATTGGATACCTACTTTATGACCTTGAGATCCTTAAAAGATCTCATCTCTTAGTATGTGATTCTTATAGGATGACTCTCTTGAGAATCAAGATGAAAACGATGAAAAGGAACTCATTTAATCTTGAGAAAATAACGAGGCTCCTGAAATCGGAAACTAAAAGGATAATTAAAGATGAAACACTAATACCTCTTCAAATGAGTTTGAGGATATATTCCATGTGTCAGAAAAATCTGACAGTGATCGAACTTCATGTGATGAAGCTTTTGAAGATCATGTCATGGAAAAATGGATGTTAGCAATTAAGTCTAAAGTAGACTTCGTATACAAGTGTTGTATATGAACCCTCGATAATCCACCTATAAGGGTAGGACCCGTTAATGTGTAAATGGATCTTCAAGAGAAAGAGGGAACTTGATGAGAATGTAGGGACCTTCAAAGCACGGCTTGTAGCCATGAGCTATACACCAAAGAAAAGACATTGCTTGCAATGAGACTTCCTCTTCAGTGGCCATGCTTAAAGCCATCAGAATATTGCTAACTATAGATACAAAGGTTGACTATGATATCTTCAAGATGTGAGTCAAGATTGCATTCCTTTATGAATACCTCTATGAGGTTATGAAGTATCCCCAGGGCTTCATAGTTGAGAAAAGCAAGGTGTGTAAGCTAAGGAATTCCATCTATGGACTCGAATAAGCTTCTTGTAATTGGAACATCAGATTTGATGAAATCATAAATGTTATGATTTCAGATAGAATCTTGATGAACCATGCAAAGCTTAGTGGGATGCCATTGTGTTCATTGTGATTAATGTAGATTATATCCTAATCATTTGGAATGATATAATGATGATAATAAGTGTTTTATAGTCTGACTATTCCATAGCTTGAGATATGATCTCAAAAGATACCTCTTAAGATCTTAGTTCTGAAAGTGTTCAGAAGCAAAGAGAAGAGGGCATTGGAACCGTCACATTAATGGTACACCTTGGACATATTCCATTTTTTTGGAAAATTCCAAGAAAGGCTTCTTTTCTTTAATATGTGGTTATGACCTATCTGAAGGGATATCACCTCAAAGAGTTGAGGAAGTGAATGCTAGAACTGCTTGCCCTTGTGCACCAGTTATAACAAGCCGTGTGTATGCTAAATGTGTACAAAAGCCATATGTCTGCCATGCAGTGGGAGTAGTAAACTGTTGCTAATCCTTCTATGGTGATAAAACACTTGATTGCAGTAATAACAAAATCTTCAAAGATGACAGTACTTTAGAGATAGTGATCTCTAAGTCTTATCTTCAAGAAATTAAGGCTTTATAGATGGAGATCTAAAAGGTCTTAAATGCAGATACCTTAGGAGATAAAGATCTCCAGGAATAAGGGTATTCTGATAAGGATAGAGAAAATACTGGTTATAATAATTATCGACTTGTAGTGTCAAGGACACTATAACTAAACAAAATTGAGTATTGGTTGCATAAGATGCAACATTCGCATTGGATGCAAGCAATGTTACTGGGATATGCAAGTGCCGTAAAAGGACTTGGCGTAGTCTCTTGGAAACAAAGTGATTGATCAGCTTACCTATCTATTTTTCTGAATACCCTATGATTGTCACATGAGTATGGGTTTAAATGATTAGCCTATTAATGGCTCTTTGTGCTAGTGGGAGATTGTTGGACATGAGAGCCCACGACGAGCTATTATGAAATAAGTGTTATTGCAAATATCATTCCCTGATCTAAAATGAAGAATAACTAATTTGCATAATAGGTCCCTTAGTACAATTAGGGTTATGTACCATGGCCATCTTAATGATCATACAGTCGTTGATTCAATTATTGAATCATAGAGGCTGGTGCTTGGATGAATATCTAAAGAGTTAGATTGAGGACTCATCAAGCACCGTCAAATGATTGTTAATAGATGATCTCCAACCTGAGTAGGAGATGGCAATCCTTTCTTATTTGGCTGATATCTAACCGAGCTCTTAGTGCACGGGAATAGAGATTCGGAGGTGTCAAATTAATTAGGTCAAAGAGTTGACTTAATGAGATCGAGATAACCAAAGACCTATGTCATATGCCGTCAGATATAGGCACACATCCTATGGTCGGAGACAGATGTGTTACTATATGTTTGAGTATGTACATTTGGCAGACCAATAGGTTGATGAACTAACCAAGGTCTATACACCGGCGCACTGGTGTGCATGCAAGGGCATATGAGTAATACGATTTCTCAAAGGGATCATACAGGTTCATTGGTGAACCAGAAGACATGAGCTCACTGATGAGATATTGGGAAGAATCAAATTCCACGCGTGGTCGTCTCGCTTTGGAAGCTTGATTGAATTTGTAAGGTTTGATATATGCTTTTGGAAAGTATATGATCAACACCTAGGTATGATATGTGCTTTTGGAAAGTATATGATCGATACAAACTTCCAATGATCGAATGAGAACCTTAATGATAAAATCCTGAAGGAGACAGTCTAAAAGAGATCTAAAACTTCAGATTTGTTCTGGGTCTTCCAGTATACACGATGTATAGGTATTTGGAATACCTGAGGGTGATGTGATCATAAACGATTGTATAACCATGATGCTTCCATTCTGAGGGAGTGATGAAACAGGTTTGGATTTTAGTGATTCCTTTCATGGAGAAGTAATATGATCTTGGTTCAACTGATGGACATTGATCTGAATGTGATTCAGATGTAACGAGAAGATTAGATTTGCGGTCTTGATTTAATCAAGCATCTATGGGAGGTCCGCAAGATCTGGATTTGAGATGTGATCTCAATATCCAAGTCACTATACGTGGAACAATACAATCGCTCTGTCCTTATCTCCAAGTATCCATAGAGAAAGCGCATTATCCTTGAAAGAGTTCATGGATAATTTCATTGTTGATATATGCATCAAAGCATTGAGAAAATGGATAACTAAATGTGATTTAATTATCATGAACAATATGAATTTGATTCATATTATAAGGAGTGTTATCTAAGACAATTAAATGTGTTTTAATTATCACAGATGTGAATAATGTGAATGTGATTTATATTATTTGGGCACATGAGAATAAGAGATCCAAGATGATTAAATGTGATTTAATTATCATGGATATGAATAATGTGGATATCACTTTCCATATTAATCAGATATATTATAAATGTGATTTATAATATATTAGAGAGAGCCTATTGTGATTTATTTTTTTTAATTAATTATTGATGTGAATTGGATTCACATTGGATGATTAATTGAAAATATACCTACATTTTGTTTTGGGATGTGAATGTGATTCACATTTTTCCAATGGCATGATTGTAATATTCACAAGATAAGTATGAATTATTCTTGTGAAATAATTTACAACAAGTGTTGTTGTAAATCTTGGAGATATCATGAGACTATGAGATCTCATGAGATAATGAGATCTCATGAGATAGTGAGATCTCATGAGAAGAGTGGTTGTCTCCCCTTTTAAGGGGAGGAGGTTTATCTCCACACTATCTCCAAGGATAATTAATTGATTTAATTTTAATTTAAATATATTGATTTATAAATATATATTAATTTAAATTAAATTACTTATTGTTGTGTTTTCCAACAAGATCATAGCCATTGAAATAAACGCAAATCAATCTCATCCATTGATTTTGTGTTGTCCATGGATTGAGATCCATGGATCCCAAAACCCTATATAAGAAGAGGCACCCCTTGCTCTTCAAGTAACATGAAATCAATTGCTCTCTCCCCCCTCTCTCTCTACGCGCAAGAGTTCTCTCCCTCTCTCTCATTGTGGCCGTCCACCATGGAGCCCTTGAGAGAGTCTCCATCGCTGCAACATCGTCGTTATGCTGCCGGAGAATTTGCTCGTGGATCTCTGTCTCCTTCGGTGCGCCTCTCTCGTGAAAAAAAACGTCGGATCTCGTGTGACGAGATCAGGAGATTCTTTGCTTGGATCGTCAACATGGATTGCGATAAGGATGTGTCTCATCAATGCACTTGCAAGCGTCTCCTCCATCGGACCGGACTTGAGACAGGAGGTCTCTTCGTGTAGAGTCTCGATCACAATCACGCTTCAAGAGATAACCTTAATACCTATTGTGGTTTAGAAGAAATGATCCGAGAAATGTTCTTGGCTCATGTGGTTTCATCACATTAAATTTTTTAAATTCCGCTGCATCGAGCAACTAGTGAGACTACTCGCTCCAGATCACATTCGATGCGATCCACATGCTTCTATGATGCGCTTGAGATCTCTCCATATCCTTCAGAAAACGATCCATGCAAAGACCATACCTTTGAATATGTGGCAATTATTCTTACTTGACAAATATTCCAAGGTCAAACACAGGGACACGAGCCTCCTCTTCTATTCATTGCAAAATTATTGATAAAATAATGAGCGAATATTTTCTAAATATAGGTCTTCAGATGCAATTACTATGCATGATATCGAATGAAATGTAGACATATCATGCAAACAAAATGATGCAAAGACTAATTAATATGATGCATGCATGAGAGAGATGCAATTTTTAATTTGATTATGCAATTTAGATGTGATGGAAAATGCAAGATAGTGCCACGCAATGCAAGAAACCAACTATGCATGAATATGCCCCATTTAATTGAATCAATGAACGATAATATAAGGGTTGAGTTTCGAGACAAATGGAGCATTAAAATTGAAACAATCATCTATTAATGGCAAGTAATGAGAGAGCAAAAGGTGCTATATATCATAAAAAAATACCACATGTAATTAAGTGTCAAAATGAGAATTAGCTATGCCATTAAATAGAGACTAAAACGGGCATCAAAATGAAACTGAAATCAACTAAATTGGAGTCCAAATGCTCAACATATGAATAAGACAGTGCTAGAGGCACAAATGTAAAGGAAAACATGCAAAATAAAATGATAACTATGCAAAAAGATCCCTACAAGGGAATTTTATAATAAAGAAAACCTGGAGGGGTTCCTTGCAAATTTCCTAGGCACGTACATGACGCACTCATGCCCGGCCTGGATCTTCTTACAAAGATTGTAAAATGGCGGAGGTGATCTGCAATTTACCACACCCTCACATGCATGGCACGTGCGCGAGCGGGGTTCAGAAGCGAGACTCATGTGGCTGGAGGTTCAGAGTCCATGTGGGTGAGGCTCCGTGCTTTGTGCCTTAATCTAGTCTATAGAGCCTCCTTGTACAGGCGGGGCGACGTGGCGTCATACGGGTCGTTGGATGGATGTCGAGGATGGCCATCCAACGATATCTTCTCTTCTTCGCATTTCCTCCTCCACCGTCGCTTGGCGACACAAGCAGAGCTCTGAAGACCTTGCCAGAGCTCCTCCTTGCTCCTATGTGCAGCCTGAAGGTCAAGGGATGATTTTGAGGCCTTGGCATTGAAGCTCGGATGAAAACGGATCGGCAAGGTCAGGATCGATCTGACGATGCAGGATCTTTGGAGGCGGAGCTTGAGAACTGAGCTCCGCCCAACTTCCAACCATTGAAGATGATGAGTACCTGCAGATATTTGTAATAGCCTAAGCAAGTTGCGTGTGTGCGCTAGTGAGGTGATCGGAGGGTTATAGGTCGATGGAGGCGGAGCCCGAATGGGTACCTCCTACTTACAGGAGGAGGAAGATGGTCGGAGTAGAGGAGGTTCTGGAGAGGGCGAGAAGCGAACGGAGGGGTCGACGAAGGTCGGGGTGATATGATGAAGCTGGTGGTGTAGTTTACTGACAGAGGAGAAATGTTTGTGCGTGCGATTAAGTTGGAGAAAACAAACGAAAAATCACAAGAGTGTACCTGGAGAATCTAACGAGTTGAATGCGGGCAGATGTGGCTTGGGCTGAGGCTCTTGGTTGAGCCTCGAGTCGCCGCACATCGTGTGCGACTGTTCACGGAGCACAGTAGAGCCAAAGGCAGCTGCAGCATGGCCATATTGGCCATGGGTCGACACCTGCGTGGAGACCCGTCATTACACATCAACTCAATCCTTCTCTGTCACAAGAGGAGGAGGATGACAAGGGTACCATGCATAGAATGGTGGACAAGGAAGAGAGGGGGCGAAGGTGTCGTATTTGAAGGTAGCGGAAAACGGTTACAGATGGTGGGGGGGGGGGTTGCAACGACTGAACATTAGCCAGGGAGTGGTGGAGGGGCTCATTGAAGGTGACGCAAAGGTTAGGGGTCCTTGGGCTACATGGTAATGGTGAGAATAGACAGAGAGGAGGTCGGATGGCGGCGCTAGAGTAGGAAGGGGCGAAGGGTCGATGAGGTGAAACGAATCGAGCGAGGTTTCAGGAGGCAGAAGATGAAGCTCCATCGTTAGATCGATTGATCCAACGGTTGAGATTGAAGTACGGGTGAAGGGTGTAGATTAGATCATATGATCTGATCCAAAGGTGCAGGACGGGGTAGAGATAAGCGATCCAGAGGTGATATGGAGGATCACATCCATCGGTGGGAATTGAGGGGTGGCACGAAAGGAGCTAGGTCATTGGATGGGATGCAATCTTGTGGCCTGGGTGAAGGCGCTAGGGTGCGGTTCAGATTACGCTGGTGAAGTGATCAGATGGTGGAAGGAAGAGCGGGGGATGGATGGTTGATATGGAGGCGCGAGGTGAAGATCCAAGGATCTAGGAAGTGGCGGGTGGTGCAAGGATAAGCGACCACGTGGGCGGCCCAGAGGGTGCCACGTGGTCGCACCCAAATATTCAAAAAATCGAAAAAGAGTAGAAATTAAGAAAGAAATAAAAGTAAGGAGAAATAGAAAAAGTCAAAACATGAAATTTGTAGATCTCGAGAAGATCTACAAGTTTCATGTTGAACAAACAGTCAAAAGAGGTCAGGAAAATAAAGAAATATTTACGGGAACATTTTTAAGAGATGAAAACAACCGATTTTAATTGTTGGTTTGTGATTTTTTTGTATAAGACCAAAACAAATACCTACAATATTTATCTATTTTTTGGGATTTAAATAAAAGAGAAAATAAAGAAAATGTTAGTAATAATTATAAATAATTAGTAATTCAGGTTAATTAAAGGTGAAGGATGCTAGACATGTGAGCCCGAGGTGAACCATTCCAACAATAAATGTTATTGTAATGTTTGATTTTTCAATAAAAGTTATTGACTCTTTTTCCACTCCCTTTCTGAGATTAAGTGAATGAATGCACTATAAGTTCCCTCAGTGCAATAGGAGTTATGCACCATGATCATCTTAATAATCATACAGTTGTTGATTCAATAATAGAATCATAGAGGCTGGTGTTTGGATGAATATCTAAGGAGTTAGATTGAGGACTCATCAAGCGCCGTCAAATGATTGTTAAGATATGATCTCCATCCTGAGAAGAAGATGGCAATCCTTTCTCATATAGGATGATATCTGACCGACCTCTTGATGCATGTCCTCTGCATAGGAATCAAGATTCAGATGTGTCAGATTAGTTAGGTCAAAGATCGAGATAACCAAAGTCCTATATTGTATATTGTCGCGATACAGGCACACATCTTATGATTGGAGACAGATGTATTACTATATGTCTAAGTATGTACATTTGACAGACCAATAGGTTGATGACCTAAACAAGGTCTATACACAGGCGAGTTGGTGTGCATATGAGGGCATATGTGTAATACGATCTCTCAAAGGGATCATACAGGTTCACTTCTGAACCGGAAGACATGAGCTCACTCATGAGGTATTGGGACCGATCAAAATCCATGCATGGTCGTCGTGCTTTAGAAGCATGACAAGAATTTGAAGGTATGATATATGCTTTTGGAAAGAATATGATTGATACAAAATCCCAATGATCAAGATTGAGAAACTTGACGATGAAACCATGAAGATGACATTGTAAAATTGATCTATATCTTCAGGTTCATCATAGGTCTTCTAGTATGTAGGATGTACATGTATTAGGAATACCTGAGGATGATGTGGTCATAAACGATTGTATAACCATGACACTTCCATTCCAAGGGAGTGATGAAACATGTCTGGATTTTAGTGACTCCTCTCAGTAGAGAAGTAATCTGATCTTGGTCCAAGTGTTGGACATTGATCTGAACGAGATTCAGATGTAATGACAAGATTAGATTTGCGGTCTTGATTAAATCAAGCATCTATGAGAGGTCCGTGAAATCTGGATTTGAGATGTGATCTCAATATCCAAGTCACTATACGTGGAACAATACAATCGTCATGTCCTTATCTCCAAGTATCTGCGGAGAAAGCGCATTATTCTTGAAACAGTTCAAGAATATTTCCAAAGTTGAATTATATCTAAGCATTGAGAAATGGATAATTAAATATGATTTAATTATCATGAATAATGTGAATTTGATTCACATTATCGGAATGCATGAGAATGATTATCCATTGTAATTAAATGTGATTTAATTATTGTGGATATGGATAATGTGGATAACACTATCCAATTAATCCATGTATCTTATAAATGTGATTTATAATATACGAGAGAGAATGTTTTGTGATTTATATTTGTTGATTAATTGTTAATGTGAATTGGATTCACATTGAATGATTAATTGAAAATTTTATTACATTTAGTTTTGAGTTGTGAATGAGATTCACATAATTTCAATGGCTTGATTGATTTTTTTTCACAAGATAATTATGAATTATTTTTTGTAAAAAAATATTTACGACAAGAGTTGTTATAAATTAAGGAGATATCATGAGATAATGAGATCCCATGATAATTAGAGGAGATAGACTCATTCTACTCAAGAGGAGTGGATGGCTACAACTCTCCATTTGGAGAAGAGTAATCGTCCCCTCTCTTTTAGGGAAAGAGGTTAGTCTCCTCATTGTCTCATCTATAGTCAAATTAATTTTGTTGACTTATCAATGCAAATTAATTTAAATTGAATCATTTGATGTTGTGTTTTTTACAACAACATCTTAGGCATTGAAAGAAACACAAATCAATCTCATCCATTGATTGTGTGTTGTCCATGGATTGGGATCCATGGAATCCCAAAACCCTATATAAGAATAGACACCCCTTGCTCTTAGAGTTACACACGTAATATCGATGACGTCACACTCTCTCTCCCTCTCATTCTCATGCATACCCCCTCCCTTCTCCCTTTGAGTGGTCGCCCACTCTCACAAAGAGAAGGTTGCCTTCGCCGTCGTGCCCACTTCGACGACTCATGTATCTCCATCTTCTTTGGTGTGTGGTGATCGTGAAGAAGCCGTTCGATCTCGTGAGACAAGATCAGGAGATCTACTGCTTAGATCAACGACTTGGATTACGAGAAGCACGCGACTCATCCCCGCTCCCGCAAGCGTCTCCTCCAACGGATCGGACTTGAGACATGAGGTCTCTTCCCTTAGAGGCTCGATCGCTACCCCACTCCAAGAAGTATTCATGTATCTTCTATGTGGTTAGTTGAAACGATCCAAGAAATATTCGTAGATCATGTGGTTTCAACATTTAATTTTTTTAAAATTGTGATGCATCACGCAACTAGTGCGACTAGTTGCTCTTGAACATATACGATGCGATCCACAAACTTCCATGATGCGCTTGAGGATCCGACCATATCCTTCAAGTGGTATCAGAGCCAGGTTGGAGGTTTTGGATTCGATCCATAAACCGAAGAAGATTTGGGCTCATTAGGGTTCATGAAAATTTTATCGCATTTCCATTTGTGCAGCCCTATTTTGTGATAAATTTCGGCCTTATATAAAATGTTTAAACATGAATATATTTGTATAATATTCCTCATTAAATAAGGAAATCATGGAATTTGAGTTTGCGCAATTTGGATTCTGTTTGCTCAAGTTATGATCTTTTTAATGACCATATGTCCATTGTTTTAGGGATGACAGATAATGAAGCAATCAAGTGGTTAATCACTATTTTGAAATACCTGAAAATATGTGCTAATACATGGTTTCTGTTTTAAATCAAATTATCAATCTCTGGAAATTGATTTTACTTAATTTGTATTTAAAATGAAAGAGATATGCCAATTTTAGTTAGTGAGGGTCACTGCTGGAAATTGCATGTTTTATCAAAAACCCTGTGATTATCATTTAAGAATCTTGTGAAATTAATGGTTAATTTTCTGGAATAATTATGGATAATATTTAGGAAACATTTGATGATAATTGTTCTCTTAAACGACATTGCCTCAACCAATAAATGATTAGATACGATCCAGATCACCAATTGGTTACTTGATACACTTTCAACAAACATGTTTCTTGAATAGGTTTGAGAATTTATCCAGCAAATTTCCTTATAATCAAAATGATTTTGATTATTATTATACGGTATAATTTCAGTTGAAAAAATGATGAACATCTCAAGTACACAATGATAGATTTGGACATTATCCTTTCTCGAGGTGGATTTGGTGTCTAGTTGGAGAGCGTCGGGGTAGCAAGTTGCACCGTCTACGATCTGTCCCACTTCCGTTGATACTGGCCATGACAGCGGGTAGGGACTCGATAATGCTGGAGAAATCATGATGTATTTTCGAATTATCAAAATTCGAATTAATACGTACTTTGAGATATTACCGTATTTTTCAAGTATTAATCAAGTTTGTTGATTGAATTGGAATGATGATTGATTTAATGTGATTAAATTAATTATATCCAATTAAAACACTCTATTATGAATATATGTATTTCATTGGAAGAATTAATTATATGAATATGATTCATTACAATTAATTGAAATTCGAATAAAAGGTGGAGGATCACATAAGTGACATCCATGGTCTCCCGTCAAGGCGAAGGGTTCCGTCGTTGGATATTGTATGTAGGAGACGCATGTCCGAAGTGATAGCTCCTGCATACAATCCATTTGGATCGGGCTCTTCGCTTCTCGAAAGAGTAAGGACGTATGGATAGTGACCCCAATATGGAGTCCTCATATTATTGGGGCCATATTGGATTACGCATAGCGAGTTGTATTCTTGTTGACGGTTGGTTCAATTAACATCAGGTCAACATCACCTTAGGGGTGGTGGAACCGAGTGTTGAAGATCGAATTGGGAAATGCAAGTTGGACTTGCAAGGCGGAATGTGTTCCCGCTTCTTTTTATCCGAGTTGCAAGTTCTCATATTATTGGGATGTGATAAAGATAAAGGGGAGATCCCAGATCTTGCTAGAGATATAGCGGTAAATATATCTCTTGCTTTGAAAGTAACTAAGGGAATTAACTTTCAAAGTTGAAAAAGCAAGACTAATTTGATTAAAAAATCCTTAAACAAGGATCTGTAATTGAACACATAGTTATTTATATGCATTCTTAATTTCAGAAAATAAAATCCATGAACCCACTTAGCAAGCTCCTAGAGGTCAATCAATTGTCCGGACCAAATTATTCGGATTGGATCCGAAATTTGGATCTTGTCCTTTCAACTGAGTGCATCTCCTATGTGCTATCAAAGGACAAGTACGCAGACCCACAGACTACAGAAGAAATCTCTTTTAATGAAAAATATGATGAAGATCATAATCTGGTAAGATGTTATATTCTGGGTTCATTGTCCAATGTGCTTCAGAAGCAGCATATGGAAATGAACACTTGCCGGGAGATCATGATGAATCTGAAGGAAATGTTCGATGATGTAAACCGCAAACAACGTTACAATATAATGAAAGAACTTATTCACTGCAAGATGCCGGAAGGGACCTCTGTCAGAGAACATGTACTCAAAATGTTTGGGTACCTCTCTGAGTTGCAAACCTTTGGAGCTGACATGAACGCAGACATGCAAGCTGACTTCATTTTGTTGTCGCTCCCTAAGTCTTTCTACAACTTTGTAGTTATGTATCACGTGAGAAAAGGTGATTTTAGTAATACCGGGTATTGGCTGCATTAAAGTCTGTTAAAGACGTAATGAAGAAGGATAGCCCCTCTGGTAGTGCAATGGGTTCACAAGTAAAAGGAAAGCACGGTCTCAGAAGGGCCCGACCAACAAGATAAAGAAGAAGAGTCAAGGAGTTGACTCATCTACCAATGCATCCACTCTGATAGCATCGAAGAAAAACGATGTCTATCATCACTGCAAGAAGCTGGGGAACTGGAAGCACAATTGTTTGGATTACTTGAAGTCAGTCGACAAAGGTAAAGCCCCAGCTGGTATGAAACCTATTTTCATCATTGAAACTAGTTTTCTCGTTGGACGAGAAAGAAGTTGGATTATAGATTCTGGTGCTTCTGTTCATGTATGCAATTTATTGCATTTATTTCAAGAAACTAAGAGTCTTGATGAAGGGGATATATCATCCAGATAGGATCTGATGCAAGTGTTGCAGCAGTCACCGTCGGGACCTGCCGACTATCATTATCTAGTGGAAGAGTCCTAGTACTTAAAGAATGTCTTTATGTACCCAAAGTCAGAAGGAATTTAATATATGCACCTAAGCTTGTTAAAAGTAGATATTCATTCCTTTTCTGTAATAAAGTAGTCGTAAGTCATTATGATAAATATATTGCATATGTTTTTTTGACTTCTGGTGGACTCTATGAATTGTGCATTGATGAACATGTCATGAATGTTACTACCACTAAGAAAAATCCTAAAAGGTCCAGAGGGAATGGAGATCATTCAAACATGATTTGCTATCAAAGGCTTAGTCATTTATTTGTTGATAGAATCAATAGATTGATAAAAGGATGGACCCTTAGATTTTCTAAAGGTTCAACCTTTGCCTACCTGCGAACATTGTATTATGGGAAAAATGACTAGGATGCCTTTTAGTAATAAGGTTACAAGATGCGAAGGTATTCTTGACCTTATACATACTGATGTATGTGGTCCCTTCAGTACCGCGATCCGTAATAGATATCGATATTACTTGACATTTATTGATGATCATTCGCGATACGGGTTTATCTTCCTATTACGTCATAAATCTGAAACCTTTGAAAAGTTCAAAGACTTCAAGGCTTTGGTTGAGAACCAAACTGATAGGAAGATTAAACGGATTTGATCTTACCGAGGTGGCGAGTACCTCTCATATGAATTCAAGTAATACCTTAAAGAGAATGGAATTGTCTCCAATCTCACTCCACCTGGAACCCCCCAACTTAATGGTGATGCTGAAAGACACAACCGGGCCATCATGAATATGGTCCGTTCAATATGAGCAAAGCGCATTTACCATTTGATTTCTGGGGATACGCAGTAGAGACTGCAATATATATCCTAAACAAGATTCATAGCAAATCTGTGCCTAAGACTCCTCATGAGCTCTGGTATGGAACCAAAATTAGTGTTAAACACTTGAGGGTTTGGGGTTGCTTGGTCCATGTGAAGAACATGGATGCAGTAAGCTAGAATCTCGCACAAGAGAGTGCTACTTCATTGGGTATGTTAAAGATGGTATTGGATATCAGCTTTATGACCCCGAGACCCAAAAGTTTTTCATGTCTAGAGATGTTAGATTTATGGAAGATGACTTCCTTAAAGGTCAAGACAAGTGGAGGAACTCATTGAATTCTCGGATGATTCTAAGCTTCCTGAACCAGAAACTAAAGAAATAAATAAAGAAGAAACACCCATACCTCTTCGAAGGAGTTCGAGGGTGGTTGCACCACCTAGAAGGTATGGATTCCATGTGTCAGGAGAGACTGACAATGATCCTAGTTCATTTGATGAAGCGCTCGCGGATCATGACATGGATAGATGGATGCTAGCAATGAATTCGGAGATTGACTCCATGCATAAGAATGGTATGTGGACCCTAGAGGATCCACCTGAAGGGGTAAAACCTATAGGGTGTAAATGGATCTTCAAGAGGAAAAGGGGTCCTGATGGGAAAGTAGAGATTTTCAAGGCACGACTCGTGGCCAAAGGCTACACACAGAGAGAAGGCATCGACTATGATGAGACGTTCTCTCCTGTGGCTATGCTTAAGTCCATTAGGACACTGCTAGCTATAGCTGCATATCTTGACTATGACATCTGGTAGATGGACATCAAGACGGCTTTCCTTAATGGATTCATCGAGAAGGATATCTATATGGAGCCACCCCAGGGCTCCATAACCGAGGAAGGTAAAATATGCAAGCTGAAGAAATCCATCTATGGGATCAAACAAGCTTCTTGTAGCCGGAACATCAGATTTGACAGAACCATAAAGAGTTATGATTTTGTGCAGAATCCTGATGAACCTTGTGTATACAAGAAGCTTAGTGGCAGCGCCATTGTGTTCATCGTGCTTTACTTAGATGACATCATTATCATTGGGAATGATATATGGATGATGACCAGTGTTAAGATTTGGCTATCTCATACCTTTGAGATGAAATATCTTGGAGAAGCGTCTTACATCTTAGGTCTGAAGCTATTCAGAAACCGAGAAAAGAGGATGTTGGGATCATCACAACATGGGTACATTAAGAAGATTCTTGAATGTTTCCGTATGGATAGTTCTAAGCAAGATTTCCTCCCCTTAAGTCATGGTATACACCTGTCTAAAGGGATGTCTTCTCAAACTGTTGAGGAAAAGAAGGCCATGGCTGGATACCCCTATGCATTAGCTGTAGGAAGCTTAATGTACACCATGATGTGTACAATGTCAGATATATGCAATGCAGTGGGAGTGGTAAATCGTTACCAGTCCTGCTATGGAGAACAACACTGGAATGCAGTGAAGAACATTTTCAAGTATCTAAGACGGACGCAAGATTACATCTTGGTCTATGGAGATGGCGATCTCCAAGTCTTGGGATATACAGATTCATACTTCCAGTCGGATATAGATGATCGAAAGTCGACATCAGGGTTTATGTTCTTGTTGAACGGTGGTGCTGTGGGTTGGAGAAGAAAGAAGCAAGACACTACAGCAGATTCAACAACAGAAGCTAAATACATTGCCGCATAGGAGGCTACAAAGGAGGTGGTGTTGTTGCGCAAGCTCATCCTGGAACTTAGCGTAGTTTCCTGTGATACTCCCATCCTGTTACTCTGCGATAACTCAGGATCCATTGCCCAGGCGAAGGAAACTAGTTGGCATCAAAAGAGAAAGCACGTGGAAAGGAAATACCACACCATTCAGGAGATACAAAAGCGTGGTGACATCATCATCACCAAGGTGGCCTATGCCGAAAACGTTGTTGATCCCCTTACCAAATCTCTGACACAGAAGGTTTTCGACCAGCAAGTAATGAGTATGGGTTTAAGGATTATACATGAATGATTCTGAGGGCTAGTGGGAGATTGTTAGCCATGTGAGCCTGAGGCGAACCATTCCAACTATAAATGTTATTGTAATGTTTGATTTATCGATAAAAGTTATTGATTCTTTTTTCACTCCCTTTCTGAGATTAAGTGAATGAATGCACTATAAGGTCCCTTTGTACAATTGGAGTTATGTACCATGGCCATCTTAATAATCATGTAGTTGTTGATTCAGTAGTAGAATCATAGAGGCTGGTGTTTGGATGAATATCTAAGGAGTTAGATTGAGGACTCATCAAGCACTGTCAAATGATTGTTAAGATATGATCTCCAGCCTGAGTAGGAGATGGAAATCCTTTCTCATAGGCTGATATCTGACCGACCTCTTGATGCAGGTCCTTTGCATAGGAATAGAGATTCGGAGGTGTCAGATTAGTTAGGTCAAAGAGTTGACTTAACGAGATCGAGACAACCAAAGTCCTATATCGTATACTGTCACGATATAGGCACACACCCTCTGACCGGAGATAGATATATTACTATATGTCTAAGTATGTACATTTGACAGACCAATAAGTTGATGACCTAAACAAGGTCTATACACCGGCAAGCTAGTGTGCATATGAGGGCATATGAGTAATATGATATCTCAAAGGGATCATACAGGTTCACTTCTGAGCCGGAAGACATGAGCTCACTCATGAGGTATTGGGACCGATCAAATTCCATGCATGGTCATCGTGCTTTAGAAGCATGATAAGAATTTGAAGTTATGATATTTGCTTTTGGAAAGCATGTGATCGATACAAAATCCCAATGACCAAGATTGAGAAACTTGGTGATGAAACCATGAAGATGACAATGTAAAATTGATCTATATCCTCGGGTTCATCATAGGTCTTCCGGTATGCAGGATGTACATGTATTAGGTATACATGAGGGTGATGTGATCATAAACGATTGTATTACTATGACACTTCTATTACAAGGGAGTGATGAAACAAGTCTGGATTTTAGTGACTCCTCTCAGTAGAGAAGTAATCTGATCTTGGTCCAAGTGTTAGATATTGACCTGAATGAGATTCAGATTCAATGAGAAGATTAGATTTGCGGTCTTGATTAAATCAAGCATCTATGAGAGGTCCATGAGATCTGGATTTGAGATGTGATCTCAATATCCAAGTCACTATACGTGGAACAATACAATCAACCTGTCCTTTTCTCCAAGTATCTGCGAAGAAAGCACATTATTCTTGAAAGAGTTCAAGAATAATTCTAAAATTAAATTATATCTAAGCATTGAGAAATGGATAATTAAATGCGATTTAATTATCATGAATAATCTGTATTTGATTCACATTATCTGAATGCATGAGAATGATTATCCAATGTAATTAAATGTGATTTAATTATTGTGGATATGGATAATGTGGATAGCACTATCCAATTAATCCGTGTATATTATAAATGTGGTTTATAATATATGAGAGAGAATATTTTGTGATTTATATTTTTTGATTAATTATTAATGTGAATTGGATTCACATTGAATGATCAATTGAAAATATAATTACATTTAGTTTTGGGCTGTGAATGAGATTCACATAATTTCAATGGCTTGATTGAATTTTTTTCACAAGATAATTGTGAATTTTTTTTGTGAAAAATATTTACAACAAGAGTTGTTGTAAATTAAGGAGATATAATGAGATAATAAGATCTCATGATAATTAGAGGAGATAGACTCATTCCACTCAAGAGGAGTGGACGGCTACAACTCTCCATGTGGAGAAGAGTAGCCGTCCCCCCCTCTTTTAGGGAAAGAGGTTAGTCTCCTCATTATCTCATCTTTAGTCAAAAGTGATTTGAATTCAAATTAATTTCGTTGATTTATCAATATAAATTAATTTAAATTAAATCATCTGATGTTGTGTTTGTTACAACAATATCTTAACCATTGAAAGAAACACAAATCAATCTCATCCATTGATTGTGTGTTGTCCATGGATTAGGATCCATGGACTCCCAAAACCATATATAAGAAGAGACATCCCTTGCTCTTCGAGTTACACACGTAATGTCGATGACGTCTCTATCTCTCCCCCTCTCATTCTCACGCATACTCCCTCCCTTCTCCCTTTGTGTGCCATCCACTCTCATAAAGAGAAGGTTGCCTTCGTCGTCGTGCCCGCTTCGACGACTCTTGTATCTCTGTCTTCTTTGGTGCGCGGCGCTCGTGAAGAAGGCGTTCGATCTCGTGAGACGAGATCGGGAGATCCACTGCTTAGATCAACGACTTGGATTGCGATAAACACACGACTCGTCCCCGTGCTTGTAAGCGTCTCCTCCGATGGATCGTACATAGGAGGTCTTTTCCCTTAGAGTCTCGATCACAACCACGCTCCAAGAGGTATTCCTATATCTTCTATGTGGTTAGATGAAATGAGTGAAGAAATATTCTTGGATCATGCGGTTTCATCATTTAAATTATTTAAAAATCCGCTGCACCGAGCAACTAGTGCGACTAGTCGCTCTTGATCATATACGATACGATCCACACGTTTCTGTGATGCGCTTGAGGATCTGACCATATCCTTCAAAGGATTATTATTGAAGATGTGTAATTAATGAAGATTTGCAATGAAGTTTTTACTCTTCAATGATATAAAGAGAGAAAAGTGATGATCTCATAGTATCCATCAGAGATTCATCAATGACAACTCCTATAGTCATATTCGAATGCTAATTCATTTCTGTGTGTATAGTAATTCATTTTGTAATTCAATATTGGTATTTTTTACAAGATCATTATGTTTCAACCTTTCTTTGAATCCGTGTTTCAAGCATCAACTAACACAATATGTATCTATGAGCTCAAAAGCAAACTCAATTTCATTCAAATTTAGATCATCCATCGTCATTTGTCTGATACTTCAATAGTAGTCTTCTAGGTCATGTCTTCTATTAAAAGATCCTTGTATCCTCATTCACCTATGTTTACTTAGTTTAATGAAAGCATATGCTCAACTATTGTTAATCAATCCCAAAAACATCAAAAAAAACGAATGATGCACTTCTCGTTCCAAGCAAAAACTCAATGCTCAACCTTGCACCCTATCTACATCTATAATAAAACAACTCGTAATCATTACTATTTTTATAAAATAGTGAAGTATTACATTGCATACTCAAGCCTAGTCTTTCAGTATAACTTAATCTCTAACTTAGATCCGAGTGTATATATGTACATCCTTTGCTAATAATTCTTATTTTTTTTGCCCCCAAAAATGATTCCTGTCTTTACTGAATTCCAATTAATAATGTAATACATTTGATTTCAACAAAATAACCTATATATAACCTCAACGCTCCTTTACATAAAAGAGAAATATTTTCTAACAAAAATAGATGTCTATGTAACCCATGCTAACGTGGCATGTGGGTAAGTATCTTCTTAAACTCTACAAGAACACCCTCAATTGGATACCACAATTTTCAACCTCTATGATGACCATGAGATACAATATTTGAAGTAGTTTGGATGATCTCATAGCAGCCATCTTGGGTCGATCTACATGTATCTTTTGTAACTCGTGTAGTTATATCTTTATTATTGTTTGATGATTTTTACGAGGTTCGTAGCTAATTAACTCCATAACTTGTGTCCTTAAACCAACTTCCTTAATCTGTCCCTTGACCTATATCAGAGAGAACAATATGATAAATCTTGATATTGGTGCTGGACCACGAAGTGGAATCAGGTCCACGAACTTCAATACGTGCATTATATTATTAATAGAGGAAAGGGAGCTTACTTTATGAAGTAGGTAACCTTACCTACTTTACATCCACTTTTAGCATTTTTTTATTTTTTTTGAAAAATGATTTCATGGATTTTCATAACTATATCCTTCTAATATATATGTCTTTCAAATTTCGTCAGAAAGAGAGACTCATACGACCTCCATCCAGAATATGTAATTGACAACAAATCTAAGACCGTTAAAAATATATGTTCTGGATGGAGGCCGTAGGAGTATCTGTTTCTGATGAAATCTGAATGACATTAGAGGGATATAGTTATGAAAATCCACGGTGGTATTTTTCAAAAAAAGTAAAATTTTTTGCTAAAAATGAATGTGAGGTAGATAAAGTTACCTACTTCACAAAATAGGCTCCCTTTCTTCTTATTAATAATCTTTGTTCCAAATAAGCAAACACTCTTCTTTTCATTTCTCTCTATTATTCTTAATACTCCCCGCTTAGAAATGTCACAAAATATTAATCATATCTACGTCTTCTATGATCCATATTTGACGGTCTCTCGTCATACTTAAATATGCAAATAAGTGTATTCTTGACGAATATCACATGAAATTCTTCCATTATTGCATTTGCTTTTATTACTCCCTTGACCTCAAAAACGCACTTCTTAGACTCATGTGAAATAAGCTTTTCATTTCCATCGAAGTGCTCCACTAACATTTACAAGTGATATGAAGATACTCATAGTACTTCTCGGGGCCTGACACCTCAACCATTATCTTCATTGATTAATCCCTCACTGTCGTTTATTTTTAGATCATCTTTTTGTTGATATGTGATGCCCTCTTGTGTCCATTATCCATTGAAAGTTCTTTTGTAGCATCCCCACTAATCGGGTGATGCCTATATAGGGATGCAAACGGACGGATACAGATATAAATATAGGTATTACCATATCCTTATCCGTTTTTGAATACGAATACATGTGCGGATACGGATATTAAAACTATCTTAGCATATCCTTAAAAAACGGATACGGATGTAAAATGGATAATGATCGCATACGAGTAATGTTAGAAATACTCTATAGAATCGACTTAAATATATTTGAATTGGATGAAAAACATATGATATAAATTTAGTAAATGTGTTTGTATCATAAAAATTATACAAATATGATAAAAGAAGGTACAAGATTATGTTATATAAGGTTAAACATAAATCTATTACTATATTTATATACAAAACGGATATACAGATACGGATACAAATGTTTGCGGATATGAAAACAATATCCATATCCGCATCTATTTTAAAATGGATACGGATATCAAAATATGAACAAAACAGATACGGTGACGTATCGGATATGGATATAGCCGTAGCCATTTGCATCCCTACCTATGACGGTACATGCACATTATATGTAACACCCATACCTCCAAAGATAGTCCCACATCTAAAACTCAAAAAGAGTGAGAGTGAGTTATAAGTGGTGGGGATTACTACTTGATAACTTGGGCTTATACATTTTGGGTGGTTGCCAACGGGTCCATTTGGGCCCGTACTCAACAAGTTGTCAGGGCCAGTTTTCCCCGATAACGGACCGGAGACCTAAGTTCGGGACGTTACAAATGGTATCAGAGTCAATTTCCCTCTGATAGTGGAAAGGGCTACCTGAGAGGTGGAGCCACCCCTATAAAGAGATAGGAGGAAATTGGTACCCGGAGCATGCAACCACCACTATCACTGGGAATAAGTGATGGACCATATCGCAACGAGGACGTTGTGAATATAAGTGGGGGAGGTTGTAATACCCATACCCCCAAAGATAGTCCCACATCTAAAACTCACAAAGTGTGAGAGTGGGTTATAAGTGGTAAGGATTACTACTTGATAACTCGGGCTTACGCATTTTGGGTGGTTGCTAACGGGTCTATTTGGGCCCGTACCCGACAAGTTGTCAGGGTCAGTTTTCCCCGATAACGGACTGAGGACCTAAGTCCAGGACGTTACATTATACCTCCATCGTGATGCCACATGCATCGGTAAAAAGCTATCGGGGAACCAAAAGCCGAAGGGTGCGTTCGGTTCGGGAATAAGCAGGAATAAAGATGGGGAATAAGGAGAATAAGAGTCTATTCTTTGTTCGGCTGGAGGATAGGAATAAGGAGAATAAGGTGAAATAAAAGTAGGTAAGGTGGGATAAAGATAGGAATAAGAGTGAAATAAGATGGAATAATGGGGAACAATCGTACTACTGGGAACCGTGTCGAGAGGAGAATTGGCCCCTTATTCCAGGGCCTATTCTCCAACCAAACATGGCCTAAGAAACTTCCAAAGGAAGTCTATAGGACGACTAGAAAGATGTTCCATGTTGGTGATACTGACCAATATGTATAATGATTATATACAATTCACTAGTTTTGTACCGAATGAGATGACCTTGGCTCTAACACTCCACCCCAGACCAATCCAAATCTGACCAGAGGTTCTTCTGCAGGGAGTTAACATCAATATATATCATGCACTTGACGAAGACCAGTCATCCAACAACGAGTATAACAAATACCATGTGTCCATCCACAAGTAATCATGATGTCATAGAAGTTTATGTGAAACAGGAAACATAATAATATATAATAAAACCTTACATGATGCCTATAACCAAATCTAACATCTCTTGTCTAAATATGCAAATGTATGTCTCATGTACTACAACATTCGTTAAGTTGGGCCACAAAACTTGGGTGAGCTAAAACTAGCTTAGTAAGGCAAATATTCATAGTAGGTCAAGGCAAATTGTGCCATGAGCAAGGAACTCGGCAAGTGTCATTTATGAAATCATAAACAATTCATATAATCATCACAAATTTAATATGCATGCTTTTAATTCATGCTCAGATACAATTATCCAAGTATAAGCAAGCACGATAAAATAACATACATATAATCAACGAATAAGGTAATCTGACATTATCCACTAACAAGATAATCAGCTATTAATGAGAGCATTAAACATAAGTATTAATCACAGAGCAGCACATCACTGGAAAGAATGTGTCACAAATCACACAAGTACAATTTATAAGTATGCATTGGAAAAATATACCAGTTATATTTAATCTCTAACTTTATTCTCAAGTGATTGGTCATACTTTTATCCTTTTAGCATGGAGAATAGGATAGGACTACAATCACATTATTTGGCATGACAACAAACCTAGTCACGTTCTTCTTCTGCTTAATATACATGATTGAATGGACACTTTGAACTTAGTTCATATTTTGGCTACACATGTATGGTTTCAAGGCATTGCTAGTCACTTCTTGGATACACAAGATGACTGGGTAAGTGACATTTGTCCTATAGAAAGGAAACACAAGTGTGAGGAATGTATGTATCATTAGACCCCGCGGTGCAATCTAATCATTTTCCTGCTCCATTACAAGTTCGAGTTGATCTACCACATAATCTACCCAAAGCTACTCAAAACCATAATTTCCTTGGGTTTTCATCATTATATTAGTCAAAGTGCTTAAGTAAATATCTAAACCTAATGGGATTATTACCTAGCAGACCCTATAATCTTTGTAAATTACCTCTACGACCTTTGAAACATCGATATTCCTCCCTAGACCTCGTAATCTTGCTAACCCTTACTCTACAGACCATGTGGTTAACTCCCATCCATGTAACCGTTAGAACTAACCAAACTCTGTTATCTTCCCTTTATATTATACCCAACTTAGTGGTCAAATTTACCGCAAGTGCCATTGCCTCCCACCTCACCTCCCACCCTCTACCTGCAGCTGAACACGGTGCCCCTCTCCCCCGATCCGCCGATGCTCGAAGGCCCCCTGCGGCTTAAATCTCGTGCCTACCACCTCCCCTCGCTCGAGTCGCCGTGGTGCCGCCCCCCTCCCCAGCCACCCGGGGTCCCATCCCGCCGCATGTAGCCCCACCCCCTCCCTCCCGGCTGCTGAAGCCTCCACCCTCCGGCTGCTTCCTCCCACCCTCCCGGCCGCACGATGGGACTCCCCCCACCTCCCCTCGAGTGCCGATGATGGACGCTGCTGCTTCCACCCCCTCGGCCGCCCCCGGCGTGATGGAGCCCCCTGCTCCCCCTCCCCCGCGAGCCACACCCCTCCCCACCTCCCACCCGCCGCGTGACCTCCCGGCCGCCCCTCGCGCGATGGAACCTCTTCCACCCCCGGCGCGATGAAGTCCCCTTCTCCCCCCCCCCCCCCCCCCCCCCCCCCCCCCAGCCGCGCGTGATGGAGAGCCTCCACCCCCCGGCTGCTGCTGCTTCCTCCCACCCCCCGCCGCGATGGAGCCCCCTGACCGGCGCTGCTGCACCCTCCCCCCTCCCCCACACACACACAAGAATGTCTGCTTGATTTTCTTTCCTGTTATTTTTTTTATTTTGGCTAATGCTAGTCGTTCAATGGTAAAGTGGTTAGATTAACTCAGGACTAACTCAAGTATTTGACTCAAATATAGTTAAAATTGACGGCAGGGTTTGTTGGCTAAGACGGAGCAAGATTACGGGGTCTAGGGAGGAATATCGATGTTTCAAAGGTCGTAGAGGTAATTTACAAAGATTATAGGGTCTGCTGGGTAAAAATTCCAAACCTAATTGCTACGTCATTTAGTAAAGACAGTTGAAGATTAGCATGCAACTTAAAGAACCTAAGTTCTAAGAGGTACAATACAACACCGAGTTAAATGAACTAAACATCACAAAGGATCACAAGGTGATCCAAACTTTAAGAAAGTATCTCAATCATGGTAACATGCAACAATGCTAAGCATGTCATAAGAGTTTATAAACACAACTTCACATCACAGAGCAATAAGTAGAACTGTATAAGCAAGCTATCATGCCTTCAAATGCTGAAGAAACTTGGAAGAAAAAATTTGTCAGTGAGCCATCATAAAGCAAATAATTACAGACATCACAAGAAATTATATTTAAATCCTAATCAAGTACGTAGCAAGTTTTACAATAATCGCCAAAGTGGTATTTTGAAATACATAATATCTCTTTCATAGTAAGAGATAGTACTCAGGGTAAACTAATTTCGTCCAATTCTAGGTCTCAAAAATGGTCTCTTTCTAAATCCATTTATCATCTAAAGGTATTCTTGTCCATATGTATAATATCTCATTCACCGTAAGAGATAATACTTAAGTAATTCAATTTCATCCACATTCTAAGTCTTTAAGATCGCCTCTTTCTAAATCCGTTTATCATCTAAAAGTATTATTGTCCACACGTATCTCGAAAATTCCCACCACAATTTTCAAGGGTAAGTAATATTACGAATGTATGGTGTGAGTCCTCAACGATATTCAGTAAATCATATAACACGAACGAGGTGAGTCATCTATGCCAAGTGCATTAATCACGCATTTAAGTTCCTAGCTATAAGATAGCAGAAAACATTTCTATACCCAACAACATATAGCATCTACTCAAATTATACTTGGTTAATTTGGTAAACCCAAGGTGGAAAACACATTTGTCTGATGCCACGGCATATCACAAGGCAAAAGTAAAGTGAGCAGTATACATCGACTCGAATCAAACAAGTACTTATGAAGAGTTTGGTTTGAATGACATGGTTCGAAGGCTTACGAAGCATCCTAATTACTGTAAACTTAGTTACAAGAAGCAGGGAATCAAGTATCGATGTAGTCGATTTATCAATATCACCAAGGGACCGACATCAGTACTGATGTGGTGATGTGGGGCACCTTCTTCGATCATTCTTTCATAAATGTCGATAAGGGCGATAGTTCATCAGTATATCGTTGATATATTACAGAAATATTGTATTGACATGAGATCGAAGTAGATGGTCAATATTTATGTTTAAACCCTTGCATGGAACTCTACCTTATCTCATAACCATTATTATACTCTATAACTAACCCGGTATGGTTGAATGTCCCTTTGGTATCCACTTGCAAGATGTAAATTACATGGCTTAAACGTGTATGGAAACCTTAATCAAGGCTCAAAATATAATTTCTATAGTATAAAGAGGTATTTATGTAATTTAAACATCCCAAGACAATTCGCAATCAACTACGTAAATATGTTCCTACTTTAAGAGAGTTAATTTGAGTGTTTATACTCAGTAAAAACCATCGTATATAATTCCATAAAATATAGGGATTAAAGTGTAATTTAATCACAATTGAATCCAAATTTCTAGCATTAAAAAATCCACTAGGATTTCATGTATTTTACTCGTAGTAATCATCCATTTATCTATCTATTTAGAAGTCTAAAGAGCCATAATTGTAACTCATATATAATTTTACAAGGTTTTAACAAATAAAATTCTTCGTGACCTTGAATTTGGGTGGTCGGATCCTCTATTCTATGGAATCAGATTACTCATCAATAAATTTATCTAACAATAACAGCTAACATTCATAAACATATTGTAAAAAAATATGTTATATAAAAAAGCACCCCACGGTTTTCAATTCACAATATATATATAGCAAATTGTTCCATTATAACTTTTAAATGCGCATCAAGCTGTAAGAAAAGAACGCCAAAAAACTAGTAACCACCTTAGATTAAAACAACTTTTGTTGGTTGGCTAATGGGCTAAAGTTCTTGTGATGGCTCACCGACGCTTATTGGATTTTCAGAAATCATAGGATGGAGATTAGTGAGTGCTGCGTAAGTAGTAACGAGGAAGAAAAAAATAAACAAATGAGGGTAATTTATCAACACTTAATATACCAAAAAAATTCAATTTCTTCTTAATACATTGAGTCTTATTCCTACTATTCTAAATCGAAGATTTGTTTTGGTGATTTACCTCAACTCTCATGGACTCCAAATCTATGGATATTCTGAGATTGGAGTTTGGATTGATCTAATGAGCTTATACCGTCGTGGGACGCCTCAACCAATCCTCTAAAACTATCTTGACATCCTTCTTTTATTTTGTTGTCTAGTGTTTTCAAACTCTCAGCATGTCAAATAAGGAAGCATATCGTCCTCGAGGATCCAATTGCTTAAAACCATGCTAATAACATTTATTCATCTATATCATCAATACACAATACATGTTATAAAATCACATGCAATTCCATATGACATGACCATATCTTCAGTCAGTCAATCCGTCCGATGATGACCAAGTACCATGCATTACAAATAATTTCTTTCGGACGCTCAACATATCCGGGCAACCATATACTGCCTAAGTTTGTCCGACCATACATATTTCTTTGGTAAACCTATGTGTTTCATGTCCAATCTATAGTATCTACTCTAAATCATCATTATCATAAAAAATAGTATATAATACATCGTTGGATCCAATTTAAGCCATATCATCTTTTACATGACATCAATATAATTTTACATATAAATATTTAACTTCCCTTCTCTATTAACTACATGAGTATATGACACACACACACACTCTTTTCTATTTTTCTTCAAAATGTGTACTTTTTAAAATATCAAGTTTCACGAATCTCGCATGAACCGCAATAACTGCAAGCATGAATCATTGCACCAACTCTATTTTAGCAAGTATTCTGGTGTAAATAAGGAATCAATAAACCACGAGCTTAAAATAAGCATGTAAAGCTCTTCCTAATGAAGAATACAATAATCAAGTATTCGATTCAATTTAACTTAAAAACTTAACAGTAAAAGGTAGGATTTCATTACCTAATCGTGATATCGACTTCTATTCGTATTTAAGTATGCTGATTAGCAGTGCCTGAAGTTATCAAATTCTATTTTCAAATCAAGAACTCAAAGAACACATGAAGAACATGAAGAACGAGTAGAGAACACAAATAACACAAAGACCATAATCTCTCGAAATTTCAATAAAGTCTCCCTTTATATTGGGGGATGTTTCTAAGAAAATTTCGACCGAGTTACTCCATATATTGGACAATATGTCTCAGTAAAATTCAATAGAGTTTTCTGTTATGAAATGATGTTTTAAGGAAAACAGAAACAACACTTTAAATTAAGAGTCAAAAAGAAGAAATGATGAAGAACCATTCCATCTTGCATCATGAGTGGGTGAGGCATATGTTCACCGACAACCCAACTGCCCGCACCCTGGTATGGCATTACTTAGGTTTCTACATCATAAAACAACACTATTTGTATACAACGAAGAATCGGCTAGTGTCAAGATATGGGTGAATCAAGTAAGTTCACTGACGACACATCCACCCATACCCAAGCATGACAATGCTCAAACTTCTCCCTTGTATGCTAATACTAGGCTAGAAACAAGGAAAAGAGCTTGAGAGGAACTTGAAAAACTAACTTACCTTCTAGCCGAATCCGTCGGGGAGAGGAGCGCACCGTCTTCGTTCTCCTCTTCTCTGTGAGAGCACTTCTCTAGTGCTTCTTCCCTGCCTCCCTCCCCTTCCCTCTCGATCCTAGCCAGGGGGTGGCGGTTGATGAATCTACATTTCATCATCTTTATTCATTTATTTTAGCTTAAAATCCCTTATAAAATAAATGTATATAATACTAACTCCATATTCTTACTAACTTGCATCTGTGTGTAAATATTGTATACTTATTACCATTTTAACCTAAAATAAATAAATAAATAAATAAAGGAAAAATAAAGAAAAGAAAAAAAGAGAAGAAAGAAGACTATAAATATGTAATAGATACAAGCTGACCTGAACCCTCGAGAGAAGGTCAAGACTTGACCTGATCGACCAGGAATAATGTAGGGGTAGATAGGGTCCTTAATCAGAAAATCCAAAAAAATGTGTGTGTTGTGTATATTTGTGTACTACACTATTTTATTTGTACGTAAATTGAGCTCAAATAAAATAATGTTCAAAACAAAAGTTGTAAATAAAAATGTGTCATAAATAATATAAATAATTGCACAATCAAATCATGTACAAAATAAAAGCAACCACACTTGGAAAAAGCCACTAAGCGATAATTGAAAGATCAATTCCGGCTCTATATGAACTCAAATTGAACCAAACTCACTTCCATTATATTCTAAATTAAATTATCTTAAAAATGGTTGTGATTTCATAATTTTTGGATTTATGGGTGAAAAGTCAGTTTTCTGGGGTGGTTTGTGCAATTTTCCCATATATTTGTAAATATTTGTAAATATTTTTACTAATTATTTATAATAAAAATTTAAAAATAAAAATGTTAAACAAAAAAATTATTTTCCTTATTCAAACATGTAAATAATGTACTATATGTATATAGTTTATGTACATAGTTAATTTTCTTAAATAACCACCGCAAAAAATAAAAAAAATTATCTTTTTTATTCAAATTAATAAAGTTATGAAAAATAAAAAAATAGTTAATTTTTTATAAATAATTTTAACACTAATCTTTCTACTTTATCTCATTTCAATTTTTTTCTCTTATCTCTTATCTTCATCCAAAAAAATCAAAACTTCAAATTTTAATTCCTATCTTTTCTATTTATATGGCTCCTTCTCCATCATTCCAACTTGATTAATCTTTGGTGAGAGGAGCCTGATATCTGAGAGTCTTATTGTCGCAGAAGGGTGCCCAGCCTCCAAGTCATCCGTTGACAGCGAGTCGGCCTTCATCAAGGTGAATCAAGGTTTATTCTGCTCCTAAGGTGAGATCCACATTTTTCTTCTCTTATTTTTATCTTAGGTTAATATCAGTTTCATTTTTCGCATCTTCATTTCGTCGTCATTTTTTTATCTAGATTTTAGATTCCATCACAACTTGATTCGCCACTGATCTCCATTTTTCATCTCATTTTCTTGATCTCTCCACGTTCACTTTCTACCTATTATAATCTCTCAACTCCGACCACGCACGGTAGTCGGAGACTCGGATCCATTCCTCATTTTTCGTCGGATCCCCATTCACGCATTCCGTTGTGATTTGAGACCGAGCCGTCGTGCTTGCATCCTAATTGTTTAAAAATAAAAATAAAACATATATATTCTTTTCTTTCTAACATTTGTTTTTCAGGATAAATAAAAAAACACCAAAAAAATAAAAGTACATAAAAAAATAACTCTGCAATTTCTGTTTTTTTAAATAAAAAAATATTTTTTCCTATTACTGTTTACATTTGAAAATAAAAAAAATAAAAAAAATAAAAAAATTGCTCGCTCCCAATGGCCGACGCAATCGCCTGTAGCAACCGTACCCTCCATCAGAGCATCATCAGCCGCCCATTGACCTTCACTGACGTGCCTCCATGCCGACGTCTACTCCGCCTGGATTTGACCACCATCACACCCGATCCGCACGGAGTAGAGCACCCCCACCCATCCTCGTCGACCTCCGCCCCGAGCGGAGGAGGAGCAGAGACCCCTCGGTCCACCCGCACGTGTGTAGCCATCATCCGTCGCTCCATCGCACCACCGCTCCTCCGCAACGGTCCTTTGTCGCTATCGCCAAGCCCGTGCCAAACCAACTGCCAGCGCGTCGCTTCTTCAGCGCGCTCGCGCGAGGACACCAGCATCATCCCCCACATAGCATCCCGGCCAGCCGCAACGCCACCCTTCACCGATCGAAGCCTCCACTGTTGCAACTGCCCACTCTCCTGAAGCGGCCATCCGCCAGTAGTCCAGCCATACGCCAACTGTCGCACCCCCTTGAGGTTTGAAGGAAAAACGAAGAGACACCCTTTGCTCCTTTTGGCCTAAGTAAGAAAAATGAAGGAACAACTGGAAACCCTAAGGGGTATTATTTTATTCTGAAAAAATTGCAATTACCCCCCAAGTTCTTCATATTGCATAGAAGACCCCTGAAGCCTAATTTGGAGAAAATTACATCTGAGCTCCGGGAATTTTTCATAAATACAAAAAGGCCCCCGCTTCAGCAAATGACGTGCAACGCACACCCTCTCTGGATAATTTACATTTTGTCCCTGCATATTTATTTCCGTTATATCTCTAATTCCAGAACATTGAATAATTGTAGTTCTGTCCCTGTTATCCAGACTCTTTGATTTGCATGATCTTTTTATTGAAATAATTATTTTCATTGCCCTAAAAAATTCTATAAAAAATTGTGTAAACTCCTGGTATGAGCATTTTCAATGCATAAATTTTTCATTGCATTTTCTTGTCATTTGATGTTATTTAAAATAAAAAACAGTGTCTTTTTCTTTTCCTGAAATTCAAAAGTTCCAAAAAATTTGAATATTGCTTAAAAAATTCCAAAAAATAGATTAATTTTATTTGATGCATTGTATTTTCTACCAAATTTCACGTATTAATTCTTTTCAAAACCCCCAAAATTGAAAAATACTAAAAATCTTATAAAAATCATAAAAAATTCTAACAAAAAAAAAATCCAAAAATCGTGATTTCAGTTCCTCTTTGTAGATATTTGCCTATATATCATACAAAAATAGTTGCCAGGAGTTTTGGGCACTTAAAATATTTTTAAGTTGCAAGTTACTTCAGACTGTGCAATGTTTATCATTTTTGCCACTATTTGATTTTTTTTAAAAATATAAAACATCTGAAAATTTTACAAAAATTCCCAAAAATATTTTAAGGCCTTTAAAACACTTAAATATTTTCTCTGGATTTTCTGAATATTTATGGTATAATTGAAAAATACAAAAAGAGTTTAGTGTACGTGTTTCTTATCTTGTCCATATTGTTTCTTATTTAAAATTTAAAAAAAATGCAAAATTAAAATCAATAAAAAATTGAAAAGCAGAAAATAAAAAATAGAAATAAAAAATAAAAAAATAAAAGAGAAAAAATCCACAAAAAACAAGGATAGTTTGCCTATGAGATTCCTACTTTTTGTCTTAACTGATTTTTCGTCGATTATTTGAATAACCTTCGGGAATTGTAGCCTCCCTGAGTTTGATCTTGTCCGCTATACTGGTAAATAAGTAGCAAAAATATTTCTCTTGCTCCATCTTATTTTCTATAATTATTTTGCAGCGAGAGAGGAAAAAATTGTTTGTTTAATCCGGGATTTTTTTGGGATAACGACGACTTCGTATCATTAATAATCGATCCTCGAAGATATCTGTATCAACAACGGTGTATGCAATGAAATTGTAACGAATGAAGAGGTGAGGCGGGGATTATTTAAAGACCCTCAATCTACTAAAACCATCGTTTAAATCCCATGGTTTCTCTAATGATACTTCAATAGCATTACTCACGATCAATAAGTACAAAACATGATCAATAATCCTTAACTATGATTCATATCCAGTATCTCTCTAGTTCCTCACTTCATTTTCTTAGATAAGAGGGGGGAGCTGATCGACTTCTTCCCTCCTCTAATCGGTGATTAGTATCCACTACTCATGATTACTGACTGTAATCATCATCAATATCTTTAATATTATTTATTAGTATAATAATGGTGATTAAGATTTAACGATGGATTGACTGTCGCCAACCTCTCTTGCTTTAAAATATTGTAACACATCGAAACGACCTCTTATTGACATGAAACGAGTTTTGTTTGATTGGTCTTCATGATCTGGATCCGAATATCATTTCAAGGTAGGATCCGAGAAGGTTAGGTTCGAGGCTTTACAAAACTTGACATTAGGCACACTCATAAATTTCTCGCATATATAAGCATAATAGCTAGTAGGCAAATGATCCACCCATAAGATTCAAACATGGACTACTCTGCCCGCATAATAGCTAGTAGGCATATTCATGTATTATGGGCATTTTGTAAATTTTTAGTATTTTGATGTTTTTTATAATGTGTATAAAGTAACATATTTACTCAGAAGGATATAGAGACTAGATGGAAGTATATTTCCATAAGATTTTCTCCGAGGAAGGAAACAGGCAGATCACTTTGGGACATCTAGCTAGTAGCGAAAGTTACTTGAATCGTACAAGCTATAGAAGAATACAAAGGAAGGAAGCAAATGATGCTTTGAAGGTTATGAGACTTGGGAAAGGTATATGACCTGATGACATTCCTATAGAAGATTGGATAATTTTAGATGAGTATGGTTTGACTTGTCTTACAATTTTATTCAATGTTATTTGGCAAAGCATGAAAATGCCTGAAGATTAGAGGAGAAACAAGTGGTGCATCTATATAAGAATAAAGGAGACATTCAAAATTGTTCAAATTACATAGGTATCAAGCGTATGAGTCACACTATGAAATTTTGGGAAAGTACAATCGACAGAAGGTCGAGGCTAGTTTCCAAAATAAAAGAAAACCAATTCGGATTCTTGCTAGATCGCTTGACTATTGAAGCCATCCACTTGCTAATGAGAACAATGGATATTTATAGAACTGCAAGGAAGAACCTCCATATGATTTTTATTGAATTGGAGAATGCTTATGACTCCGTCTCACAAGAGATATTGTGGAGAATTTTCGAGAAGAGACAATTACATGTCCTATAGATTAACCTTATAAAGGATATGTATGATAGGGCTCCGTCTTGTGTAAGGATCTAGTCTAGGAAGATTAACTATTTTGACATCAATATTGGTCTGCATCAAGGTTCAGCTTTGAGTCCATTCCTTTGTACTTTTATTATAGACAAGTTGACAAGTCACATTCAAGATGAGATACCTTGTTGTATGTTATTGACTGAAGATATTATGCTGATTTGTAAGAGTAGAGCTGGAGTAAATGAGAAGCTTGAGGTCCAGAGACGTGTGTTGGAGACTAAAGAATTTCGTATAAGAATGAATATATGGAGTGCACTTTTGATGGAAAGCAATGGTGAAGGAATCGAGGTGAATATTGGTAACGATAACATTTAGAAGATAGATTCTTTTAGATAATTGGGTTCTATTTTGCAACATGATGGGTAATTTAATGGAGATGTTACTAATAGAATAAATGCATGTTGGCTAAAGTGGAGAGGAGCCTCTATTATTCTATGTGATAAGAAAATTCCTTTAAACATCAAAGGAAAGTAATACAAGTGAGATGTGAGACATGTTATGCTCTATGCATATGAATGTTGGCACGTGAACCATAGACATGTGCAGAGAATGGCAGTAGCAGAAATGAAAATGTTAAGGTGGATATGTGGACACACTGATGAATAAGAAATTCGCCTCTTTAAGAGTGGAAAATTAGTCGTAGTATAGGAGGCGAATTCGGTTCAGCAAAAACCACGATCTTTGAATGTCGTGGAATATTTTTACTTGGCAAGTCTACCAAGGTCGAACACAGGGATACGGCTACCTAATATGTTTATCGAATTTCGATTCATTAGGCACAATGTGAGTTAATTTCAATTTCAGGTCCATATGATGCACTATGCTAATTACAAAGCAATGCGAAGATGCATGCATTTTTTAATTGGTTTTTATGCAAGTTAAAATGATGCATGGACAAATATGTAAGAGCATTTATACGCATATTAAAGAATACAATTATACCCTAAAAATTAAGAGCAACAAAATATAAAATGAATTTAGAGTCAAATTTGAACACACATGAACAACGGTCATCAGATCAAAGCAAGACAAGGAGAGAAGGGTCCCATTTTCACATAAAAATTCACTTTAATTAAAACATGGGTAAATGAGATAATTAAAAATGCTAAGATGAAGAGGGCAAAACAAGGATCAAAACGACACTAAAATCATGCAATTTGGACCTACGATGCTCAAGTTATGCTAAAAACAGTGCAAGGGCATAATTGTAATAAAAATGCAAAATAGCAAAAACCGCCTGGGCCCAATTGAAAATTTCCATGCGCGCGGGGGCATTTATGCAAATCTTCAAAACTTAGAGGGCCTCCCTATAAAATACCCAGGTACGCCCGTGAGGCACGTACCTGGGGACCAAAATGCAAATATTATATTGTCCACGGTCTTTTGCGTAAATTACCCAAGCCCTCACGTGCGGTGCACGTGAGGGCCCAGGCTCGGGAGGGAACCTCAACTTCGGGACACGTGGCCAGATGTGGTGGTTCGGCTCGAGGCTAGGGTGACCCTAGCCTACAGCTTCGGCTGGAGGATCGGCATGCCATGCGTCATCTTCTTGGCCATCCGATCAGGAGGATCGGACGGTGCCTGCTCCTCGTGCTCCTCCGCAGGTCACCGGAGGGGGCGGGGATCCGGCGACCTGCTGTTGGCTTTGCCTCGCCTCGCGAGGTCGTAGGATGGTCGAGGAAGCCTTCTGGAAGTCTGGCGGAGGATCTGGAGGCGCGGCGAGGTTCCATCTATGTCTGGAATGGCGAGGCGGAGGAGAGTCGTCGGAAGGGAAGCTCGAGATCAGCGAGGAGACTCAATGTCCGGCTACTGGAGACCTGCATAGGTTAGATAGCCGAAGCGTGCTCTGGTGAAGTGCGTGTGTGAGGTGAATGAGGTGAAGCCCTATGTGGGGCGAAGAAGATGGAGGGCAGAGGCTCCTTCTCCGACAGACCGGCGAGAGAGTGGGTCGACGTGGTTGGAGGTCTAGAGTCAGGAAGAGGGTGAGCGAAGTGTTGGCGAGTATGATGGTGGTGTGGCGGAGCTTATCGGATGGTGAAGGACTGGTGAAAGTGGTGGATTACGACGAGATAATTAAAAGAAAATTAGGAAAAACCATGGGGAAGAGGTACCTGGAGGTCAGAGAAGCAATTGGGCATAGGTGGCGATCTGGGCTGAGCTCGTAGGAGCTCGGGGTCTTCGCTCAACCTGGTCGATCACTCCAGGGGGCTCAGCGGCGGCGGAGCCAATCGCGACACGACCAAAGCAGCAGTGGGTCGACACCTGCAGAAACCACCGCCGCCATGAAGATCCGCCCCTCCGCTGTCACTGGAGGGGCGGGGGAAGGCAGGGCTAAACCTAGAATGGTGGACCCGGTGCTACGGTGGCGGAGGCGGTGGTTAAATAGGCGGAGGCGCTAGGGGGTTATGTTGCTGGCGAGGCGTTTTTGAGCGGGGGTTTAATGGTGATGGGGTAACGGCCGAGAGTTATGGAGGTCGCGCGAGGATGACGGGGGACAGGGCTGCGAGGGGAAGGGGTTATGAGCGAGATTGATGGCCGGAGGCAGCGACAAAAAAAAGGAAGGGGGAGAGGGGACGCGAGTTGAAACGGCTGGGGAAGGGGGGGGGGTTACGGAGGTTGACGATGGGCCATAACCGTTGGATCTAACGATCCAACGGCTGGGAGTGGGGCACGCGCGGAGGGCCACGATCAGATCCTTAGGATGTGATCGTGTGGTGGAGGGATGGGCGCTAAAGAGCGGCCCAGATGGATCGATGGGGTAGATCAAACGGCGAGGGTTAAAGGGGGACGTGGCGCGTTGAGGGACGTTGGATAGGATACGATCGAGTGGCTGTGGATGAGGGAAGACGTGGCAGGTTGATAGGCATTAGATGGCAAGAAGATCAGATGGCCGGAGTTTGGGCGCCAGTGGACGATTGGGATTTGATCTGAGAGTTAGATCAAGGGCTGAGAAGTGAGGCGTGATGAAGGGCTCAGATGAAGGTGGGATTGGAGTGATCCAACGATCATGGTGAGAGCCAGGTGGCGAGAGAGGAGACGGGCCACGTGGGCGCTCCAGAGAGCGCCACGTGGCCCAATCAGAAAAATTCAAATAAAAATACGAAGATAAATAGAAAAGAAATAGTTAAAGCCAAATTAGCAAAAAGTCATAACATGAAAATTGCTCGTCTCGACGAGATCTACAACTTTCATGTTGGTCAAAAAGCCAAAAGAGGTCAACTGTACAAAATGTATTTTTGGGGGTATTTTTAAAAGGATAAAAATACCGATTTTGTGGTTTTGAGATATTTTTGTATTTTTTAGGGCTTTTAATGGTCAGTGATTTATAGACAATTATTCTACCTAATTTTTAGGGATTTTTGAGGATAAAATAATTACAAGAAAAATAGAGGAAATTAAATACAATAAATTAATGGTAATTTATACACAATATAATACAGGATAAAAGCAAGGAATTAGAGGGTATTTTTATTGAATTGATTAAGTAGGGGTTTTAATTAGCAGCTTTTAGCATGATGAATACGAGATTCATCATACCCCTATACTTAAACCATGCTCGACCTCGAGCATCTAAAGAATGAAGGAGTCGGATTAATTCCTGACAGTGCGCGTGAAAAATTCAAGGCTTGATCTTTCAAAGACCCTTAACCTAAGTGATCCTGAAATTCCGGGTTTATCCAAGCCTTAGTCAGAAGGAATCCAACTTCTCTGATTATCAGACTCTCTTTTTGTACATATAATATAAGGATATGACATTTAGTGTACTGCATTTCATGAGAGCCGAATCGATGCATCACTCAAATTTCCAGTCCCAAAGACTCTCCTCTAGACCTAATCCTCAATACTAGGGAATAAGTCTATTCTTACTTCAGTCAACCGTCTCATTAGTTTGTCAGACTTGAAATGGTGATGGACGGTCAGATGATGAAGGTAATGGGATTGTGTCTATTTTTCTCACCCTCACATTGGAACAAGGGGCCTCTCGTGTGCCTTTTTACTCAACGCATATAAATTTTAATATTGTTGATCAATGTGTCCGTCAAGAGAGTTGGAGTCGTCTGCACTTGTTTTTCTGGGAGTACACTGGGGTGTGTCTTTTCTGAGCATCTAAGATACCTTCGACACCCAGACTTGTATCGCTTACGATGCAGGGCCCTTTTTGTGGTGTCAGCCCGACTCCTTGGTCCTAATTAGCGCTTGGTCCAAGTGGACACTTTGAAAATATTTGGGAGCGCTCGTCATTGGTGGAAGCTCATTTGTATTTTGACTTTGGTAATCAGAGCTTTTTCTTTGACATTTCATTTCTTTTGTTGGCTAGCTCCACTGCTTTTACCAAAAGTTGGCGCACACTGATCAACAAATTCCTTTAAGTTTCATCATACCCTTGCACATAGGTAAATATCAAAGAGATAGCATATGAATCTTGTTCACATACTGGCTAGGGTTTTGCTGACACTCCGATTTTCTGAAGCCTTCATTAACTTTATCCCATCCTCGAATATCATTAGATCGGGTCTAAATTCAAATCTCTGGTCCTAGTTCCTCAAGTGATATCTCAACTCAGCTCATTAATCATGCAGTTGTGGAAGTGACTGTGCTGATCATATTTTCTTGAAGGTAGAGATGAAGAGTGCAATATAGCACTCAAATCTTCCAAACCAGGGAAGTGTGGATATTTAAGTCTTAAAAACCCTAATGGCTAAGGCATGTTAACTCAGACTCTCAAGATCACCGAAATCTAGTGTCCTCAAAATCCTCAAGCCTTGCGTGAGTGTGAATGTGTCAGGAATACACCAACTCCTTGGGTTAGTGATTTTTTGTGTGATTTTTATCTTTTGCAGATTTTTATGGGTTTTATTTTTTTAATTTTTTTAACTCCTCGGAGAGACAATGACTGGCCCAGGCTCAAATAAAGGTATCCACTCTCAGCCAGTATGGACGTAAGTACGGGCCGAGACCCGTGTTACTTGAGGACGGGGCCAAATGCGATGTCCTCTAAACCACCCACTCTGCTAAGGGAGACCGAGATTCCCTCACTGAAAATGTCTACTAAGCCTAGTAGTCAGAGTCAAATTTCAAGAAAGATTTTAAATTTTTAAATTTTTTTAAAAGGAATATTTACAAAAATTAATCCCCCAATTTTAATAAACAACTTTTACAAGGCTTTTACCCAGTTCACAAGTTTACCAAAACCCTGCCCGAAAAATAAAATTTAAAAAGTTTTAAAAACACGAGCTAAGGCTAAAGTAAATATACAATAATATACGGTATACCCCCTATACTTAAATTTTGCTATGTCCTCATAGCACAAGTGCCATGAAGCCAAGGCTCTGTTCAAATATAGGGTGATATAGCGGAACTGAGGAGGATGGTCCCCCTATACTTAGGCCAAAATCGGCCTAAGTACAAGAAGACAGAAAGAGGGAGGGATGAGTATGCAGGTCCCCCCTATACTTTGGCTACAAATAGCCTAAGCAAGGTCTGGGTTAGGGGGGAGTGTTCTATGATACAAAGGTGAGGGGGAGGGGGTTCGCGAAATATACACACAAAGAGAGAGATATAGAGATAGAGATAGAGGGAGAGAGAGAGAGTGAAATATACAGGGGGATGGTGGGAGTGAGTGTGCATGTGCAGTGTAGGTATGTGTGTATGAGGGGGGGGGGGTAGATCATCTAGTGATCTATTTTTTACAACATGCAAAACTGAAAATAACTATGCAGATGCATGTTTTTTTTACAATATGCAATGCAGGCTGTCTGATCTAAAACTCATATAATTTCTTCCCGAATTCTTTTGCAGCCTTTTCAGCAGAAGTTCCCGACTTCGCGCCTCCATGAGGATCAAGCGTCCTCGATCATCATGGGCCCTGCCACAAAAGACAAAAGTTAGCCATACCGAGAAATTAAATCAGCAGATATGATGCAAAAAATTATGCATGAAATGAGGACCTAAAAAAATGAAATTAATCGACAAAAAATCAAAATTCAAAATTTAAGCAAAGCCGTGTCCCCGACAACGGCGCCATTTGATGAATCAGAAATTCGCCTCTTTAAGAGTGGAAAATTAGTCATAGTATAGGAGGCGAATTCGGTTTAGCAAAAACCACGATCTTTGAATGTCGTGGAATATTTTTACTTGGCAAGTCTACCAAGGTCGAACACAGGGACACGTCTACCTAATATGTTTATCGAATTTCGATTCATTAGGCACAATGTGAGTTAATTTCAATTTCAGGTCCATATGATGCACTATGCTAATTACAAAGCAATGCGAAGATGCATGCATTTTTTTAATTGGTTTTTATGCAAGTTAAAATGATGCATGGACAAATATGTAAGAGCATTTATTTGCAGATTAAAGAATACAATTATACCCTAAAAATTATGAGCAACAAAATATAAAATAAATTTAGAGTTAAATTTGAACACACATGAACAGCGGTCATCAGATCAAAGCAAGACAAGGAGAGAAGGGTCCCATTTTCACATAAAAATTCACTTTACTTAAGACATGAGTAAATGAGACAATTAAAAATGCTAAGATGAAGAGGATAAAACAAGGATCAAAATGACACTAAAATCATGCAATTTGGATCTACGATGCTCAAGTTATGCTAAAAACAGTGCAAGGGCATAATTGTAATAAAAATACAATAAAATAAAGGGATAAATTTTGCATTTACGTCCCTGGAGGGACCTAAATGCCAATAGCAAAAACCGCCTGGGCCCAATTGTAATTTTTCCATGCACGCGGGGGCATTTATGCAAATCTTCAAAACTTGGAGGGCCTCCTTGTAAAATACCCAGGCATGTACGTGAGGCACGTGCCTGGGGACCAAAATGGAAATATTATATTGTCCAGGGTCTTCTGCGTAAATTACCCAAGCCCTCGGGAGGGAACCTCAGCTTCGGGACACGTGGCCAGATGTGGTGGTTCGACTCGAGGCTAGGGTGACCCTAGACTACAGCTTCGGCTGGAGGATCGGCATGCCACACGTCATCTTCTTGGCCGTCCGATCAGGAGGATCGGACGGTGTCTGCTCCTCGTGCTCCTCCGCAGGTCACCGGAGGGGGCGGGGATCCGGCGACCTGTTGTTGGCTCCACCTCGCCTCGCGAGGTCGTAGGATGGTCAAGGAAGCCTTCTGGAAGTCCGACAGAGGACCTGGAGGTGCGACGAGGTTCCATCTATGTCTGGAATGGCAAGGCGGAGGAGAGTCGTCGGAAGGGAAGCTCGAGACCGGCGAGGAGACTCAATGTTCGGCTACTGGAGACCTGCATAGGTTAGATAGCCGAAGCGTGCTCTAGTGAAGTGTGTGTGTGAGGTGAATGAGGTGAAGCCCTATGTGCGGCGAAGAAGGTGGAGGGCAGAGTCTCCTTCTCCGCCAGACCGGCGAGAGAGTGGGTCGACGTGGTTGGAGGTCTGGAGTCGGGAAGAGGGTGAGCAAAGTGTTGGCGAGTATGATGGTGGTGTGGCGAAGCTTATCGGATGGTGAAGGACTGGTGAAAGTGGCGGATTACGGCGAGATAATTAAAAGAAAATTAGGAAAAACCATGGGGAAGAGGTACCTGGAGGTCGGAGAAGCAATTGGGCATATGTGGCGATCTGGGCTAAGCTCGAAGGAGCTCGGGGTCTTCGCTCAACCTGGTCGATCACTCCAGGGGGCTCAGCGGTGGCGGAGCCAACCGCGACATGACCAAAGCGGCCAAGGGTCGACACCGACAGAAACCACCACCGCCATGAAGATCCGCCCCTCCGCTATCACCGTAGGGGCGGGGGAAGGCATGTCTAAAGCCTAGAATGGTGGACCCGGTGCTACGGTGGCGGAGGCGGTGATTAAATAGGCGGAGGCGCTAGGGGGTTATGTTGCTGGCGAGGCGTTTTTGAGCGGGGGTTTAATGGTGATGGGGTAACGGCCAAGAGTTATGGAGGTCGCGCGAGGATGACGGGGGACAGGGCTGCGAGGGGAAGGGGTTATGAGCGAGATTGATGGCCGGAGGCAGCGACCAAAAAAAGGAAGGGGGAGCGGGGGACGCGAGTTGAAACGACTGGGGAAGGGGGGGGGGGGTTACGGAGGTTGACGATGGGCCATAGCCGTTGGATCTAACGATCCAACGGCTGGGAGTGGGGCACGCGCGGAGGGCCACGATCAGATCCTTAGGATGTGATCGTGTGGTGGAGGGATGGGCGCTAAAGAGCGGCCCAGATGGATCGACGTGGTAGATCGAACAACGAGGGTTAAAGGGGGACATGGCGCATTGAGGGACGTTGGATAGGATACGATCGAGTGGCTGTGGATGAGGGAAGACGTGGCAGGTTGATAGGCGTTAGATGGCAAGAAGATCGGATGGCTGGAGTTTGGGCACTAGTGGACGATTGGGATTTGATCTGAGAGATAGATCAAGGGCTGAGAAGTGAGGTGTGATGAAGGGCTCAGATGAAGGCGGGATTGGAGTGATCCAACGGTCACGGTGAGAGCCGGGTGGAGAGAGGGGAGACGGGCCACGTGGGCGCTCCAGAGAGCGGCACGTGGCCCAATCAGAAAAATTCAAATAAAAATACGAAGATAAATAGAAAAGAAATAGTTAGAGGCCGAATTAGGAAAAAATCAAAACATGAAAGTTGCTTGTCTCGACGAGATCTACAACTTTCATGTTGGTCAAAAAGCCAAAAGAGGTCAACTGTACAAAAAATATTTTTGGGGGTATTTTTAAAGGGATAAAAATACCGATTTTGTGGTTTTGAGATATTTTTGTATTTTTTAGGGCTTTTAATGGTCAGTGATTTATAGACAATTATTCTACCTAATTTTTAGGTGTTTTTGAGGATAAAATAATTACAAGAAAAATAGAGGAAATGAAATACAATAAATTAATGGTAATTTATACATAATATAATACAGGATAAAAACAAGGAATTAGAGAGTATTTTTATTGGATTGATTAAGCAAGGGTTTTAATTAGCGGCTTTTAGCATGATGAATACGAGATTCATCACACACACACATGCGCGCGCGCAAAGATCGGATTCAGAATGATGCAATTAGAAGGAAAGTTGGTGTAGCTTCGATCGAGGATAAGATGCGAGAAACCACTAAAGGCGGTTTGGCCATTTACAAAGGAGTTCAACTGATGCACCAGTTAGGAGATGCGAGTTTCGGATGTTGAACCAACCAAGAGGTGAGAAAGGCCCAAGAAGTGTTGGAATGATACTATAGAAAGGGATCTTAGTTCTTCAGATCTAAGCTTGAGAATGTCTAATATTTCGTCAGATCCCCTTATTAATATATCATTTTATTGTAACACTAAAATACAACAGTCAATTAAAAACCACATGAAAATATTATGCAATTTATCCTAATGTGGCAATTTATTTATTTTACTTCGGTGCATCTCAATGTTGAACTCAGGGAGGTAATATGAGGGTTTATAATTAGTTTTCAAACAATCTAGAAGTTGGGTTTTCTTAGAAGAATTTTTATGGTCATTTTAATTTTGCAGATTTTCTAGGGTTTCAAATAAAAGATGCAATTAATCAAAATAAATATGATGCATGAATTTCACACGTATTTTATGCGAAGAAATATTTCTATGCAATCTGTGAGGATAAAATTAATAAATGCATTTTTATTATTTTTAAATGATGAAAAATGAATGCAAGATGATGCAAAGATCAAGTATTCCACACGAATCAATTAACGAGTCATCCCCTCATTTATTTAATTTTAGAAATAAAATGATCAATTAATATCAAATTAATTCCCAATATAATTCCCCCAAATTTCGCAATTTATTGAGAAATAAGGATCAATGGCAATTAAATAAGCGTGCTTACAAATATTTATTCACTTCCTCAAAATAATAAATGTTAAAAAGTGTCTTCAAAATATGAATCACAATGTTCAATATGAAAGATAATTCATTAAGCTTGGAAACAACATAAAATCATTAAAATCTAATGAATGGTTCATAGGATATGAATAAATAAGTCTATGGAGCATATATGTAATATAAATAAATGTATAATTATCTAAAAATGATCTTTAAGGGATATGGTTGCAATTTGTATAAGTGGACTGGGTATCTTTGTAATTTGCCCACATAGAGGATCTCTTCATTATTTCTAGAAAGGAGGAGGGTACTGGTGAAAATTTCCCAGGTCACGCAGGCGGAGAACGCGATTGACCTATTTGCAGTTCGTGGACCGAGGAGGGGTCACTTGAAATATGCCCTTAGTCACGCGCTCGGTGCACGTGACCTTGACGTATGATCAAGGGTTGTGGGCTCGCCTGGTGCTATTGATCATGTGGCAAGGTATGAGCCGTGTGTTCTCTTATGATGCCACTGTGCTTCTTGATTCACAGGTTAGGAATGGGAGAGTATGTTGGTCTCCTCCTTTGTCGTTTGTCCCCGATGGTATTCAGGAGACGGAGCTCGACTGGGGCGACTATTTTCCTTATCGATGAAGGTGTCGCTACTCATTGGAAGTCCCAACTTCGGTGATGCTACTCTAGTAGTATGGGGACCCTCGGTTTGTTCCTGGAGCATGGGGATTCATAGGATGAAGGTGCTCTTCGTGGTAAAGCTCTAATGACACATGAAGGCATATGATGACTCGAGTAGTTCCCTCTTCGTCCAATGATCCAAGTTGTATTCGTCGACGAGGGGTACTTGCAAGGAGATCTGTTGCTTGAACCTATTGGGCCATGTATGATCATTAAGCGCACAAAAGAGGGTGTGGTGATGGTGCTCTAGTGACGCGATGGAGCAACGAAGCTCAATCGAGGGAAGGATGCGAGAGAAGGCGGGAAGCGAGGGGGTGATAAATCCATGATTGTCATCATATCTTTCATTTATTATCCCTCTTACTTAAATGATTCAATAATATTCAATCTTAATGCACTAACAATAACTATTAATCCTTGTATATAATTAACCCTAATTATTATACCTAAATAAATATATTATTATACATTTATTTTTATGTTTTCTTATAACTAAAAATCCCATAAAATAGTTTAATAATGTGCATATATTTATTTTGACTTTATTTATAAATCAAAATTATAAGAAAAACTCAAAAGAAATTAAAATAACTTTTTTAAGCTCTTCCACATGGGCAAGTAAAAGGGAAGATTACTTAAAAATACTTACAAAAATATTTTTATGTATAAATGGCATCTTTTGACTTTGTGTTCTACATAAAACTATAGATCTTAAAACATCTACAACTTTTACGTTCAACATTTTTTCATTTAAAGCTTGTAAAGATTTCCTTTTTTATTTTTTCATTTTCTTTATTTTTTCCTATTGGGCAACGTGGCTTTCTCTGGAGAAGCCATGTGACCCACCTCTTCTTTACCAATTGTGCACGATCTTAGCCATTGGATCCTTCTTATTATGATGGCTCCGTCTCCACTACGTCCACTCCGCCTCTCATCCATGTGATGAGTTCATCAGATCTCATCAGAGCCAACCCTTCGCGCCCTCTTTTCCATCGTTGGATCTCTAGATCCAATGACCACCAAGCGTCGTCAACCTCCCGCTCACCCCCTTTCACACAACACTGCTCGCAACCAACCAATCTTCACCTCATTTTCCCAATTGCTCTGTCCACCCTCTCCGACATCCGTCTGGTCCATGTGACAACCCTCAGATACCCCACTCACGCCAACTCCATAGAACCTACTACCCTCTAATCTCCAGTCGGCCCTTGTGGTTAGAAATTTGACGCTGATCACCTGGAACCATTCCCCTCTCATTCATATAGCCTACCTCTGGCCAGATTTGACTCCATCTGCCTCGTGTGAGAAAAGATTGAGCAACCTTCCCTCCTTATAACATGAATAGAGAGTGTGAGTGAGTGTAAGGAAAGTCTTCTTCTCTGGCATGATCCAAGGGTATCGAACCCTTACTACAACCTCTAACAAGCAAATGTTTGAGCTCCACTTTAGCCATTGTTTCGAGCGACGGTAGAGGAATTGATTCCTCTTCCCTCAAGCTCGTTTCCACCTTCTAGTTCCTCCTCTGCCGGTCACTTTCTCCTCCATGTAATGTCTTTATTTTCTCCTTGTTTCTCTGATTTATCACATTACACTCCCGCAACCCAGTCACCATTTGATCAATCCAGCAACTTCGCCACTCACTGACGATTCACGTGCAGTAATGTCCTCCTTCTTGCCATTTCTCCATCACCTCCTCCACCTCGACCCTTCATGACCCTCGCAAAGGGATTTGAACCCATTAGTGATCACTTCCTCCGCACTCGTCGAATCCCCCATTTCACTTCCTAAACATCTTCGTGAATTCTAGGTGCTTTGGCTATGCACTAACCCATGCATGAGGTCACTGACCGGAATCTAGGTATCATCTCCAATCTCAGATATAATCTCCAGCGAGCTTCCTTCGAGAATGTCGTCCAGGACTAGGGACTCATCATTTCACGCTCCACCATCTTTCGAGATCTCCACGAAGGTGTCAATACCTTCAGATAGAGCGGAGGGGCATGGAAGAGGACATGCTTATCGCTGGATCTCCGCCACTCTGCCATCAAACATGATCGGGGAAGGAAGCCTTTAACGAGCAACTACTACTGGATAAATTCCCCTGGATCTGATCTAAAGCCGCGATCATTTTTCAGCCTCGTCCTGAAGCAACAACTCACTCCTGAGGCTCGACCGGCCGAACCTACACGCGAGCCACCAGATTATGCCAGGTAGCCCGACCCCAGTCTTCTATGCCCCAAGCCTGACGGCCCACGTGCCTCATCTCATGTGAGCAGGGAACTTTGTGAAGCTTGGGTCATAGTTCCTAACATTTACAAATAGGTTCACCACGTGCGGGGCTTGTGCCCCCTAGATAAATTGCAAGATAGGCCAACCGCTTTATTTTATTTTCTTAATTATTCCCATACGCAAGAATTTTGCAGTCTATGTCCAAGCGGATTATTGTAATTGCAAATCAGACCTATTTTGGACCTTTCTGTTATGTAACTATTATGTTTTTTTTGCATATATGCCCCTGACTTCATTAGCACATATCTTGAGCTCTTTAAATCGAAATTAAATGAAATTGGTCATGTTTTAATGGTCTTCTCATGCTCTCTAATGTACATGTGTGTGTGTTTTTCTGATTTTCTCGATTGTAGTTGAGTTAAAATTCAGAGAAGAAGATTGACCCTTAAACTCGAGTTAATCAAATTACAAGCGCGTGTTAATTGATTTTATGCCATGTTAAAGCTCTGCTTTATTTGGTATTGTTACAATCAAATCATTAACCTTACTTAATTTACTTGATGATTAATCCATGATTTTGTTTCGATTTTGGGCACTTAGTTATTCTTGGCAAGAAACTTGGTTCAATTAAGTGATGAGTTGAATTTAAGAGATCAATTGGTGATTAAATCAATCGGTGATTAAATTGATATTAATTGGGGGAGCTCTTGCATAGCGGAATTAATTGCTAAATTATTAACTCACGAGCATGATTTGTGTGTTTATTTTTATATGGGTGTTTTGTGTCTTGATTTGCATTCAGTCTCATCTTATGGCATTTAAGCTATGTGTATTAAAAACCACATAAACAATCATGCATGCACGTTGTAATATTTTTCACCCTTGACCTAGATGACCACTTAGAGTAGCATGATTACATATTTAGCTCTCTAGTAAGATAACTTAATCGATAGTGTCCTTGTGTTCGACCCTGGACTTATCCATGAGATTTCAACTGACCCACTCCTCGTGGAGATTCTAGCTCGGCACTGATCGACGTGTATTTGTCCATATTCCAATGATCCTAATTTTGGATAGCTGAATACAAATTCATCAGGGGTCTTACTTAGGTGAGGGTGCGAGGTCAATAGGGGGGTTGATTCAAAGATAAGAAGATGGAAATGGGGTTTTATGATTGGACTGAGGTTTCGAGGATGAAGAGGAAGAGATGAAGAAGAAGAAGAAAGGGGGAGAAGGAAGATTGTTAGAAATGATATATCTGGTGTCGAAGTTCACCCAGAGGCTGTAGATCTCATTGGAGTTCCAATGATCTTTGGCTACGATAAACTCAAATGAACGAGGTTGAGAGGATCTGCCATCTGGTTAATGGAGCGGCAACAAGGAGGGATAACTCCTTGGATCTCACTGGTGAGGAGGGGTCTTTGCTTGAGTTGATGGCTGATGTCCCTGGCCAACTTCTCGACCCTCTCTCTATTTTGATTTGGTCACGGCGTATGATCTGGACAGAGGGAAAGCCAACGAGTTAAATATGGAAGGATGTCTGATGGAGATGGGATAATGATGGGTGGTTTGAGCTGTAAGGGTTAGGAATATGGGAAAGAAAGCAGTTATAAGGAGATAGAGAGAATAGGGAGATAAGGCAACAACCATGGTGGTTGAGGATGCGATGAGAGGATAAGGAGGAGAGTCGGAGAGAGTTGGGTGTTTAAAATGGCGATAAGGTTTAGTTGGGGGTTAGGCAGTTGGTCGGAGAATATAAGGAGGATTAGGTCGCTGAGATGGCAATTGGGAGGTTGGTGGGTTGTAGGTGTTCTAGGAGATAATGGGTTGGAGAAAAGGATAGAGAGAAGAACATAGACGAGAGCGGAAGAGGCAACGTTTGTTAGTGGAGGTCAAAGGTAGGGACTGGGGGAGGGCAGGTGAGGCACACATAAGGTAGGATGAGAGTAGGTGTGTTTGAACACAACCATTGGATCAAATTCGATCCAACTGTTAGGGTTAATGGTGTTAGTGGACAAAGATGGTTGACATGGGTGCTAGGTGGCTCTAATGAGTGGATGACACGTGTGAGGTTTGACTTTGACCAATGCATTAGATGCAAAATAAAAATAAAAAATAAAAAATAAATGAATTCTAATGCAAAAATTACCCAAATAAAAATATAGCCCTAGATGCATTCTACAATGTTCATGGACTCAAATGCAAATGGACTCAACTGTGTACCTTGTGGGTTTCTTTATGATATTCTATGTAAAATATCATATTTTTAGCTTGTATTTTTTTATTTATTTTCCGTAGATAAATATTGTATGCAAAATGAAACTTGATGTAAACTAATGCAATGGACACAAATTCATTTTTTTTATTTTTTAAGTTGAGAAAATGTTAGAATGAATGAATGATGTGAGATATATATAGGTGAACAAGTCAGTGTACTCAAGTCTAAATTTGTATTTTTTTGTTTTTTCTGATTTTTTGAATTTTTAATTTTGTGTAATTAATTAAAACATGAACTGAAATAAGGAAATAAAAATAAATAAATAAGGGTGAAATTTGTACATGAAATAACAAGTCAAAAATAAGAAAATATGTACAATATAAAATAAGGCCCTAAAACCCACATTTCACAAATGAACTCTGATCCTTTTTAGTGGTTGTAGATAATTGAATGTACATTATTTGAAAAGTGAGTAGTGTGAAATAGGACATTATATGCTAGAGATATCAACTTCTACATCTTTTTGTTCTGGAATTAGTATTCTATTTCTTATGTACAAGTTAGTATTTTTTATGTTTTTTCTTTGGTTAATATTAGTGATATTTACATAATCTCAATATCCACATGTTTCTTTGCTCAATGGCAATTGGTGCATACAATTGGTCCAATCGCTCCGCGTGGATTTTCATAACACAAAAATGGGATACGTGTTTGAAATAGTTGCTTGATATATTATATATATCACGATCGGTACAGAAATACTGTTCCTTCATCCCAAAAAGACTATTTAGATTTTGCATGGTCCAATCATTGATCCTGGAATTTATACAAGAAATTATGTATGTAGCTAGTACAGTTCCCTATCCACGAGTTCGCCATTGTAATGTATTAATTTGAAATATGGTGGAAGACTTTAAATAGGAATTAGTTTCATGTTATTCGGAGTTAGGATGAATTAATTAAAAATATATGAATATAGGTGAACATTTACAGTTGAATATGAATGCAGAATGAAATGCTAATTTTTGCAAATTGTTTACAAGTGCATGAATGCTAGTTTTGAGATATAAACATATGAACGCATATATTTACTCAGGATGAAGTTTTATTTTTGGCTAATTAATGTGATGGATCACATATGTATCGATGACCTAAGATAGATCTGAACGGATGCAAAGAATCCATGTAGTTGACCCTACTTAATGTGGGAAAAGGCTTTGTTGTTGTTGTTATTATTGTGGTGTATATAGTAATTTCTTGCCTCGACAAACCTCTTCTATATAGATCTATATAATAGAGCTTCCATATTTTTATAAACTTCTTCTATATAGACTATTCCTCATTTGAAGCTTTATTTCAACCCGTACTCTGATCTTTAGATGTTCACACTACCAGAAAAGAAAGAAACTGATGAATATCCATTTCATCACATTTAATATTTCATTTTGGCCTTTAAACCCTAGCTAAATGCATGTAATTAGCATTATTTTGTAGAAAATAACATATATTATTTGTTGTGTAAATATTGTATAAAATACAGTATTTAAAGATAAAAGAAAAGAATAAAGAAAATAAAAGAAAAAGAAATGAAATGCCAAAGGTATTGAATGATCCTAAACCCTGATACCTAGGCATCATGTTGACTTGGTCGACCAGAAATAAAGTATGGCGAGATAAGGGCTAAAAAATACAATAAAAATCTTAATTTATTTTGCCAAATAATTCAATTTTGGGACCTATTTCATTCTTTATTATTTATACATCAAATTAATAATCTTTGTACATGAAAGTTTTTGATAAAACTACATAGAAAAATACAAAATTTATTTCACATAAAAATAATGCATATTGTATCTTCTACGCTCAAAATAAAATTTCAAAATCCCAACTTCAGTGGCATATATCTTCTCCTTATGAACTCAAAATTCTTGAAAATCACCTTTAGTGGTATATAACTTTTTATTAGATATTTAAAGAAGATGGTTTCATTGAGTTTGGAGTTAAGATGCAAGACTTAGGTTTTGGACCCCTATTGTACATTATACCTGAATAGAATATTCATTTTATTTATTTTTTATATTTTCATATTTTATATTTTTATAATTCTGCAAATATTATTTATAACTCATGGTACGTAATTATAATAAAATAAACCAATTAAAAGTAAACTAAAATAAATATGTATAAAAAATACATAGATGAAATGTACTTGCATATACAAATATAATAAGTAGCTATAATTAATTAAGTGCACATATTATATCAGAAAAATAAAATAAAAATATATTTATATGTATTTAATTATATTAAAAATATGTAAATTATTTAGAAAAAAATAATAAAATACAAAATAAAAATAGAATATACAATATATAGGTAGGTATACCTATGTTTTTACTTGTAAAAAGTAACCTATCATAAATTAATTCGAAAAAATACATAAAAATCATAATAAAATATAAAAAAATAATAAGAAATTTATTTATTATAAATTTTATTTAATTTATTCATGTATTATTTTATCTTTAAGTATTTCTTATTTTCACATGTTTTTGTCTTTTTGCGACCCTACTAGACAATGGGGAGCCGTCCTTCGTTGACCCCAGGTCAACTTCTCTGACCCTAGCCCTAGCTTTGTCAGAATAGCTGCCCCCTCTCTTCTCGATATTCCCTACCATGAGACAAGGCTCGAGGCCTCATACCTCCTTCACGAAAGATGTTGACCGCTCATCCGTGATCCACGCCGACCATATCTCCCTCGCCATCTCGTCTTCTTTCGCACACAATCTCCCATCGAAAACCCCCCGTCATTATTGTAAATAACCAATCTCCTCCACCATTTTTGATTTTTGGTTACCATTCTATACCATTTTTAGCCCCTCAGAGTGCCAGGTGGTGTAGCTGTTCGTGACATGGGCTGCTCGTCATGCTCTGTAGTGAGGAGGAGCAGTCTGGGAGGTGTTCATAACCCATCGCTGGAGCTCCACTCTAGGCGGTTCATCACCTTGGCCTCGACCAAGTTGATTTTCATTTCCTGTGTTTTTAGGTAGATTTTAATCATATTTTTATTTCTTATTTTTATTTTATGCTCTAATCAATAGTGGTCTAATCTTTAGGATTTTAGATCATCAGAGCTCTAGAGCTCTGGCCACTATTCTTTACCGTAACTCTCCTGTTTCGACCCTTACAATGACCTCACTTCCTTCCCCTGTGTTCTTCATCTATCAAACCTCAGCAGCTACTCAGATCCCTTAAGATCTGGTCCACTGAGGTCCTCTTCCACTCCACTCATCGGACCTCCTCGATCCACCACCATTTCACCTCCGATATACCACCAATAATATCCAAGACTAGCTCACTTGCTCCGTGGTTCTTTTAGTCTTCTTTGTATGTCTTGAAGGGGCTGTCCGAAGCCCAGATTCGTTGACATCGACTTCCAGGTCTTCCATTAGACTCTTTGAGTTCCATGGCTCAATTGAAGGACTCCAAGCACATTTGAAGGCTCTGGGAGGTCCAAGAAGGCTGTAGAAGCAAGAAGAGACCCTCGATGGTGCTCCAGGTGTCCGGAGATGAGAACAACATCAGATTGAAACTCTCTACGGGCGAGTTCTTCGCCCGTTCTTCCACCATCTTCACCAGTCGTTCGATGAAAAATAACATCCCAGATCGAGCAGGAGTTATCGGATGTGAGCGCATACCATTATTGATCCTTTTCCCAAGATCTAATCTCATCCTCCCACGATCAAGCGTCACCGCGCGACTATAACCAGCCACGTGTCCAAGCGAACGATCCAGAGTCGCACAATCGTGCCCTTTGGGGGGGATTTTCACATATGCCCCCATCTTTTGTTTTGTTTCCGTTCAGTCCTATAATTATTTAAGTTTGTTTAATATTTTGTGGGATATTTGCAAGTGAACCCTCGGGCATTTGTCAAATTACATTTATGTCCTTGTTAGCTCAGCTCACATAGTCCCCCTCGTGAACTGGGTATTTTGCATATTTAACACTGTGGCTTTTTGTAATTGTGTTTTGATATCATAAAATTAAATAAGTTCAAAACTTTTAGGTAATTTGCATATTAGCCCTTGTCTTTAATTTTAATCACAAAAATACCCTTGTCATTTCAATTAATTTTTGTGTATGTTTTCTATTTTCTAAAAATATCATCCGTACTCCAAAAATTATAAAAAAATAGAATAAGGTGCCTTCTTGCATGCTCTTTCACGCAATATAATTAGTTTTGCATTTTGTGCAATTTCCAATTTATTAAAAATCAAAATAACATGTTTTATTTCCTGTTAGCCTTAAAAAATCCAAATATATATAATCGAGTTTAAAAGATCAAAAAAATACTAATAGTCTATTATTATATTTTATACCTCTAGACTAAAAATCCCTAAAAATAGAAAAAGAAAATCACTAAACATTAAAAAGCTCTGAAATCCTTATAAAAATTATACAAAAATCCCAAAAATATTTGTTTTTACTTTGCATTATTATATATACATATTATTATATATTAAAATTGACTTTGAGACATTTTGAAATCATTTGATATTTTTAAATCTCAAATTAATTCGACTTATTTTAAAAATCCCTGATTTTGTATATTTTGGACTTTAAATATAACCAAAAAATAGAAAAACTCCATGAAAAATCACAAAAAGTTTAGAAAAAAACTCAAAAACATTTTATTATGCATTTTTTGATTATTTTTTTGATATATTTATAACTGAAATAGCTTAGATTGTATTATATACCTATATATAAATACATATAGTTTACATTTATTTTAATTATGATCAATACCCTAATATATTTCTAATCCCTTTTAAAAAATAAAAAGGACTGTACTTATTGGTATTTTTCTGACTTTTGTATATTTATTATATATTTTTTATCATATATTACATATGTTATAAATTTTACCTATATAGAGTTATATATATATCTTTATTATATTTAAAAAAAGAATTTAAAATCAAAAAAAATATAAAAAAAGGATATAAAAATCATGAAATTTTAAAAATAAAATCATAAATTAAAGATTAATCAAAAATTAAATTGTTAAAAGCATACAAAAACATTAATTAATTGATTAATTGAGTGAATATTGTAGAAATCTGTTATAGTAATTATTAATTATTTATTTATATTTAATATGTCTACTACACCGACTTGTCTCCCTATGTTTGACACCCAGCCTACTTGCCTACTATATACATTTATTTCTGGGTTATAATAAATTTTGATCCACGTCATTTTCTTTTATTGCTTTACATCTATGTTGTGGGTTGATTGTTGAATTATCAAGTGATCTTTGAGAGTGGCCACTTCGACGACTGTGTGTCCACCTTGTGTGATACACACGACCCTCCTCTTAGGATTATTTTCGGTATTTCACCTGCACAGTCTTCGATCACCCTGTATGAGTTGAGCTAACTGCATAATGGTAGAGTTCATATTAATTCTCCATTCAAGAGACGTACTTGGAATTAGGTAGTCAATTTAGACACTAATGTGAAACTTAGAGATTAAAGTATAGGACCCGAAGCTTCTAAAATCTTACTTCTTGGTGAAGTTATCTGAAAAATAAGTGGACTAAGGTCAACTCAAGACCACTATCGGTTTATGCTCATGACTCGCTTCATAATCCATTGACTTTTCACAAATGCATATGCATGGTATGCTGAATGAAGTGTAGATGCATGGTATGCACTTTTTAATGAATTATTTCTTTATTTTTTTATTTTTTTATTTTGTGATTTTTTATTGTTTTAGATCATACATATTTACAAGTATTTTACATATTGTACATATTTTTCAAATTCCATAAGTTTTACAAAAATTACCCACACCACGTATTGTTAGTTTTATATACAAAAAATACAATACCATATAGTATAATACAATGCATAGTATGTACACAAATGTAGCTCACCCCCCTATATTATCATGTGTTAAGTATAGAATGATGCAAAAGAAGAAGGGAGCAAGGTAGAAGTCGATTTCCCCATAATACTTAGGCTCTAGTCAGCCTAAGTATAGAAGAGAGCGAAAATGGGGTGGTTGAGGGCAAGAAGAGAGATGGTGAATATACATAGGACGAAGTATAGAAGAAGTACAAGGAAATCAATTGGATCGAGAGAGAATGTACAACGGATCGTGGAGGTTTTTGGCAAACCTTCTTATGGGAGTAAGGTATGAGAGAATAGGGATATGAAAGTTGTGAAGAAGAAGAAGATTTCCAGCCACCGTCAGAGTCATCCTCATTAGAATAGTATTGTTCGTAGAGGTTCTCCAACTATTTTTTCTCTTCAAATGCTCATTCAAGATGTGCTCACTCACATGATTAACCAACTCGATCTCGGATGACAAATATTCTCGTGAAGAGGTACCCGACTGGTCATTACTAATTATTCCAAGATGTCTACTATAACCAGGAGAGGAATCCTCAGAAATATCCATGTCAGTAGTGAAATACTTAGCAAGTTTGCTAAAACCTGAAGCAAGGAGAGGAGGGAAGTCAGAATGCTTCTCCCCTCCACCGACAACCGGACTAGAGGATGTGACCCCTTCAAACTGAGTCTGTGAGGTGTTGTCCATGGGTTATTCATCAGATGAATCAGGTTGTTCATTGATTATCTCCTTCAAGGTCAGTACACGTATCGGGTACGTGATAGTGTTCTCAGTTGGTTGGGCTTTATAGGCTCATGTGTCAGATCACGGTAGTGATTAAGGAAGTTTGAAATGATCATGCCCATATTTGGTGAATTGAATGTATCTAAGTCAGGATCATTCACCTCGATGGTAGCATTAGTTGTCTCGACTAGGTGTCTCTCCTAGGATCTTGTCTCAAGTCGATGGTTCCTGATGAGACGTTTGATCATGTGAAGTGTTCAACTATGTTGTCTCCTCTTTGTCACGGCTATCGATATCTTGTCCGGTTGATAGGGGTAAATGCATCCTTGAGAATTTGGTCATTTTTACCCTGGTTCGTAAATTTGATGTCTTGGGTCTCACAATCAATTGTTGCTTTAGTAGAGGCTACTTCTCCAAAATAATCAGAGACTTAGTCAACTCTCCTCGGTGCTCAATTTCTAGGACAATAAAGTCCATTCTATGTTTGACAAATTGGAAGTTCATGACAACAGAAATAGTTTCGCTCGGCCTTTTGTGGATCGATCAGGCTATTGAACGATTGTTCTAGTCTTCTTGAGCGGTCCGAGTTTAAGTTGTTCAAACACAGACATCAAGATGATGTTTAGGGTGGAGTCATCATCGATCCGAATGTGAGTATACTCGGTATCCTAAATTTCACAATCAGCCCTAATCCACCACTTAATTTTACGACCTTTTGTTTTCTTAGTCATCACCATTGAACCAAGCATAGTAATTAAATGAAATTCAGTTCTTGATCTCTTCTTACCTGTATTCTTAGGAGATAATCGACTCTTCACACATCTTTGAATATCAGGCACATACTTTATGGCATCGGTTAGTGAAAACTCAAAAGGCTTTTGCATAATGCTTCCATTTCTGTGTTGTCCATTTTTATTTTTATTTTCTAAATTTTTAATTTTTTGGTGTTTTTGATAGAGTCAATGGAATAGTCAGTGGGGTTGGTCAGTGGTCTCATGTGCATGTGGAGTTTGTATCTGAATATGTTGCACATGATGTGTCTCGAGTTTGCTTTGTAGTATCCACACTCATTTTTGGTGGTTAATCATTTCTTTTACCAACTAGATGACACTATACAGTTGATCGGTTAAAGCAACAACTCTTTGATTAATTCAAGCAATGTCATATGCAATCGTCTCATGACTTTGAGATGAATAATCGTAATAGTCATGTCATGACTCCAGCATGCAATCCTGAGTCGTAATAGTCATTCCTCCCATTCGTGTTCTAGTCATGAATCATATTTCCTTGACTCTGTATTTCAAGTGTATGATTAAAGGAAAAGTGATTGTACTTGGGAAGAGAGCCATCCCAGGTAGGGGATGGTTCAAATAGTGAATTGTCTATTGTAATAAGGAATCTTGTTTATCTTTAGGTTCAGTTACGATCCTTTCCATCCTCAAATTCGCTCGCCCCATGATGTCCACATAATATTCATTAGATTCTCGATTTGTGGGCGACTCATAACTTAAAGTCTTAACCAAAGAAGAAGTGGGGTAGTGAATTTTAATGTGTGGGGAGGGTGAAGGAAATGATGGCTGAGATAGAACCGTCCAGAAAAGAGGGTTCTTTTGAAATGAAAATGATGATGATGACAATTGGGACATGTCGTGTGTGCTCGACCCACAGAGTATGGGTATGGATACCAGTATTCTGACATCCTTGCGAATGGGAGGTGGAGAATGATTCATGAAACCACGATCACTTGTTTTCAAGTACGAGTCTTTGAACACACACAATACAATGCTCAAAGCAAAGCACTCAAGTTCACCAACTTCACACGATGAAGGCCGCAAAGGTTCGGTCGATTGTCTTTTCAATTTTAAATTGGTGATAATATAATCTTAAATTGATAATATGATAATCTTTTCATCCATTACACATTTGTGTGCCGTATTGATGACCATATGTGATTATACTATTCCTCAATCAAAGGAGTGATCTACCAAAGCTATCGGGTTATACCACATCCATAGAGAAGATAATAGACTTACACACCAAAATGTCTACTATGGTCGGAGGCGAGCGCTTGCATCTCCTAAACCTACAAGAGTCGGATATGGGGACTTTAGGCACATGTCCAGGTTTTTGGGCTCTGACCTTAAGGCCATGTCCTCACCGACTCATAGTATGGAGACAAGGAGATGTGTACAAGGACGGGGTTGATCTCCCACAATCAATGATATTCAATTTTATTCCAATTATTTTTATTCACCTTATTTAGCAGTCCCACTATTTCAATTTGTTTATCACTTGAATTGGAGTGGAGATTGAGACAAATCTACATAGGGATTCAAATTTTCTCTAATTCCTAGATGAGTGAAAAATGACAGAGAATCCAGAAAGCCATGTAGCAAGAAATACAATGATGAATGAAAAGTTCAAAGATACTTACAATGCTTCCTTACAATATCCATGGAGATGCAAGATAGATTTAGATTTCCCTAGACATATTTTTGAATGCAAGCACGTGAAACCGTAACTAGAATATGAATTTCTATTAGAGAGTGGTAGAACACATTAGTTTGGCTAGATGAAACCTGATCTAGTGCGTCTAATTACAATGAAGGTGTGATATAGAACTACAAGCACAACTAATAAATACTAGTATCTCTAATAGTTTTAGTGCAGTCCTAGATCTACGTCAAGCACCACAAATGTATATGGGCCCGATGGGGCTAGTGTCCAGTTCGGATGCAACGTGAGAACCCACATGAGAACTATTGGAAACATGCAGTTATTACAAATCATTTACAAGAATAAATGTTTGAAAAAAAATTCTCTCTCTCCAAAAATACAAAAATGAAAATATTTCTTTGTGCCTCCTCAGCGGGCTCGATCGCTCCGAGTTGGGTTGACATCCGAGAAAGCCGCTCCAAGTCATCGGGTTCCTTGCACGAAAAGAAAAATGACTGTTAGAAAGATATATATTCACAATAATGTATATGCAAAAAATAAAATAAATAAAAATGCTGAGAAATATAAACAGAGAGAAAATATGCACAAGAAAATCGGGGGTCAAACTATACGAGATGGAAAAACTAAAATCTAAGTCATCTAAAAGTCAACCCTAAACCATATACCTTATTGAAAACGACACCATTTTGATAGACTGTCGGATCCCCTTATTATTTTGTCATTTTTATTATAGCACGAAAATCCAACGTTCAATTAAAAGCCACATGAAAATAGTTATGCAATAAATCCAATGTGGTAAACTATTTATTTTATTTGGGTAAGTCCCAAGGTCAAACTTGGGGAGGTAATATGAGGGTTTAGAATCAATTTTCAAACAATATAGAAGCTAGGTTTTCAAAGAAGAAATTTTGTGGTTTTCTAAATTTTACAGGTTTTTAGGGTTTTAAAAAAGTTGTAATTAATCAAAAAAATATGGTGCATGAATTTTACATGTATTTTATGCAAAGAAATACTACTATGCAATGTGGAGGATAAAATAAATAGATGCAATATTTTTATGAATTTTAAATAGTGAAAAATAAATGCAAGATAATGTAAAAATCAAGAGGGTCATGCAAATCAATCAATGAGTCATCCCCTCCTTTATATAATTTCAGGGAAAATGATCAATTAATTAAATTAATCCCAAGACGACTCTCCCATATTTCACAATTTTTTGAGCAGTATGGATCAATGACAATGAATAAATGTTAAAAAAACACAAATAATAAATCATTTTATCAAATAATCAATGTTAAAAAATATCTCTAAAATTTGAGTCACAATGTTCTATATGATAGATAACTCATTGAGCTTGGAAATGACATAAAAATCATTAAAATATGAGGAATGATTCATAATATATGAATAAATAGGTCCAATGGCATATATAAAATATGAATGAATATAAATTGACTCAAAAATATCCTTCAAGGGACATGGTTTCAATATGTATAAGGTGACACAATATCTATGTAATTTACCCCCTGGCGGAATCTCTTCATTGTTTCCAAGAAGCAGAGGGCCCATGTGAAAATCTTCCAGGTCACGCGCGTGGAACGCATGACTGGACCTATCTATAGTTCGTGGACTGAGGAGGGATCGCCTGAAATATACCATTACTCATGCGCCACGTGTATGTGACCTTAGCGTATGATCAAGGGTTGTGGGTGCACCGAGTGTTGTTCATTGTGTGGCAAGGTGCGATCCATGTGTTCTCTCCTGATGCCATTGTGCTTGATGATCCAAGGGTTAGGAATGAGAGAGAGTAGAGACCGCTCGATCAAGATCGAGCGGCACCTGTAGCGTTGGTCTCCTCCTTCCTCGTTTGTCCCCGATGGTATTCGGGCGGTTGAGCTTAGCTGAGGTGATTCTGTTCTCTGTCGATGAAGGTGGCATTGCTCGATGGAATTCCCAACTATGATGATGATGTGCTAGTCTAGCAGTTTGAGGACCGACCCTCATTTTAGTCCTTGGAGCACGGTGGTTCAGATGATGAAGGTGCTCTCTGCGCTGAAGCTCCGACAACACCTGTAGGTGTATGATGAATCGAGTAGTTCCCTCTTCGTCCAATGATCCAAGTTGTATCCGTTGGAGAGGGGTACCTATAAGGAGATCTATTGCTCGAACATGCTAGGCTCGGTCAGATCGTTAAGCGCACAAAAGATGGTGTGACGATGGTGCTATGGGGACACGATGGAGGAACAGAGCTCTATCGAGAGAAGGATGCGAGATAATAAGAAGTGAAACGAGGTTGTTATTAAGGTGAAGGTGCGAGGTCGATTGGGGGATTGATTCAAAGATGAAGAAGATGGAGTTAGGGTTTTTCTTATTTGACCGAGATTTCGAGGATGAAGAGGATGGGATGAAGAAGAAGAATGGGGGGGGGAGAAGAAAGAGGGTAAGAAAGGATATACCTGTTGGTTGAAGTTCACCTTGAGGTTGTGGATCTTGTTGGAGGTCTTCTGATCTTCGCCAATGATCAACTTAAACGGATGAGGTTGAGAGGCTCTGCTATCCCATCAATCGAGCAGCAACAAGGAGGGATGCCTCCTTGGATCTCACCGGTCAGAAGGGTGACGAGCCCGCGAAAGCCGCGATAAGAAATCGTTTTTAATGTTCGTGCGTGAAATTAATGAAGTCGTTCGTTGTAGGCGGCTTTCGGAAACAGTCAAGAAATATCCACAATTTTTAATCAAAATTAATCAAGTGGTTTTTATGTTTATTTTACTTGGGCAAGTCCCAAGGTCGATCACAAGGAGGCAAAGGAACAACCTAGCTTAATGTCTATCCAAGTTTTAATTCGGTTTTCAAGGCGGTATTTTTTGGAATTTTTCAATGCAATATGAGATGCAAAATGCAAATTCGGCCTACTTTAGGGACTAAAATGTAAAATACGTTCAAACGGTGTCCGAAAATTACGAAACTTGGCCGAGATGTAAAAAATGATGGAATAAGTGCACAGTAATTTTTTTGGAATTTTTAGATGCAAAATGAATTTTTTACGAATTTTTAATTGCAAACAGAATGATTTTCAATATTTAATTTTAATAAATATTAAACCTACTTATTTTCGAGAACTAAAATTCTCTAAGATCTATCACAAGGTAGTGGATCCTAGAAAAATCCTAGATCACAAAAATGTAGGGTCTAATACCTATTAAAAATTAAACAGTGAATTATGCAAAATGATTTTTATAGAGCAAATGATGCATGCAAATGCAAAGATTTTTGGGCACAATGTTAATCAAATTAATCTCTACGATATTTGATTTTTGGGGAATTTTTAGAGATACGGTTAATTAACTATGAATTTCCGGGTACAGATTGGGCAAAATATTCTAATTTTCACAAAACACTGATTTATTAATCAACCATAAGTCACAAAAATATCCATAGCATGTCAAAATGTAGAGCATTAAGCAATGAACACAGTGCTATATTTAAACAAATAAAATGATGCAATGTAGAGGTCTATAATGGATGACGAAGACAGGGGTATAAATGCAATAAATGGTAAATAAAATAAATAAAAAAAACAGTGCAGTGGGGGGGGTTTGCGTAATTACCAAGAAACAAGGGGATTCTTATGCAAATTCACCAGAGGGGACGTGCGTAGCACGTGCCTCTGGTCGGTGGACTGGAGCGGAAATATGAAGAGGCTCCGGGGGTCTTCTGTAATTTACCCAAGGGTCACGTGCCATGCACGTGACCCGCAGGGGGCTGTTGTTCTCCCCCGTCGCACGTGCCCCGCACGTGCGTGGGGAGCCTCGGGTCTGCCCCCGGCGGCGTGGCGGAGCGAGGTGGAAGGGGCGGAGGCGTTGGCTGGAGGTCCGGCCTTGCTCGTCGGCCGTCCTCTGGCTGACGGTGAAGAGCGGCGGCGAGGGCCTTCAGGAGCTGTTGTGGTGGTCGAGAAGCGGTGCAGCAACCCCGGGTGCGGCGGAGTTGAAGAGGCTGCTGGCGCTGCGGTGGGCGCGTGAAGACGAAGGTCGTAGCCCGGCTGAAGGCGGAGGCGAGCCGGGCGGAGGATGACGGCGTGGACCCGGCGGTGCTGTCGACGACGGAGTCGTTGGAGGCGATGGCGGCGTAGGTTGTCGAGGGGTGGAGATATCGTCGATGGTGGCCGATGAAGACGAGGGGAGGGCGGAGTCGGAGCAGCTCCTGTCGTTGGCGATGCGGTGGTCGGTGAAGAAGTCGTCGAAGGCGGAGGAGTCCCGATGGCGTGGTCGAGGGCGCAAGGCGGAGCGGGGCTCCGGTGGCGGGGGCGAGTCGATGACGTTGGCTCGACGAAGCTCGGAGCTTGGGCAGAGCAGCACCTGGGTGCGGGCTGCGACGGCCGTGGATGCGCGGCCGGACCTCGCCAAGAAGAAGGAGGAGGGGCCCTATCACCGCCGCCTCCTCCAAGCTCTATCGGCGGATAACGGTCTGGAGGGGGCCGGCGATGGGGCTTATATAGGGGGAGGAGGGCTCCGGTGGTTGCGGGGGAGGTTGAGGATATCTCGGAGGGGGTAGTTGGGTTGGCCGGTGCGGGCGTTGCGGAGGGAAGAAGGCGGCGGAGGGCGCGATGTTGGGGGCGACGGTTACGGAGGGGAGATGGCCTGGAGAAGACGACGGTCAAGGGCCGTCCGATCGGCCGAGATCGGACGGCCCAGGATAGGCCACGTGGCCTGGGGTTAAGGGGAGAGGGCGCAGCACGTGAGGGGCACGTGCCTGGGGGCGCGTGCGCCGCACGTGCGGTGGATTTTAATTAATTTAATTTTTTTTAATGAAAACGAGATTATAAAAACGCCAAAAACCACTGACACGTGGCGGCCTCTGAGGCTGCCACGTGTCAGCTCCAGAAAATTCGAAGAAAAATCATTTTGTAAAATCAAAAAGAAATAGCAAATGACCTCGGATCGAAAAAGTTTCTTCACGAAAAATGCTCGTCTCGACGAGATCTACAACTTTCATGAAGACATCAAAGCCAAATTCGGTCAAGTGTAAAAAGTGAATTTTTGGGGTATCCCATGTACATAGAATACCTTGATTTTTGGGTTTTCTAATTTTTTTTGTCATTTTTAAACACGATAAAAATCCGGAAGAATAGGGAAAACTCAAAGATAAATAAAAGAGACCTTAATCTAATTTTTTTTGGATTTTTATAAATTAAGAAAATATATACATAAAATACAGGTCAAAAAGCCGCGAAAATACAATGTACAAAAAGAGGCCCAAAACCCAACTTTCACATACGAGCTCCGATTCACTTGAACTTGGTCTTGTTTTGAAGGTAATTGAATGTGCATTAGTTCAAAAGTGAGTAGGATCAAATCGGACACTGGATGGGGAAGATATGTGGCTTTTAGTCCGAAAATCCTGAAACTAGGGTTTGGGTTTTTGGTCCACTTACCAGGGTTAATTATTTTTTTGTATTTTTTATTTATTCTTGTTAGTGATGTGTACACAGTGGAAGTGAGTTTGTGGTATGCGGTGTTAGCATGAAGGAGTTAAAAATAGGGGAAGTTAGGCTAATTACAGGTCATTATTGGCTTGGATTTTTGGCTTCTTATTTTATGCAGAAATTAATGCTAAAATGCAATTCTTATGCAATCATGCCTGAATGCTAATTATGCAGAATAAATGCAGAAATGCAGTTGATTTTGAGGGACTTGAGCTTTAATTAATGAGACTTAGAATGGTGAATCCGAGATTCATCAAAGGAGTCTTTGCCTGAGTTGATGGTCATTATCTCCAGCCAAAATTCTCATCTCTCTCTCTCTCTCTCTCTCTCTCTCTATATATATATATATATATATATGGCCACGACGGATGATATAGAGGGAGGTAAAGCCAACAGGTTAAATAGGGAAGGAGGTTTGTATGAGATGGGATAACGATGGGTGGTGTCAGTGTTACGACCCTAATTCTAAGTCATCAGATTCTCCTATATTCGGATCCAGTTATTCATCAATAATTTATTCAGCGGTCACAACTAACATTCAAAAATAGATTGCAATAAAATAGTACTAAGAAAGAAGCATTCAATACTTTTCATTCACAAAATAAAGTTTACATGGTGCATTGTCCCACTATAACCATTTACATGTTCATCATCTGAAAAGGAAATGCAAAAAAAGATTACCAACTACCTTATGGAGTAATACTATTGTGGATGGCTGGATGTCTATTGTCTCTGCGATGATTCTTTGATACATGTTGGGTTATTAGAAAACATAGGAAAGAAATGAGTTAGTGCATAGCTAAGAAAAGAAACATATATCAAGAATGATATTTGAAAGGTTCAACAAGCTAAATTATACAGTTGTTCCTTTATTCCATTTTTATTTTAGTTCCTATCCATTCTAATCCGCGTCAGGGATTGGTCATCTCCCCTACACGGACCCAAAGTTGTGGACACTCTAGGATTAAGGATTGCATCGATAGTTGATGAACTTAGGCTTTCCCCCGTCACCTCAACCAATCCTCCAATCTACCATTGACAATATCTTTTTATTAGTAATCCAGTGTCCTTAGACCCTATCGCATGTTCAACATAGATGACCACCGTCTTCAAGGACTCGGTTGCATAATACCATATATATGCCATTTCACCAATGACTTATTCAAATGTTATCGTAACCCAGCCGCTAATCATTACACTACGTGCCTCCATATGGCATGACCACTTCTTCTATCATTCAACCCAAATATATTAGCACCCGGTACCACACATTGCAAATCATTCATTCATTCCGTGCACAACTTATCATAATAGGGTAATTGTGTACCACCTAGGTAGTGGTCACGTCAATACGGTTTACTTCCTACAAACCTACACGTTGCATGCTCGACCAGTAGTTCTACTCCCATCCATACTTAATGTAACACACGATCCATTTCAGGATCCATTTCAATACACATAAATTCCTATGATGTAATTCCTCCGTTAAGCCTTCGATTTGCTTATTCATTAACACTAAGTATAGACTTACATATATATATATATATATTCCTATGTATATATACTCATATTTATACGTATTTTCACTCCCAAACACTAACTTTCCAAGCCACTGCGTCAATTCACTGCTTAGCCGTTATTTTAGTAGGAATCACAAAGTAACTTTTATTATTTTCTCAAAAATATCCAAGTTAGGGGTCTTCATACCCGAAGAACATAAAATTAAGAATTTCAACGATCTCATATGAAAAACCCAATAGCAAGAGGTAGGCTTTTGTTTCCTAATTGAGCTCTCTCTCACGTATATAGTGCTTTATCATGATTCGTTTTCAGAAAGGGCGATATACGGCTCCTGAAATGATCGAATTTCACTTTCATATCAATAATGCAAAGAGCATGTCAGGAACTCAAAGAAGATATTTTTTCCTCGTAATCTTGGCAGAGTTTCCCCTTATACGGGGTGATAATTCTAGCAAAAGTTCGACAGAACTTTCCCTTATATGGTACATATTTCTAAAGAAAAATGAAAAGAGTTTCCTCTATAAAATCATCGAGAGTAAAAATAGCAGTGAAACAAAAAGAATATAATAGAACTGTAAGGGATGGAGAATCTATAGACACGAAGCGTCTTAGGTGAGTGAAGGGTGTGATGAATCACATGGTTCACTGACGGTCTGGCTGTCCACACCTAAGTAGGATGTTACATAGATTCCTCCATTAAAACAACTATAAAATCAATTAAAACTGTAGAATCAGAAAGTCTCTTGTCAATGGTGAGTGAGTCATATGAATAACTCGTATGCTCACTGATGGACTCATGCATCCAAGCAGGGCTATGCTCAGATTTCTCTTCGAACCACAACATAAAACAAATTGGAAAGGAAGGTGAAATGAAAATCCAGCTCAAGTTAGAGCTATTTACTTCCTAAATGAAGCCAACTAGGAGAGGATCGCACCGTCCTCCTCCTCTCGGTAGCATGTCACTAGCACTCCTTCCCTGCCTCCCTCTCCTCCTCCCGATCTCTCGTCCCTAGCCCTCGGGGTAGTAGCTGTAGTGGATATCGTAGAGAATGAATGGGTAGGGGGCTATTATAGGCTTCAGGAAATCGTTAACCATGATTAGTAAACCATGATTTAACCCTTAACCACAATTAGCAGTCCATGATTTTGGCCCATGGTTATAGTTAAGGCTTATATAGAAACCTAGGGCTTAAGTTAGAACCTTTCAAAAGTTTCTAGATTCTCTAAAGATGCTTAATTGACGCTAATGACGATTAACTTTCATTAATCGTAATTAACGTTTACTAATCCTTGATTAGTATTCGTTGATGGTGATTAGTGGTCTTTAATCCGTCATTAGTCTCCTTAATCACGATTAATTAGTTTTAAGGATAGTCATTAAGGGTTAATGATGTCTTAAGCCTCCTTGCTTCTTTTTCTTTGGAAAATCATAACAATTTGAAATGAAGTCTGATTCACTCGAAATAGATTTCCTTGGTTTCCTCTTAATGAACCGACTCTTATGACATGATCCGAGAGATAACCAACTTTAAGACTTTACAATTATAACAACTTTAAAGGAAGCCCCTTGAAATGCATGCATAGCAACCTTAAAGAGAATGAATGTCATTTCATTTATCATTAAGATATACATAATACATAGTGTCATGATCAAACAAATAAGGGTATTTCTCTCTCATATCTGTTCCGGCTTCCCACGTGACTTCTTCAACCCTTATTTTCACCACAATACTTTAACTAGAGGCACCTCTTTATTCCTCAACTTCTTGATATCATTGTCTTGTATTTGCACAGGTATTTTTATATATATCAAGTGGCTCAACATGCGGATAATTATAGATTATCTTATGCTCATGATCCATAATATACATTCTCATATTTTATACATGAAAAACATCATGTATTACCGAAAGATGTGGAGGATATGCAAACCCAACCCGTTGGATAATTTCAAAGGGACCCACAAACATGGGTGCCAAACTTCCCACGTAAGCGGAACCTCTAAACTCACTTCATATGTGATACTTTGAGGAATACAGAGTTACCTTCCTCAAACTCAAGGTCTTTTTGCCTGGTATCTATAGCTTCTCTGGCAACTCTGAGTTGTAATTAATCTTTTTCGAGCTAGTTCTACAACTTCTCATGTTTTTTGAGTATATCAAGATTGCAAAGGTTCTTTATTCTAACCTCTTTTCAACACAGAGGAGTAGTACACCTACGTCCATATAATGTTTGAAACAATGACATGTCAATCCTTTCATAGTAACTATATTTGTAGGTGAATTCTCCAAGAGTTAAATGTTCAAACCATGATCCCTTACATTATAAGGCACACGCTCGCAGCATATCCTCTAGAGTCTGAACAGTACGTTCTGATTGACCATCTGTCTATGGATGATATGCTATGCTCAATCATAGATGTGTACCCAACGCTTTCATGAAGTTCTCCTAGTAGTGTGAGGTGAATCGTGAATCTCGATCGAAATCGACCTCCTTTGGGATATCATGGAGAGGGATCACATGTGTAATATATAACTCTGCAAGCTGGTCTAGAGTGGAAGATAAGCTTATTGTAATAAAGTATACTACCTTGTTCAGATAATCTATTATAATTCTTATACTATCTTTACTACCAGTCATCTGAGGTAAGCTGTTAACGAAGTCCATGGAAATGTTTTCCCATTTCCATTAGGGTATAGGGAGAGGTTGCAACAATCCTGGTGGCTTTTGGTGTGAAGCCTTTACCTGCTGGTAGGTGAAACATGAGTTCACAAACTCATCAACATCCTTCTCAATTCCCAACCATCAAAAAGTGTGAACGAAGATCTTATACATCTTCGTAAATCCATTATGAATAGATAATCTGGAGCAGTGCGCTTCACGTAAGATGTCCTTCCTCAACTCGTGTGTTTGGTACACAAACTATGTGATAGTTATACAATAACCATCTCGTATATGGCATCCCTCTATATCATTCTTCTCAAGTTGTTGTCTCAAGTATTTAAGGATTGGGTCTTCCTCCTGTCCTTTCTTTATTCTATCCCAAATCTCTGGTATGTGTTAACGAGGAATAGTTATAGTATCATCACTACTACCAAATGGTTTTCGTTCCTCAATTATGATAGTAAACTACAGAAGTAGATAACACTCACCAAACCATGTGAATATGTTCTTCTGCTAAGGGAATCTTCTACGACATTCCCCTTATCGGGGTGGTAAAAGATGGTGCAATCACAACTCATCCGCATCTGATGTGCCTGTGCCAAAGAATTGGGGTACCTTAAACTGCTGGTAGGCCGCATAAGTCGTATGATGTTTTTGCGATGTCTCTAAATCCTTCGATCCTTCAGGGTCCAGAGCCATCGAAGGATGAACGTTGCCCTCTTCCTCGCTAGAGGGCTGATAAGAGGAGTCCTCCTGCTGAAGGAGCATCTGTTCCAAAACTTTCTGACATTGTTGTATGCACTGCACGACCTGAACTAGTAAAGCCAGCTACTGTGCAACATTAGGGTCAACACGAGGTGACATGATTCTCTGCGAGAATCATTATATTAGAAATTATTTCCACGATTAGAGAGATAATGGACATGTTAAATAGGACTTGAATTATTCTCCTTAATCAATGCCAAAGTGAGAAGACTTTATCGCTATATATATTTCAAATCCCATTGATAATCTAACATGCATAAGAGGGAATAGAGTATCGGGCTCTGATACCATCTGTGACACCACGTCCCTCCGGCTACCAAAATAACGGGACAGGAGCGTCGGACCAACGATCTAAATACGCCCATGATCTCTGATACTGAACAAATCATCTTATACATATTAGATCATTTGAAATACATATAACAACATGAGAATAGTATAAAATAATGGAGTATAACTGCAACATTCATTCTCATTAACAATTATCATCAAGTCCATGTCCATAAAAACATAAAAGATATAACTATAAAATTCTAATTTTCTCATTACATTGTCTCTAAAAGAAAAATGAAAATAATGTAGAAGCAGAATAAATTACTTTAAGTAAACGCACCCTGTCAGGTGCAAGTATGATGTGGAAAGTTGGATCTTCTCAAAGCTGCTACTATTATGGTTGTTGTTCAGCTATACCTGTTGGGTTCACACGAGGGTAATGTTATGAGTAATTACCCAGTAACGAGACAAACATTATAATAACTAATGCAGGGGTAAGCAAAGTATGTGTATGTAACTCTATCTAATGATATTGCATAAATTATAGAAACTGGAATATATCAAACTATTCTAATTTACAATGAGTTACATAATCACTAAATTTATTTATTAATTTAATCATCATTTGAGGACTACTAAGTTGATCTTGATATTTCTGCCCGTTGACTTGTGTTCACAATGATATACAATTAAAATTACCGATAACCAATCATGAATCATTTCTCGTATTATTTTAGCACACATAAGCACGCGATTCGTAGGCCTCCACTACGTGGGAACTTGTTTGTCATCTTGAGTAAACCTTCAAGGAACTTTGTTCAATTAGAATAGAAAAAAGATCATAATCCCACTTTCTCCAACTTCAAACCACATCTCAGAATATCTCTCATAATAATATTACTCGAAATAGAATTTGATGTGGCCACACTTAATTCTACTCAGAATCCTAATATCATGTACAAGTGTGGAACCAAGAACGCCAACCGTGTCACCTGCCAACTCCGTCAAGCGACTCTGGATGCAATCAGGTTGCTAGGTGCAACGCGTCACCCAACTTGTTCGTTGGGATCACGACCTTCGAGGCACCTACTCGGGGCCCAGGGGTGCATACCAAATCCCTTAATGCGCTTACCTCCATCTACCCGATCACCATCAAAAACCCGTCCAAAAGTGATAACTACCACACAAGATATCATACCGACTCTTTACCTAAATTTTGAGGTACGTCGATTGACAACCATTGTATATTAACCATGACTCAAACATATTATTCTCCAACATTATAAAAAATATGTTATTGGATGGAAAATAGATATATCGTGAGTTTAATTCCATAGAGCAATGATAGACAATATTAGGAAATGCTAAGTTAAAATTTCAATAGATGTCCATCTATGATTTTTTTTGTAATATAAGAATTGGTGCAAGTGTATTACATGTTACATATATTCAAAGAAATTCTGGGTATATATGTATACCTTTGATGCATGCGAGTTAATCCAAAAGTAACTAATTATTAATGATAAAACGATATCTAGCGAGTTTGATATAAGATAAAAATCTATTATTTTTTAATGTGGTTATTCAAACCTCTCTCTTTGTCGGTGTATACTTGTAGAATTGAGCATACCATTAACAACATCTCCATCTCCTATCCATAACATCAGTTTATATACTCTATGTACACAAAAAAGTTAATACTTTAGCACCAAACTAAGAGTTTATTGAGATAAAATGCTCCTTTAATTTTATTGATATCTTGAGTAACAACAGTAGAAAAACATGATATGAGGGTTATGTGGCGTTAAGGTAAGTACGAGGAATATCCCATTCATGGTGCAGTAAGTATTTGACGTGCGACGTAAACAACAATATTGAGAGGATTATTAGTATAACGTAATAACATTATGACTCCCACATCATAAGTTACATCTATAACTTATATTTAATGCTATGAGAAGTTAATGTTTCATAATTAGAGTGCATGAGCGTGATCTGGAGGAAAGTTGTAATTTCAATTTTGCTTTAAATCACAGGTTGTTATCTACAAAAAAAAATCGTGCATTATATTTCATTCAGTAACCCTCTCGCGGAAATTAATTACTAATCAAATCACAAAGTTTAGAAGATTCGAATTTGCTTTTCACCAATTATTGAAATCATAAACCGACATGCATTCCATATTTGTTAAACCTTAACAAAACTACCAATCTCTGTATAATTTCACTCGACCTCCAATATGATGTTTCCCCCTTTTTTTAAAAAAAGAATATCTGTATATATGTTAACAATGTATCGACATCCATGAATGATACCATAAGTAACACCTTGACGGATCCGGAAATGCGGCTTTTAAGGAGTTGTTTTTATCGTATTGTGCGTTGTAGGCGGCAATCGGAAACGGTCAAGAAAATATCACAAATAATTTGTTCAATTTTGATCTCGTGGTTTTATGTTTATTTTACTTGGGCAAGTCCCAAGGTCGATCACAAGGAGGCAAAGGAACAACCTAGAATTAAGTCTATCAAAGTTCGAGTTCGGTTTTCGAGGCGGTCTTTTTTTTGGAATTTTCAATGCAATAGAGGATGCAAAATGCAAATTTGGCCTTATTTCAGGGACTAAAATGTAAATGTCAACCAAACAATGTCCGAAAATTATGAAACTTGGCCACAATGTAAATTATGATGAAATGGATGCGCTGTAATTTTTTTAGAATTTTTGGATGCAATATGAATTTTTTATGGATGCAAACATTAATTTTCAATATTTAATTTTAATAAATATTAAACCTACTTATTTTCGAGAACTAAAATTATCTAAGATCTATCACTAGGTAATACATCTTAGAAAAATCCTAGACCTCAAAAATGTGGGGTTTAATACCTACTAAAAATTAAATACTAAAATATGCTAAATGATTTTTACAGGACAAAATATGCATGCAAATTCAAATCTTTTTGGGCACAATGTTAAGACTAATTAACTCTACAAGATATGATTTTTCGGGGATTTTTAGAGCAACGGTTAACCAATTATGAATTTCAGAGCAAGAATTGGGTAAAATATGCCAATTTTCACAGAACAGATATTTATTAATTAACCATCACTCACAAAATTACCCACAAGATGTCAAATAGTAGAGAATTAATTAATGAACATCAAGCTATTTTTAGATTCATAAAATAATGTAGAGAAAGGGTCCACAATCACAGGGGAACACAGGGGTACAGATGCAAAAACTATAAATAAATAGAATAAATATAAAGTGCAGCTGGGGGGTGTCGATGTAATTACCAATACTGGAGGGGGCGATTCTGCAAAATTTCCAGTAGGCACGTGCTAGGCACGTGCCTCTGGAAGGCGGGGGCTGGAGCGCAATATGGAGGATGTCCAGGGGGCTGCGTGCAATTTGCCCAAGGGGCACGTGCGCAGCACGTGACCCCTGGGTTGCTTGCTGGGGACGTTCCCCACGCACGCGCTTCGCGCGTGCTGGGGCCTCGGGCTTCGAGCCCGGCCAGCGAGGGGGCGGAGGAAAGGCTGGAGTCGGTGGAGGCGAGGCCGGTGAGGGGCTCTGGTGGTGCTGTCGAGGTGGGCTCACGGAGGAGAGGCGAGCTCCGGTGGCGTGGAGGGGGGCTCCGGCCAAAGCTCGGCCGAAGCGGGGTGGCTGGTAGGCGGAGCTGCTCCTCTGTGGTGGCTGGGCGGTGAGTCGGTGGCGTCGTCGAGGCGGAGGCTGTAGCGGCGGAGCTCGCTGGTAGCGGCCGACACACGGCCTAGGCGGAGAAGACGGAGGAGCTCCAGGCGGTAGGGGGCGAAGCTCGCTGACAAGGGCGGTCGGTGAAGCGTCGTTGGGGGCCGGTGGCGCTGACGGAGTCGGAGGCGGTGATGGCTGAAGCGACCGTAGAGGGCGAAGGAGGTGACCGTCGTAGGCTCAACGACCCGAGGTCGGAGCGGAGGCAGGTGCGGCGGAGAAGAGGTGCCGTGGGCTGCAGCGACGTCGGGTAGGACGTCGGATCTCGCCGGGGAAGATGGAGCTTGCCGGGCTGTCACCACCGGCGAGGCTCGAAGTTAGGGCTATCGGCGGATGCTGAATGAAGGGCCGGTGGCGATGCTTAAATAGGATGGGTTGGGTCGCCGGGTATGGCAGGAGATCGGGGGGATTGAGGGCGATCGGATGAATCGAGAAGATGATGCGATTGAGGCCGAAAGGAGGAGGAGATCGGAGATAAGGATTTGATCGGGCGAGGGCCGAGATTCGCGGCGGCGGAGATCATGGGTCGGCGGTGGTGTTTCCAAAAAGGGGGAAGAACAGATGGGGAAGACGAAGCACAGGTGCCGTCCGATCGTGCGTGATCGGACGGCCCCTGATGAGCCACGTGGCGGGTGGAGGCCAAAGGAGAGAAGGAATGCGCACGTGCAGAGCACGTGCCCTGGAGGCACGTGCCTCGCACGTGCGTGGTTTTAATTTTAATTTTTTTTAAATAAAACCGAATATTAATAAAGCCAAAAACGGCTGACACGTGGCGGCACCAGGTGCTGCCACGTGTCAGCACCAGAAAATTCAAAAAATAATTAACTTGTAAAATCAAAATTAAATAGTAAATGACCTCGGATCGAAAAACTTTCTTCACGAAAATTGCTCGTCTCGATGAGATCTACAACTTTCATGAAGACACCAAAACCAAAATCGATCATTTGCACAAAGTGAATTTTTGGGGTATCCCATGTACATAGAATACCTTGATTTTTTGGGTTTTATAATTTTTATGTCATTTTTTAAACATGATAAAAAATCCGGAAAAATTACGGTAAAATCAAAGATAAATAAAGACACATTAATCTAATTTTTTTTTGGATTTTTATTAATTAAGAAAATATATACATAAAATACAAGGTCAAAACCGCGAAAATATACAATGTACAAAAGAGGCCCAAAACCCAACTTTCACATATGAGCTCCGATTCACTTGAACTTGGTCTTGTTTTGAAGGTAATTGAATGTACATTAGTTCAAAAGTGAGTAGGATTCAATCGGACACTGGATGTGGGAGATATGTGGCTTTTAGTCCGAAAATCCTGAAATTAGGGTTTGAGTTTTTGGTCCACTTATTTGAGTTAGTTATTTTTTTGTATTTTTCCTTTATTCTTGTTAGTAATATGTACACAGTGGAAGTGGTTTTGAGTTATTCGGAGTTAGCATGAATGAGTTAAAAATCTGGGAAGTCAGGCTTATTTACAGGTCAATTTGGCTTGGATTTTTGGCTTCTTATTTTGTGCAGATTTTTGTGCTAAAATGTAATTCTTATGAAAACTTGCATGAATGCTAATTATGCAAAATAGATGCAAGAATGCTGTTGATTTTTAAGGGTTTTGAGCTTAATAAATGAGATTTAGAGTGATGAATACGAGATTCATCATCCCCCTATACTTAAACCATGCTCGTCCCTGAGCATCAAAAGAAATGCCATGAGGTGAAATGAGATTGGGTTCCATACCAAGACCATGAGCTGAAGGTGAAAGTGAACCTAAACTTAACCTTTGGATTATTTGTGTGTCGGAACTTCTGTGAGACTTAGAATTTTAAAATCAACAGCCCTCAAGTTCTACACATCATTGCTACAGTTTCGGCTCAGAAGTCATCTTAGATCAATCATCTTCCCAAAGTATACTCTTTGAACATTGAATAACCGACTCTTGTGTGTGAAATATTTTAGCTCTTCCCACCCAGAATGCCGGACTACTGCACAAGCCTCCTCTCCAATAACTCGTCCTCGGGGAGTCAGGTATTTCCTTCTAAGGTCTGTCGCGCTGTGTTCACAATCGAATTGGGGGGAGAAGATAGAAGAATGAGAAAAGAACTGGAGGGTGGCCAGTGTAGTCACCTCTCCTTGTGAAGATGGCCAGTGTAGCCGAGTCTCCACCAAGATCTGCAGGTTTCTGGAAGCTTGGACCCTTTTTTTTGGTCAGATTTTATTTGGTAGTTGCTTCTTTGTATTTGGAATTTTTGGTGGTTCTGCTTGGATCTTGTTGTGCCCCTACGGATATAGAATCTTTTATTTCCGTACATTTTTTTGGGGTCTTAGAAAAAATTGTGCCCAGCCGTCCATCCCTTTTCCGAAGCTTTATTTCAACCCGTACTCCGGTCTTTAGATTTCCACGCTACCAGAAAAGAAACTTACACAGTCTTCCAACATATGTTTGAGTTGAGCTAAGTGCATAGTGCGAGAGTACAAATTAATTCTCTATTCCAGAGTTGTACCCAGAATGAAGAGACCAGGTTAGACACTAAGAGTCAAACGCTGTACATTGTCATGTGGAACTCAAAGAATTAAGTCAAAGACCTGAAGACTCTAAAATCCTTTTTCTCGGTGAAGTTCCTCTGAAGATTAGGTGGATTAAGGTCAAGTCCAGACCACTCTCGGTTTCGGCTCACAACTTGGTTCAGAACCCAAAGACTTTTCACATATGCAAATGCGATGCTTGATGAAATGCGAGTGTGTGAAATGCAGACACAATTTTTTTTTGTTTTTGATTTTGATTTTTTTTTGATTTTTTTTATGCAAAATGAATAAGAAGCCATTTTTCAAAATTTTTGGGCAAGGTCAGTGTTAGTGGAAAAGAAAACATTTTTTTTTGTTTTTAAGAAAAATTACCCACCCCGTAAATACATATAGACTTACGCGCAAGTACAAGGTATGGCTAAAATATATACAAAGTATATATACAGATCCCCCTATACTTAGCGAGTGCTGTGTCCTCAAAGCACAAGAAGCGTAAAGAAGACATAGCTCGGGCTAAGCGTAAGAGAGTGAAAAAGAAAAAGAAAAAGATTTACAAAAATCGCCCCCCTATACTTAGACTGTGAATAGTCTAAGTATAGAAGAAGAGCGGAAAAGAAAAGAAAAAGAAATGAAGCGGTCAGGTTATGTGAATGAGGAGAGTATATACAGGTGGACGTTGGTTCCCCCTATACTTAGGCTCTGGTCAGCCTGAGTATAGAAGAAGGGTGGAAACGAGTCGATCTGGAGATGGAGTGTGATGGTATATATAGATGGCATCGGTCCCCCCTATACTTAGGCCTTGGCCTAAGTAGAGGAAGAAGCTGTACAAGGAGACCGATGTGGTCGGGAGGGGGGGTGGGTAGCCGATGATTAAGGCGGTTTACGGCTGATCTTCTTGTGAGCCTGCAGTGGGAGATCGTAATGATGAGTCGGAGATGAGGTATATGATTCCCAACTATTATCAGTGTCATCCTCAGAAATATCATGATGGATAGTGGACGAAGTGTTTGAGTCGGATGAAAGATATCCATCATCAGAGTTATCCTCAGAGGAATAGTATTTGAAAGTGGACATACTCCAGATGTTCATGTCTTTTTGTTTCTTCAATTGTTTCTTCAAGCTTCGTTCCTTTTTAAGATCAATCAGTTTGTCCTTAGATGAATATTCAGATGCTCCGGTCTCAGTCAGCTCATAAGAAATAATTCCAGTGTATTTGAAGAATGCAGGAGCATCAGCTTTGGATGAGTAATAATTAGGAACGGGAGTTGTCCAACGAGAATCAAATTTTGGATCCTTGCGCAGATATGGCTTTAGAGATGCCGAACAGACTTCACTCATGTAGACTACCTTTTCCGGACCTGATGAGGGATCATCAACCGATTCCTCTTCCGAAAGATCAAAGGTGACTTTCTTTTCCTTGTTTCGTGAAGATGTCGGTTCACTTGAGTAACCAGATGAATAGCCATTAAAATTCTTCTCCTTGGTCGGTGTTCGGGCTACGTGTTCGTTCTTTGTTTCCTGAATGTTGGTGCACTCTTGATTTGGGAGGATTTGGTCAAGATAATCAGAGTAGGTTGCTCCAGGATGCGACCATGCAAATGTCTCAGGATCGTAGTAGAAAGCTGCGGGAATTGAGATATCGGGGAGAGTCTCTAAACCAATAGTCTCATTAACAAACGCAATCTCAGGTGTAGCAGTGGGGTAGGGCTCTTCTACCGTTTTATGGTTGCGGTTGTTGGGGATTTCGTGGGTTACCTCAGAAAATCGTGGTTCCTCAAAGACTGTATCAGATCGTAGTGACTCCAATGCCGTAAAATTTATTTCCCGAGTCTCACAATCGATACTCGCCTTGGCCAATGCCAAGAATGGTTTTCCGAGAATAATTGGAGACTGGGTGAATTCTCCTTGATGCTCAATATTAATGATCGTGAATTCTACCTTGAGCGGAGCACCTTGGAATATCATGATGACAGAAATGGTTCCTCTCGGCCTTTTTATCGATCGGTCTGCCAATTGAACAATCTCTCGTATCTTCCGAATTGGCCCGAGTTTGAGTTCGTGAAATACAGAGGTCGGGAGGATATTGATCGGTGAATCGTCATCAATACGAGCATGTGTGAAAATTGTGTCTTTGATTTTGCAGTCAAATCTGGGCAACCGCTTCACTATGCGGCTCTTGGTTTTTCTCCTCAACACCAAGGAGGAGGCCATTGACAAGATATGTCTTTCAGTTTTTGTTCTAATCCTTTCTGACTTTTTGATTATTAATCTGTCCATTAGAAATTTCTTAAGGTCAGGGAAGTGTTCAATGGCCTTTATAATGGGAAGTTCAAAAATCAAGTATTTTTCCAGTGCTTCCCGTAAAGCAGGATCCAAATTCCTCAGATCTTCTTCAGATTCAATTTTTATGAGATTTTCTGGATTTTCAAATTTTTTTGTATTTTCTGTGTGGTGTGGCGATGTGGTGTCTTCCTTAGATGAGAAGGGGCCTTGATATTCAGTGTTTGGTTCAGAGGCATAGTCATTCCTAGGGGAATAATGAGCTGAAGTTTTGATATTAGAGTCATTCCTAGGTCTTTGAATATCCTCAAAAATTTCATCATGGGATCCAATCATTTCCTCATTTAGTTTAATACTCGGTCCACCATAGAATGAGATTACTCGGTCGGCAAATTTTTGAAATCTATCCTCCATCAATTCAAATCTCATTTTTATCCTCGAAACATTATCCTCACAATTTTGTTCATGATCAACCACAGGAGCATTCGGATTTTGTTCAATAATTTCGTCTTCCATTTTTCTGTATATGCGGAGAGGAGAATTTCTTGGAATATCCATTATATGATCATTTCTTGAAAATTTCTCCTCAAAATTTATGGAAGGAGACTGCTCATATGGTACAGGCGTGTGTGTTTGATCTGAGTAGAGTTCGGTCCTTTGATCATGTTTGGTTAGTTCTTGATATTGTGGAGTCGGCATACAGGGTTTATATGTGTCTAGGAGTTCAGTCCAGTCCTCTGTATGAGTATCATGTCTGTCATGGTCAATCCAACGATGATGATCATTAAGCGCATGTCTTTCCATCTGGGTTTGTGTTCTCTGCCCGTCACGGGAGTTAAAGAGATTTTGATCTTGAAATGTTTCATTGGCGAGAGAGTGAGAATAAGGCAGTTCAGTCCAAGATGGTGTGGTTGGATGATTTGAGAAAGGATTTAATGAGGTCGAAGTCATCTGCGGTTGAAAGCTTCCCGCAAATGTTGGGGGATTAAACGAAGAGGACGTAGTGGATTTGGGCCAAACCGACATAGATTTGTTTTCGTAGTGGTGTTCGATCATTTTTGAAGGAGTTGAGAGAAATGATGGGTTGGATTTGAAATTTGGAAAAATTTCCATGATGAGATTAAAATCAAGAGATGGGAGAGACGATTGTATGGGATAGAAAATCTTATCAAATGTGCGGCTATTGATCTTTGATATCGGTTCACGCACACCAACACAAACACAAATCAAACCCCGGGTTCACCAACTCACACAGTGAAGCCGCAAGATTTCGGCTATTATCTTTTCAATTTTAGTTGGTGATAATTCAATCTTGGCAAAAATTTAGCGAGCTGAGATTTTGGATTTGGGCTCTATCCTTAAATGTCGTCTCTCGCTCACTCAGAAAAAATAAAATCATCCAAGGTCGGGGTTGCTCTCCCGCAAAAATTCTTGATTTTATGAGTTGTTAAGATCGGCTATATTTAGCAGTCCCGATTTTAATGAGGTGATCACTGAAAAATTAGATGAGCACAAATACACGTCTACCGTCCAGTCCCAATTTCCTTTAAAGTTATGTTTTAAAACAAGAGGGAGGAATTCGGGAAAAGCCGATGCACGCGGAAAACTACGATGAATGCTCAGTGAGAAGACTTACAGTGAATCCTCGCAATCTCCATGTGGGATGCTAGACAGAATTTAAAAATTATTCTAAATGAAATGCAAGCCGATGGAAAACCGCACCTAAGCAGAAAGTTCTATTAGCGGGAAGAATTGATTTAAATTTTTGGTTAAATTGAACGATCTATGTGCATCTCGATTAAAGTGAAGTGTGGCTTAAGATCCTACGAGCACAAACAAAAATATAAATGCTCTGAGAGCCGTATGTGCAGGTCTATCCTAATCGCCACTCAAGTCGGGCCCCACCCCCGCCGGAGAGTGAAACAGGCCACGACACACCACAAAATAAAGTTTAGAGGTCTTTCTACACACGCGAGAGTCCAAACGGACACCACTGTAAAATTGCAGAAATTAAAATTGCAGAAATTAAAAACCTAGACTCTACTCTCTCTCACGACTCGACTCAATCTTAAATTAATTGCGGTTTTTGGTGAAGTTGCGTCGGTTATTGAAAATCGCTCCACGTACAAGGTACCTCGCAAAAAAAATAAGAGAGAAAATGTAAGAGAGTGACTCAAAAAATAATATAAAAAATAAATGCTGAAAATAAATTGCAAAAAAATGGAATTTACAATGAAAAATTCGGGGGTCAGACTACCCGAATGTGAAAAACCGAACAAAAATTTTTTTAGACAAAAATCTAAGCCGTTTGCCTCCCCGGCAACGGCGCCATCTGACGGATCCGGAAATGCGGCTTTTAAGGAGTTGTTTTTATCGTATTGTGCGTTGTAGACGGCAATCGGAAACGGTCAAGAAAATACCACAAATAATTTGTTCAATTTTGATCTCGTGGTTTTATGTTTATTTTACTTGGGCAAGTCCCAACGTCGATCACAAGGAGGCAAAGGAACAACCTAGAATTAAGTCTATCAAAGTTCGAGTTCAGTTTTCGAGGCGGTCTTTTTTTTGGAATTTTCAATGCAATAGAGGATGCAAAATGCAAATTTGGCCTTATTTCAGGGACTAAAATGTAAATGTCAACCAAACAATGTCCAAAAATTATGAAACTTGGCCACAATGTAAATTATGATGAAATGGATGCGCTGTAATTTTTTTGGAATTTTTGGATGCAATATGAATTTTTTATGGATGCAAACATTAATTTTCAATATTTAATTTTAATAAATATTAAACCTACTTATTTTCGAGAACTAAAATTATCTAAGATCTATCACTAGGTAATACATCTTAGAAAAATCCTAGACCTCAAAAATGTGGGGTTTAATACCTACTACAAATTAAATACTAAAATATGCTAAATGATTTTTACAGGACAAAATATGCATGCAAATTCAAATCTTTTTGGGCACAATGTTAAGACTAATTAACTCTACAAGATATGATTTTTCGGGGATTTTTAGAGCAACGGTTAACCAATTATGAATTTCAGAGCAAGAATTGGGTAAAATATGCCAATTTTCACAGAACAGATATTTATTAATTAACCATCACTCACAAAATTACCCACAAGATGTCAAATAGTAGAGAATTAATTAATGAACATTAAGCTATTTTTAGATTCATAAAATAATGTAGAGAAAGGGTCCACAATCACAGGGGAACACAGGGGTACAGATGCAAAAACTATAAATAAATAGAATAAATATAAAGTGCAGCTGGGGGGTGTCGATGTAATTACCAATACTGGAGGGGGCGATTCTGCAAAATTTCCAGTAGGCACGTGCTAGGCACGTGCCTCTGGAAGGCGGGGGCTGGAGCGCAATATGGAGGATGTCCAGGGGGCTGCGTGCAATTTGCCCAAGGGGCACGTGCGCAGCACGTGACCCCTGGGTTGCTTGCTGGGGACGTTCCCCACGCACGCGCTTCGCGCGTGCTGGGGCCTCGGGCTTCGAGCCCGGCCGGCGAGGGGGCGGAGGAAAGGCTGGAGTCGGTGGAGGCGAGGCCGGTGAGGGGCTCTGGTGGTGCTGTCGAGGTGGGCTCACGGAGGAGAGGCGAGCTCCGGTGGCGTGGAGGGGGGCTCCGGCCAAAGCTCGGCCGAAGCGGGGTGGCTGGTAGGCGGAGCTGCTCCTCTGTGGTGGCTGGGCGGTGAGTCGATGGCGTCGTCGAGGCGGAGGCTGTAGCGGCGGAGCTCGCTGGTAGCGGCCGACACACGGCCTAGGCGGAGAAGACGGAGGAGCTCCAGGCGGTAGGGGGCGAAGCTCGCTGACAAGGGCGGTCGGTGAAGCGTCGTTGGGGGCCGGTGGCGCTGACGGAGTCGGAGGCGGTGATGGCTGAAGCGACCGTAGAGGGCGAAGGAGGTGACCGTCGTAGGCTCAACGACCCGAGGTCGGAGCGGAGGCAGGTGCGGCGGAGAAGAGGTGCTGTGGGCTGCAGCGACGTCGGGTAGGACGTCGGATCTCGCCGGGGAAGATGGAGCTTGCCGGGCTGTCACCACCGGCGAGGCTCGAAGTTAGGGCTATCTGCGGATGCTGAATGAAGGGCCGGTGGCGATGCTTAAATAGGATGGGTTGGGTCGCCGGGTATGGCAGGAGATCGGGGGGATTGAGGGCGATCGGATGAATCGAGAAGATGATGCGATTGAGGCCGAAAGGAGGAGGAGATCGGAGATAAGGATTTGATCGGGCGAGGGCCGAGATTCGCGGCGGCGGAGATCATGGGTCGGCGGTGGTGTTTCCAAAAAGGGGGAAGAACAGATGGGGAAGACGAAGCACAGGTGCCGTCCGATCGTGCGTGATCGGACGGCCCCTGATGAGCCACGTGGCGGGTGGAGGCCAAAGGAGAGAAGGAATGCGCACGTGCAGAGCACGTGCCCTGGAGGCACGTGCCTCGCACGTGCATGGTTTTAATTTTAATTTTTTTTTAATAAAACCGAATATTAATAAAGCCAAAAACGGCTGACACGTGGCGGCACCAGGTGCTGCCACGTGTCAGCACCAGAAAATTCAAAAAATAATTAACTTGTAAAATAAAAAATAAATAGTAAATGACCTCGGATCGAAAAACTTTCTTCACGAAAATTGCTCGTCTCGATGAGATCTACAACTTTCATGAAGACACCAAAACCAAAATCGATCATTTGCACAAAGTGAATTTTTGGGGTATCCCATGTACATAGAATACCTTGATTTTTTGGGTTTTATAATTTTTATGTCATTTTTTAAACATGATAAAAAATCCGGAAAAATTACGGTAAAATCAAAGATAAATAAAGACACATTAATCTAATTTTTTTTTGGATTTTTATTAATTAAGAAAATATATACATAAAATACAAGGTCAAAACCGCGAAAATATACAATGTACAAAAGAGGCCCAAAACCCAACTTTCACATATGAGCTCCGATTCACTTGAACTTGGTCTTGTTTTGAAGGTAATTGAATGTACATTAGTTCAAAAGTGAGTAGGATTCAATCGGACACTGGATGTGGGAGATATGTGGCTTTTAGTCCGAAAATCCTGAAATTAGGGTTTGAGTTTTTGGTCCACTTATTTGAGTTAGTTATTTTTTTGTATTTTTCCTTTATTCTTGTTAGTAATATGTACACAGTGGAAGTGGTTTTGAGTTATTTGGAGTTAGCATGAATGAGTTAAAAATCTGGGAAGTCAGGCTTATTTACAGGTCAATTTGGCTTGGATTTTTGGCTTCTTATTTTGTGCAGATTTTTGTGCTAAAATGTAATTCTTATGAAAACATGCATGAATGCTAATTATGCAAAATAGATGCAAGAATGCTGTTGATTTTTAAGGGTTTTGAGCTTAATAAATGAGATTTAGAGTGATGAATACGAGATTCATCACACCTACGGGATCTAGACATGTTTGAGCACATTGGTAGGACTGGTAATAGTAAAGAATCCAACATCAAGGAGGGAAGTAGATATCTAAAGCTCTTAGAATGTTCAAACATAGAATCGAAAAGCATGTGAAACCAGCAGCAAGAGGAAGGGTATTTGTCGTTACCTGCGAGGATGTTCCCTCGGGATCTCCTCTCACACGGAAACGATATTTTCGTCGCTCCTTCACAGCGTGAATGCATGCACAATGGTGACTTCGAGCTTTCCTACGCAACGGTGATCACAGATCTTCGATCGGAGCACCTTCTCCAACGTCGGCGGCAACCCTCCGATGACAAATCTGACCAAGTTGTGGTGCTCCAATGAGGAAAAGGATGGTGGTGGCTAGGATTTTGAGAGAGTAGCCTACCGTCTCCTATTTATAGAAGAAGAGGTGAATTTTAACCCAAATTTGGATCCGGTTCGGATGTTTATATGGATCTCGTTCATCCAACTTAAAACATCAATATTTTGAGCTAGGAATGTCAGAATTTGATGTTCTTGAGCTCGTTGGAAAGATATCGATGAGTTCTATGAAATGACTTGATCATTTAATTTTTTGGATGTCAAAAATACTCCAGAATTTTAGGACAAAGATACAGGGTTTCATATTTTCTTTTTCATTTCTTTATTTCATTTTATGCTTTAATAAATTACATAAAAATATAAAATCAGAAAAACTAAGAAAAACGATAAATTCTAGCTTAAGATTACTGACCTGGTCCATTTGTATATATTTCGCCTCCCTAATTTATTTTAACATTATAGTAATCCTCAAAATCCAAGAAATCGCAATCGAGTCCATTACATTATTTCACATCATGCTAGATTTTTACATGCATCATTCATTTAAAAGAAAATCAAATGAAAATGGCAAAACAAAAAAATGATTTTTATACACAAAATATCACAAAAAATTCTATATCTTTCATTCATTAGTCCATTCACGCTTGGGTCCTTCGTGAGCATTGTAGAACACATTAAAATAAAACATTTTTCATGTTGGGCATTTCTGCTTTTGAGGTCATTTGATATGTTTTATCTAGATGTTTCTAAAATTTGGCACTGGTCAAACATGGTCAAAGTATTCCACGTTGCACCGCATGGTTAATCCACCTAGCACCTGTTCACCTCCACCTCATCTTTTCTCTCTCCACGTGCATAGCACGTGCTCTCTTCCTCACGTGCGTAGCACGTGACTTTCCCCTCTTTCCTCATGCGTGTTGCACGTGATCCGCCCCTTCCTCTTCATGCGATATGCACGTTCCATCTTCCCCGATCTCAGTACCTCCCTCCGCCTTGTGCAACTCGCACCCACCGTGCTCCACCACATGTCCCACAATGTTCGACCACCCCCCTCCTCTCTTCCTATCCCTAAAAACCTATCTAATCCTAATCTGATGATCTCCATCGCCATCCCCATAACCTTCGACCACCTAAACCCTAACCAATCTTCGATCATTGACCCCTTATCCCTTCACCCCTGACGATAACCCAAATCAGCAAAATGACTAACCACCATTTTACCCATCTCCGGTCGTATGGAAATAACTCGATCAACCCCAATTTTCTCGCTCCTCCATCCCTTATCTTCATTGTCGAAACCATAAGCATCTCCCTCTTCTTTCTATATAATCCTATTGTCCTCTCTGATTGAGGACATCTACCATATCCATGATCTGTAAAGAGAGAAGAGGAGAGAACCATAGATTGAGGGTGGTGACAACACCCTTTGTCGTCGAGGTGAAGACCTTCTCGTAAACAAGATCCAAGGTGTTCTTAGAACACCTTTCTACTGTCGTTCTTCCCAGTGCAGTCGAGCACCGCCGCCGCCCTCCTAAGGCGAAGACCAGAGAGAGCCCTTTGCTGATTCCACTTCTAGGAGATCCCACACCCTTGCCTTCATTTTATTCTTCTTATTCCATTCCTCTTTTCTTCTTCGTTCACCCCCGCATCTCCTTCATCAAACTCCTCCAGGCTACATCAAAACTATGGCCACCACAATTACCTCTCCATCCTTCATGCTTCATGCACCGCCGCCACCTCCTCACCAGAGCCATTAGCCACTGAGCATCTGCACCAGCAGGAAGCAAGCCAAGAAGATTCGATGAAGAAGGCATCCCCATGTCCGAGCTATCAAAAGAGAACGATCAAGAATACAAAGCATATGAACCATCAATTTTCATCAAAATCCTGGCCATTAGATCAAGATCATTAGACGACTTCCATTCATTCCTGAGCCACTCTACCGGAACTCGTGCTTTGGTTGAAGCGAAGTAACCAATGAAGATATGTGGATCAACTGAAGCAACGAGACATATACGCGTGTAGGCTTGTACCTGGACCGCCGCCCAAGGCGACCACATTACGTATGTCTCATGCACGTATGGTGAAATTTATGGGCACACCCTCCCTGCTTTTTAGAATAAAAAAGAAATCCATGGGTCACGCTGCGTACGTGACCTTGGACAAATTGCAACGACACCCGCACAACTTCCAAATATTGCATAAACACCTAGCTACAAATTGCACAAACGCCCAACATCTTCAAAAATTATAGAATAGTCCTTCCCAATGGTATAACTTAAATAATTCTATTTATTTTAATTACATATAGGTCCTTGAAATTTCAAATACTCATATCTTGAACATCTTTTATCAGATTTTTGATGTTCTTCGTACCCGATTGATCCTTATTTCACGCTATATCAAATGGAATGCTAAAATAATTATTTGGAGACATTTCTGAACATTAATTATTTAAGGAGTTATTCAAGTACATTGAGCATATTTATTCTGAGTCAATTATTATGTATTGCTTACTAATTTACGATTTGTCTGAGGATTAATTTGGGGTAAATTTATTAGAGTTTAATCGGGCAACTATTCTGAAACTCGTTGAGAGTGATGGGCTAGTGAATTCAGTGGACAAAGTTGTTTGGTTTAGTTCTTGTTTGGATTGATCGCTTGCTTTCTTTCTTTATTACTTACATCTACATACACCTTGCATTTCATAGCACTCTTCATCATTTATAAATCACAAAAAGACTGTATTTTTTTCTCACCACACATCATAACATTATTTTACTTCCATTAAAACTATTTATAAAAATTCATGCATCATATTTTCTTTTCGCAATTAGCTACATCTCTTTTAAATTAAACTTCATAAAAATCTGAGAAATACAAAATATTTATCTCTTTTGAAAACCTAATTTCTGAATTATTTGAAAATTAATTCTGAACCCTTGTATTACCTCCCTGAGTTCGACCTTGGGACTTACACAAGTAAAATAAATAACCTTGGTCGCCTCCAGACTCGATTCTATGTATCATTTCTCGGTGTGATCAATTTTTGACGACTCCTTGAGTTACATTAAATTAAAAGGGAGATTTCAGACGTTCGTCAAGGACATAACACACACTGAGTATAGGGGTGTGTGTATTACATATGTAATTTACCCATTATTCGTACTTTCACATATTTTATTTATATTATTCAATAACTACAAGATGGGTAATAATGTGTAAAAAATTGTAAAATATGTAAAATATTTGTAAATTTGTATAATATGTATATTGTATACAAGCTGTAAAATATTTATAATGTGTAAACCATACTCTCTTTGTAAAACTTTTATAATCTTGTAAAAGTTTTGTAAATGTTATTCTTTTTTAAGATTGTTGTAAAATAGGAGGAATAACAAGAAACAAAACAAAAAAACGTGTCTCATACAGAAAGGGCTTCTTATTCATTTTTTCATATCGTTCTTGGAGTAAAAAATCCATCACTTCATTCATATGCATGTCATTTCGTCTTCATCTCATAAGCATAGCATGCATATGCTAAGTGGAGAGTCAATGGGTTCTGATCCGAGGCATGAATAGAAATTGAGGATTGACTTGATTTGACCTTTATTCACTTAAATTTCATAGGAAGTTCATTTAAGAAATATGATTTTAGAAACTTCGGGTCATGGACTTCATTCTCCAAGTGTATAAGGCAGTGTCTAGACTTGATTCTTAGTGTCTAATCTGGTCGCCACATTGTTAGTAGAATCTTGGACAAGGAAATAATTTGTACTCTACACTGCGCACCTAGGTCAACTTAGACAAGGTGTTGGAAGACCATGTGTCTTTTTCTTTGGTAGCATGGACATCTAAAGATCAGAGTACCAAGTAGAATGTTCCTGAACTTAGAAGGATATACCTGGCTCCCTAAGGACAAGTTATTGGAGGAGATTGCATGGGAGTTCAACATCTTGGATGGGAAGAACTAACTCCCTTCACACACCAAAGATAGTTATTCGGTGTTCATGTGGGATGCTTTGGGAAGGGGTTGATCTAAGATGACTTCTGAGTCAGGTCTGGGCAATGAATTGTACAACTTGGAGGCTGTTGTTGTTAAAACACTAATATTCCTAAGGACTACCGCCGCCGTATTAATCCAAAGGTCGAGTCGAGCTACATTTTCACCTTTTATTCATGACCTTGGTATGGAACCCAATATCATTTCACTTCTACATTTCATTTTAGTTGCTCGGGGACGAGCAAGGTTTAAGTATAGGGGGTTGATGAATTTGTGATTCATCACTCTAAAAGATGAAAATAGAGCTTCATTCCTAAGTAATTAGTTGCATTTATTCATTTATATTGCATTTTTATCATTCATACATATGTAAATAATATTCGCATTTTAACTTACATAATTGCATTTAAAAAGAAGCCCAAAAATCTTTCACATTATCTTTTGTATAATACCATAATTTTCTCCCATTTAGTTATTTTTCATTAACTTAAAATAAAATAAAATCAACTTTGGTGTGTAAATATTACCAACACTAATAAAAAAATGCTAAAAATACTAACTTGTATTTTTGCCCAATAAAACCAAAATCCTACTTTTGAGACATAAAGCCGTAGATGTGAACATATCTCTCATACAATCTCCTATGAACCCCTACTCACTTTTGAATTAATGTACATTCAATTATCTACAAAACAAGACTGAATTCAAAAGAATTGGAGTTCATATGTGAAACCTGGGTTTTGGGCCCTCATTGTATGTTGTACATATTGACTATTTTGACCCTATTATTTCATGTACAAAAATAACTCTTTTTGATATATTCATTTTTCATTTATTTTCTTTGATTTATTTTTTAATAAAATGTTTAAATTACAAATAAAAATTGAAGCAAAAATAAAAGCAAATAAATCACCATGAGTCTGTTTTTGTGCCCCCTTTATTTTATTTCTTTATTTTAGTAATTACTAAGAATGTAAAAAATAGATTAAGTTGTAAATTATTATTATTATTTTAATTTAATTTTTTAAGTTAGTTAAATGACAAAAAATTGTAAAATACAAAATATGGTATTTTATATCTATAGAGTACCACTAAAAACACTTTTTATACAAATGAACTTTTTGGATTTTGAGTCCTTCATGAAAGTTGTAGATCTCGTCGACACGAACAACTTTTTTATAGACTACATTTTCATTTGACCTCATTTTCTATTTCTTTTTTATTTATCTTTTAATTTAATTTATGATTTTTCGAGGAGTGACACGTGGCAGCTAGTAGAGCTGCCACATGTTGCCCCTTTTTATTTTTATTGTTTATTATTTATTTTTTCCATTTTCCATTTATTATTATTTATTATTATAGTTTATTTTATTTTATTTTTAATTTAATATATCCCACCACTTGGCGGCTCCTCAGCACGCCATGTGGCACCCTCAACACGCCATGTGGCACCCTCAGCACCCTCCAATCCGGACCGATCAAACCACCCCTATCGGGTATCCACCGACCACCTCCATCTCTCCTACCATCTCCATGTCGCATCCCCACTTTCTACATCTACCGCGACGCTCCTTTGTATGCACCTTGCAGCCCACCATCTTCCCTCTCGCCGCCACCCGCTCCTCGCACCTCCATCTCTCTCATCTCATTCCCAACCACCTTGACCTGTGCAACCGCCCCACCTTGCGTGTGACCTCACAGCACCTCTCGCACGATCGACAACCACCTTCAAATAGCCATCATCCGCCCCCTATCACCCGCATCCGCCATTTTCTATAGAGGAGCGAGAGAGTTCGCCTCCACCCTCAGGTGACAGCAGTTGCCATTGTAGCTTGAGCGAAGACCTCTACCTTCTCAGGCGAGATCCAAGGCCACTTGGAGCCTTATTGCATCAACTTCTCCGCCAATGGCTCGAGCTCGATCTCCATCATGATATAAGTGAAGATCGGAGCCGATATGAGCTCCCTTCACAGGCTCCTCGACCAAAATCCAAAGGTGAATCTCCCTTCTTCTTCTTCCTCTATTGCTTTTAAATTTCTTCTTGTGTTCCAATCTCGACTTCAGATTCCCAATTCACCCAATCCTCATCATCTCCGCCTCCTTCTCCTTTATTTGATTTAATCAAAATCACCCCTAAATCTTGATGATCGATCCATATTTTTTTCCTCTTCCATACCCTTCCATCCGATCCTCTTCGAGCTTTATAAAAGCTCGAAGGAACTCGATTCTCCATCTTCTTCATCTCGTCGAGGGACCTTCATATAGACCCCTCCCATCCTTTTGTTAATTTTGTAGGACGTTTTAGAGCTCTAGTGCCTTGACCTCTAGAGTATCATCGAGCAACTACTTGAGCAATTGATCTCCTATTAGCAACTTCGTCGCCTCAGTCATTCGTAGTAGCAGAGGAGCCACCATCGCCCTCCACTGACCCCAGCTCTGTCTTGGACCACCGCTTCAACAAAGCACGCCACCAACCTCCATCGGCGGCTCGCCACCACCTTGCTTGAGCCCTTAAACTTCTCCACGTCAACCGTATCCTCTAGTGATCGTTTTTCGGCCACCCGATGCCCTATGTGCTCCGACCAACCCAGCTCTGCGCCTTGCCTCACCTTCGGCTGGGCCCGAGGCACCAGAACAAGCCGCATGGCGCCTCGAGTGCCCGTACCTCAGCAGCGGTCTTGATGCTCCCTCCGAGCTTGCAAGTGTTGACACAGCTTTCGCGAGGGTCTAAATTTATCCTCACTAAAAGAATAACAAAGATGGAGTGTCGCTGACACGACCGCCTACGAAAGTCGGATCAAACAACAAGTATCCACATTATATAATTAATCAATGAATGACAAAAATGTGAAGTACAATTTATTATGCTCTACAAACAAAGATGTATAGTGCAAGCATGTGGAGAACGAACCATTTAGAGCAAACTAGGTATCCCTAATGATTGTTGCTAATAAAAATGAATTATGTACATAAGTATTTTTTTACATTGGTTTTTTGTTTTTAAATTTTATTTGATTTTTTAATTTTATTTTTCTAATTTTTAATTTCTTCTAAATTTAGATATAATATTATATACATATATACGTATGTATGTAAGGGTATATGAATATAAAAATGTAATAATGTATATATGATATAAAGAGTATATAAATATAACAAATACATAAAAATCGGAAAATATTAATAAATAAAGCCATGATTATATAATATAGAAATAATATATATTTTAATATTTACAAGATATTTATAATAATCATAGTAACAATATCAAATATATATACATATATTTATATAATATAGGGTATTATAGTTTTAAATAAATAAAAATGATCAAAAATATTGCAAAATCGAATGTTTTTTGTTTTTCATTTTTTCTATTGTTTTTGTGATCTTATGAGTTTTGCTAACTTTTGTGGGTTTTTAAAGTCAAAAATATCCTAAAATGGGGATTAAATAAATAGACCGAATTGTTTTGAGATCTAAAAATAGTAAATAGAGTCAAAATTCTCAAAACTAATTTTCATATCTAATAATATATATATAATCAAATAAAAATAAATATTTTTTCATTTTGTAGGAATTTTTATATTTTTATAGGATTTTGGAGCTTTTAATTTTTTATCACTTTCTTTTTTTAGGTATTTTTTATGAAGTTATAAAATACAATAATATACTTTAGCTATTTTTTGGAATTTTTGGCAATGTTTTAATATTTTTTGGAATTTTTTTAATTAAGGAATAAGCACACTCTTTTGAATTTTAATAAATAGGAAATGTGAATAAAATGCAAAAGTGAAAACATATTATGAAAGATGAAGCATCAAAGTACATTACCCCATTTTTGCATAATTTTTGGAGCATGGATGATATTTATAAAAATTAGAGAAGCACTCATACTAAAATAAATATTAGCAAGGTCCTTTTTTTGCAAATATAATTAAGTTTAAATGTAGTGTCGAATCCTAAAATAAAAATCCAAGGGCTAAGGTGAATTTTAACCACGAATATTTAAATTAAAAACACATGGTGGGGGCATATTTGTAATATACAAAACATTCAATGTCCTCTTTACAATTTATCTGCAAAAGTTAACACGTGATATATAAACATTTAGACTAGTTAAAAATACAAAGCCCATTGGGGTATGGTTGCAAAATACCCACCTCACGTGGTGGAGCGACGTGAGGTGAGCTGGCACGGATATACATGCGAATACAAAAAATGCGAGGGGGTCCTTGCAATTTTGTCACTATTATTTACACTTCAGACCCAAATTTAAATATTAAATAAAAATATACTAAAAGGCAGGAGCATCGATGAAATTTACCCCCATGTAATGCACGGTAGGACGGTCAGGAGTGCACCACATAGGCACACTTAAACACATCGGTTGGCTGAGGCTGTATATCGCTTCGCTTGAAATCAACAACCTAGATAAAATTTGGGTCGCGCATGAGATCCAACGGTCCTAAAGGACGAAGGTAGAACATGGAAGAACAACTCCCTACCCTCCCTTCTATTCTGCACTACTCCTCGCTCCGATCTCTTGCTGCTTCGCCGAGGGGCTCCTGATCTTCCTAGAAGTGTCCCATATCGAATGGTATCGGTAAGAGGGTCCGGTCCTCGCTGGGAAGAGGCCTGGAGCTCAGTGAAGTTAGCCGCACCTGGAAGCTCCCTCATGCTCCAGAATTGAACTCGCTTGGGTCCTTAGTGCCTATTTTCTACATAAGAAAGTTCTTATGCTCGAGGCTATTCGCCTTGACCCGCTTTGAAGCTGTATCGCACAAGGATGGAGCTGAACGAAGGAGCTATGGTGTATGGCGGAGGAGAAGCTCTGATTCGCTTGTCTAGAGGAGATCAGGTTGGTCTAGATGAGGGGAAAGATGGAGCATGCGAGGGGGAATGAAGTGTGCGTGGAATGGTGGGTCGGCACATTTGGAGACATAGCGAAACATGACAGGAGCAGAGAGCTCCGACGATTTTTGAATTTCAAATTTTATCTAAACTACAGATCTAAGGATGAAATAAAAGAAAGGAAGCTAAAAACTAAGACTAAATCTACTAGAAATGGAAGAAAAATGCACAGCTCGTACCTGGGAACCAGGGAGCAGAGGCTTCACCGGAGCGACACCTTGGACCTCCTCTCCTCCTCCTTGTTGTGCTATGAAACCTCAGGGGTATCCTTGCTGTCACCGAGAACACTCTCACGCACAAGGCTGGAGGATTAACGCTCGAAAAGGGATCAAAATCGGGAAGAAAGGGGGAGAGGTTATTTATAGACATGGTGAGGAGGGCTTATTCGATTAGGGTTTTGTTTGAATCGATGAATCTTCGACTTTGAAAAAGTTCTGGCGTGGTTGAGGGAAGATAACAGAGGGTTTTTCAAGAAGGAATCGAAAAGAGAAAATCAACGGATCGAAGGGGAAATTGGGAGAAAACGACTCGATTGACGTTTGACACGCCAGGCGGCTGGAGGCAGGGGAGTTGACCTAGGTCAAATAGGGTTTTCTTCTGGTTGGTCCACGTGGACCAGCCAGATAATTCCAAGGAAAATTATTGGTAAAATCTAAAGTAACTAGGTAATGAGTTAATTAATTATAAAATAAAAAATGTTTTTTTGTTATGTAATATTAAATTACTATTTTTATTTATTTTTACAGAGCTATTTATTATGAGTTAATATTTACATGTATAGTTATATGTATATTTAACTAGATATAGTTTATTTTATTTTTATTTTGTAGTTTAAATTTTATTATTCTATATACTTAATTTATATATTATAACTTCTTTAAATATACACAAATATATTTTGTTTTATTTTTCTGATATATATTATGTACACTTAAATAAATAGATGTATTTATTATATAGGTTTAGGTATAGTATATTCATCTATGTATTCTATACACTAAATTATTTTAGTTCATTTTCAGTTGTTTTCTTGTATCTTAATTGTGTAAATACAATATAAATAATATTTACAAAATTATAAGAATATAAAATAGAGCAAAATACAAATAATAAGTAAAATGAATATTCTATTCAGGTATATAGTACAATGGGGGTCCAAAACCTAACTTTTGAATCTTAACTCCAAATTAAATGAAACTACCTTCATTAAATATCTAATTTAAAGTTATAAGCAATTAGAGGTGAATGTGAAGCACTTTAAATTTTTATTGAGAAGACATGGGTCTAAAAAGTTTGGATTTTGGAATTTTATTCTGAGTGTAAAATGAACATTTGTATATTATTTTTAGATCAAATCAATTTTATATTTTTCTATGTATTTTTATCTAGAACTTTTATGTAAAAAGTTTCTTTATTTGAGGTATAAGTAGTAAATAATAAAATGGGTCCCGAAAGTGGATTGTTGGATAATAAAAATTTGGATTTTTATTGAGTTTTTGACCCTTATCTCCCCTTACAATATTCCTTTTTGACCCAATCATCGTGATGCCTAGGTCTCGTGGTTTTGGTTCATAAACTACCTTTGGCATTTTATTTCCTTTTCTTTTCTTTTCTTTATTCTTTTATTTTATACAATATTTAAAAAATAAATAATGAATGTTAAATTATGCAAAAAAAAGATATATACTTGCATTTAGCTACGGTTTAAATGCCAGAACGAAAGAATAAAGGTGATGGAATGTAGATTCAGCAACAGGAGCACATGAGAAGCATGCGGGGCAGGGGAAAATTGGCCCCCCAATTGCGCTCTTTTTCAAAATTGCAAAAGAGTCCCAACCAGCAAGAACACGCGTGGAATTCATGTGCGCATGTTGGAAGAATTGCATAAATACCTTGGCGGGTATAGGTAATTGCATTGTAGTCTTGTCTGCATTTGTTTCATTTCATTCGTTATCTTCTTTGTATATGAACCCATGTGTTGACACCCTTATTTAAGCATTTATTTTCCATTAATTTTTAATTTTAAAAATTGCATATTGTAGACTAATTTATTCTCTATCTTATGGACGATTATGATCTTTTTGTGAGTAGTGGTTGATTTATCATAATTAATTTGGTGGAAATTTGGATAGTTTACCCAATGTATGCTATGAAATTCATAATAATTTAACCATTGCTCTAAAAATTCTCAAATAATCACAATAGAAAGAATTAATTGTGTTATACTTTGTGCCCAAAAAGTGTCTATTTGCATGCATATCCAAAGTAAAATAAATGATTTTGTGATTTAAGTAATTGATTTTTAATATATTATAAACATAATTTAAAGAAATAAAAGTTGTTTTGGATACCTCTCATATATATCTATCTATGATAATTTCATTTCTGAAAAATAATTAGATTTGCTATTTATTATAATTAAATTAATCCAAATAACATAATCTACATATTAAATTCATAACAAATTCATTTTGCATCCAAAAATTCAAAAAAAAATCACAGTGGCTTATTTTTCATATTTTCATATTTTGGCCAAATTTTAAGATTTTTGGATATAATTTAACTGAAAATTAAGATCAAGTTGAGTATGAGAGAGTGTAGAATCCATAGGATTTTATTCTGCATTTAATTTAATTTTTGTAATTAATTTATAATAATATGGGTAATTGTCTATTTTGCAGAGGATTTCGTTTGGAATCTTGCATGTGTACTGAGCATGACTTTGGACATTCTTCTGCCATCTGTTGTGTATCGAGACCTGCTTCACCCTTGCATAAAGGGTGGGGCTCGACTTGAGTGATTGTAGGGTAGACCTGCACTCGCGACGTTTAGAGCATTTTTATTAGAATGTTTTATTGCATGTGCTCATACTCTATTATGACCGCAGTTCACTTAACAAGATGCAACTTAGACCATTCAATTTAGTCAATTTCAAATCCAATTCTTCCCGACTAATATAACTTTCTACTAAGAGTGACTTTTGTCGGCTTGCATTTCGTTTAGAATAATGTTCAATTATATGTTTTACATCCCGCATGATAAAAGCGGGGAAGCACTGTAAGTCTCCTTAATTGAGCATACCATCATTGTTTTTCACGTGCATTGGCTTTTCTTGGTTCCTCATATTTATTTTCTAACATAAATTTAAAAAGGAATTGGGAATGGACAGTAGTCATGAATATTTTGGCTCATTTAAGATTTCGGTGATAACCATTTTAAAATTGGGATCGCTAAATAAGGCCGACTTAAATAAAAAGAATAAAATTAAGCATTGTATTAAGGAGATTAACCCATCATTGGACAAATGTACTCACCCCCAAACAGAGTGGGTGAGGACACAACCACTAAGGTTTGAGCCCAAATCCCTGGATTTGTCCCCTAAGTCTCCACTTCCGATTCTTGCAGATTTGGGAGCTGCAAGGGCTTGCCTTCGATCTTAGACTACATTTTGGTTGTGTAAAGCGTATGTCTCCTTTGGGGTGTGATATTGAACCTGACGACCTGAGAAAATCACATCATTATTTGGGAGCATACAGGAGTACCACTAGGCATAAGACAACACACTGTGTGTAATGGACTTATAAGATTATTTTATCACCAACAAAATTGAAAAGATAACTAGCCGAACGTCTGTTGCCTTCAATGTATGCAGTTGGTGAAATTGGGGTTTGCATTGTGTGCATTTATCAAAGATCAATAACAAAAGATTGTACATTTGCTCCTTCACCGTCTCTCTTGCTCTTGACTTCATTATTCGTGATCTCTCTCCAAACTGCTTGACATCGAGAATGGAGGATTGGGGTGATTTTTGCTTGGATTTTGTGAGCCTCTCACTGACCGTCCTAAACCGACCTTTCTCATTAGATAGGAATCCCTCTCATACCAAGCCCCTATTGTTCCATGGAAACTCTTCCCTTGGAACTGTGGTTAATAAGTCAAATTATCTTCTCGAGGGTGGTCAGACCCAGACCATATCTCTCTTCTCTCACCACATCATGGAAGACCCTTACCTCAATGTCTCTAGATCTAATTCTTTCAACTCTATTAACTCCAATCCTCTTCATTCTGAAGGTGAAGAAGAAGAACCGAATATCAAGATGCCTACTAAGAGGAACGTTGAGGATGAGGATAGCAGAGATGCCCCCATACAACAGGTCCTTACCCGTTTATCTAGACTTGAGCAGCAGAATGCAGGTCTTATGGCTCATATGGGACATGTGATTGAGGTGGGTGGAATGGATAGACCTATGGTGGATGCTTACTACCCAGCCTAGAATGAGATTAATAGATGGCTAGTAACAGTCATTCCACTTGATGCATTTGAGTTGAAGCCCCACTTTCTTAGGCTACTATCGAAGTAAAACAGGAATGACACAAAAGAACCATATGTGTTCTTGAGAGACTTCGAGTTGGTATGTAACAACCTTAATCATCATAGGGTTGGATAAGATTACATCAGGCTGAAGGCTATCCTATCTGCTTTAGGAGATAAGGTTTCCCATTTGTTGAAGAATCTCAGAGTTGGATGTACAACATGGTTGCAGTTCAAAGATTTATTTTTGAAGAAGTTCTACCCACTTAATTGGACAAACCATATGAGGACAAAGATCGCTAGTTTCTCCCAGGCTCCCCATGATCTATCCTATGAAGCATGGATAGATTCAATGATTTAACATGATTTAACACGGAAATGCCCATGCCATGGCATTACCAAAGAGGTATTAGTACAAATCTTATTCTGTGGTATGACCCCTGAGATGCAGGGTTACTGAGTGCAGCTTGTGGAGGTAGCTATCTAAATAAAAATGAAGATGTCGTATGGAAGATCTTAGAGCAGGTGGATGAAACAAGCAGATCTCATGCCACCAGGGCCTATTAGATGTCTCTCTTATGCTTATCTTCTGAGACACTTTGGAGGAGTGTAGCAGATTTGACATATGACCTCATCCCCAGCAAAGGGATAATATCTTATAAGCTTACTATGGTAGAGCAGATCTACAAGAGGTTCACTGACCTTGAGGTGCTTTCACGATTGTCGAAGCAAGTGGAGGAATTGTCTGAGAGGGTAGTCAAGATACGACTACCTACCCCTTCTGCACCACCTACACATGTACACCGAGTTCACCTTGTACAGGAGCTGGTCCAGGGGTCTCAGAGAAACTGGGTTGAGTAGTAGCATTACACTCAGCAGGAGAAGCACACATCCCTACAAGTGGAGACAATCTACAAAAGGGCTCTGTAGGTGTTTGAGATCAACAGGCTGTGGAACATCCATGACCCCATAGGCAGACAATCGGATATAGGGAGTGGTCAACCACACCGATCCTCCATAGCTTACCAGAACACTAGCTCCGTCCCCACACTATGTTTTGTACAATCCATGTTAGGACAAGGATACTAGCCTCAACAGTAGTATCACATTTTCATTCAAGCCAGTAGGGTCCACTGCCACCTTACACCCCATAGTCCCACCCACAGCAATAGTTGGTAGGGCCAACATGGCCAACACAGACAACAGAATCACCCATCTTCCAGCCAGTAGCAATAGACCCTACCCATGATAGATGAGGTTCAACGTATGCAAAATAATCATGACATTAGGATAGATTTCAACCGTGTCTCATGCCACCCAGATCAACATATGGCTCCAAGGACTCCAACTCCCCCCAAGTTTAGGCCAACCCCAATAGCCTGAATCAAAGTCAGCAGTGACCACGTAATCATGTATACTATTTAGATTACTTGAGATCTGAACATGACATCCTTTCATATGATAATGTGAATTATATGTCCCTCAGGAGCGGAAGGACCATAACCATACCTGATCAGGCACGGGAGAAGGAGGAGGACGCTGCCAAGTCTCTAGCTGAGGAGAACTTGGATGCAGAGGAAGAGCATCACCATCGTCGGTACCACCTTCAGCTGAATAAGAGGGATGTGAATCCCCACCCCCCAAATCAAAATAATCCAAAAAACAAAAAGGATAAAAACAAGAAGAGGAGCATCAATAGTGAATCAAGCGAGCCTGATGAAGAGCTTGCATCTCCATATGAGGATGATACACCAACGGCAACATAAGATGCACCGCCATTTTCTTCCTATGAATTTATTTCCTAGTAGAGTCAAAGTAGTCTTGTACAGAACTCATTTTCTCATTTGAATAAGAATGAACATATTTATGTTTCAAAATCGAAGTTGTCGTCAATAATTCCTTTCCCCGTGCTCTTAAGGGTAGAAAGAAGAAAATCAAAAAAATCCAAAAAAATGACCTGAGATGGCAAAGATATGTAGCAAATACATTAAGGTCACAATCCCCTTTGATAATTATGTGGATATGACCCCTGCATTTCAGTAATACCTCAAGGTGAGATGCATACCTACAAGGGTCAATAGGAAAACAAGAAGTTGCTTTGAGAAGCATGTTCTGTCAGTAGCCACTACTTGTGCCATTAAGAATGTGTTTCCAAGGAAACGAAGGGACATGGGTGCCCATTATGTGGTGAGTCATGTCAATGACACTGCGTTTGCACATACTCTCCTAGATAATGGTCCCTCAATTAATCTAATGCCAACATCCCTCTACAAGAAGCTAAATCTAGGAGACAGTTTACGAGATCTTTCGGAATGAACTATAAGATGCATATCACATAGAGATTGCATCCCCCTACATCTCCGATGACACAGAGGCCCAATTGGGCCTGTTAGTCCTTTCTCCTCTAGAATAATCAAAAGATGATGATGAAGAGTCGGATGCGGCTTTCGTCTATTGCCTAGATACTTTTGACGATCCGACTCTAAAGCCTAATCAATTGGTGGCAATTACTTCGGAGACATATTCAACCATTGTTAGCATAAAACCAGAGTTGATTAAGCTAGACTTGCTGTATAACCACACTTTACCTGAGCTCAAAACATTAGCCACAACACTCAAGTATGCCATCCTTGCAGGACAAGAGAACAAGTTTCCGATAATAATCAGTTTGCGATTGACTGCGGAGAAGATATATCACTTGCTAAAAATCCTGGAGAAAAAATCACAAGGCGAATGGTTGGAGTATTTCTGATCTCCATGGGATAAATCTCGTTCTATGTTTGCATCATATCTATGTTGAGAATGAATCCAAACCCTCTCTTGAATTCCAACGCAGGCTGAATCCAAATTTGCGAGAGGTCATGAAGAAGGAAATTGAGAAATGGTGCAATGTGGATTTCATTTACCCCATCTCCGATTCCAAGTAGGTGGAACCTATTTATGTTGTCCCGAAGAAGTCGAGAATTTAGACGACCACAAACGAGTATGGAGATGAGATTATGACTTGAGTACCTACGTCGTGGCATGTCTGTGTGGATTATAGACGCTTGAATGTCACGACAAAAAAGGATCATTTTCTCCTACCATTTATTGATCAGATCTTGGAGAGATTGGCGGGAAAGGAATTCTTCTGTTTCTTAGACGAGTTCTCGGGCTACAACCAAGTAGCTATTTCTCCTGAGGACCAGGAGAAAACAACATTCATGTGCCCCTTTAGTACCTATACTTTCAGGCGCATGCCCTTTAGGTTATGCAATGATCCCGCTATATTTCAAAGGTGCATGATTTCTATATTTGCAAGATGAACGGTGAAATCATGGAAGTCTTCATGGATGACTTCTCGGTCCACGGTGATTCCTTCGATTCACGTCTTAGAAATTTGGAGCGAGTCCCCAAAAGATGTTGTAAGGTTAATCTGATGCTCTCATGGGAGAAGAGACACTTCATGGTGATGAAGGGCACTGTGTTGGGACATGTCATTTCCAAGAAAGTAATGGAGGTTGACCCTGCCAAGATGGATGTGATCAGATGATTCCAACCATAAACCAACGCGAAACAGTTGCGGTCTTTCTTCAGGCATGTTGGATTTTATAAGGAGATTTATAAAAGATGTTTTAAAGATTGTCTGACCACTAATCGAGCTTTTAGGAAAGGACATCGAGTTTATTATCATTCACAAGTGTCTTGACACCTTTAAGCAGTTACAAGGAATGATCATGGTTGCCTTGATCCTACAATCCCCAGATTGGTCTCTTCATTTTTAGATCGTGACAGATGCATCATATTTTGCTATTGGGGTTGTGTTGGGATAGAGGAGGAATGGTGTCCCGTTCGCTATACACTATGTAAGAAAAGTTCTTGACTCGGCCCAACCTAACTATACGGTTACAGAAAAAGAGATTCTTATGGTAGTGTTCGCCTTGGATAAGTTCAGATCTCATCTCATTAGATCTAAGGTTGTTGTGTTCACATACCATTCAACACTACGATACCTCATGGAAAAGAAGGATGCAAAGGCACGTCTTTTTAGGTGGATTTTACTTATCCAAGAGTTTGACTTGGACATTAAAGATAAACCTGGAAAGAAGAATGTAGTAGTTGATCACCTCTCCCATCTCGAAACCCTTAGTGCTTCTAATGATACACCTATTCGAGACTTCTTCCTTGACGAATTGATTGTGTTATAGACTCACTCCCATGGTATGCAAAAATAATGAACTATCTTGTCTCAAAGAAAGTTCTCGAAGATTGGTCCAAGAGCAACATAGATCGACTTAAGTCGGATTCTAGACACTACCATTGGGAGGATCCGAATCTTTTCTTTGAGGGACTGGATTGTGTCTGGAGGAGGTGTATTCCTTAGGAGGAACAACATAGTGTCCTTACTTACTACCACAACCTAGACGCGTGAGGACACCGCTCTGAGAAGAGGATCACATGGAATGAATTGCAGGGTGGCATATATTGGCCGACTCGATTTCGTGATGCTCTCACTTTTGTGAAGTCGTGCCCAATATGCCAGCGAATGGGAGGAACAGTTGGTTCTAAATATGATATGCCATTGAAGCCAGACATCATTTGTGATATCTTCGATGCTTGAGGCATCAACTTCATGGGCCCATTCCCGGTCAGCCACAGATTCGAGCACATCCTTATTGTGGTAGATTATTTGTCAAGGTGGGTGGAGGCTATCCCAAACCGAGCCGCAAACAATAGGATTATTTGTAAGTTTGTCAGAGAGCATATTATTTCTAGGTTCAGGGTCCCCAAAGTGTTGATAATTGTAACACCGGGGATCCGCATAAAACCGAACACGACCCGATTAGGGTCCGTTTAACCCAATAAAGTTGTCAGTTGGCATTAGATGACTCAAAACGATCAATTGATTGTGAACCAAAAGTCATTCGGTGAAATCGACCAAAAATCAGTCGCATTGTAACGCGTGCCCAAAAGAGCCGTGATGTTAATTCGGAAACCACGAAACAAACCGAGACAGTCATAAATTCCGATCAACGAAACAAGACCAACGGAATTGATCGTTTGTCAATCAGATATTGATATTTTTAAATCGCAAAATTTAACCCCAAACGGAAATCATATCTCAAAAATTTCAGGCATCCAAACCTGATCAAAATATCAATATTATACTCATATTTGATCGTCGTTGAGAGAAGGTCAACACAAGATATGGCACGTCGAAATCTGAGGTCCGATGTGTGCCTAAGGTCAACTTTAAATATGTGAATTAAAAAGAGAAAATGAAAAAAAATAAAATAAAATTAATTATTTTGTCTACAACGACAAACCATAGAGACTGTATAACAGTTTTCATTTGGCTTAAATATCATTACCCCCACTTGGTCCTCTTTCCTCTTGACAACACAACATTTCTTCCCCTCCATATGGCAAACACCAAAGACACTCCTCATTGTTGTATAATACCCTCCTTTTCCTTAGAATACCCCAAAGCTTCCAACGAGAAAGCCCTTCTCGGATGTTCTGCTGCCAATTGCAACTCTCATTCCTGTTGCAAGCACTTGCAACCCTCCTTCTCCAGTAAGAGCTTCTGTTCCTACAAGTTAGGGGGCTGTTGGAGCCCAAATTTCACCTCTAATCCAAGAGTTTGAGGCCCAAATTGCTGTTGCTCCTTCATCTGGGATGATCAAGACAACCACCTTACAGATGGAACTACTGCAACAATCATCTGCTGCAAGCTAAATCTTGGAAGAACATCTAGAAGATCTTCCTTGGAGAACTCCAATTGCAGTTTCTGCCCTCTTGTTGTACCCAAAATCTGCTACATGCAATCATCTTCCCTCTAATTTGAAAGACTTATGTACAATCCCCCCCTTCCTTTGTTGCCTTACATGCAATATAAATATCCAAATTTACAAACCAATTCCCCTCTTACTATCCTCTTTGATTTACATTTGTTAATCAGACACAAATCTCACAGCTCTCTTCTTAATTAACAGGAAAATTCTATTCCTAATCTGTTGAAAATTAATTTTTAAATCATATAAACAGTTGCAGTAGGATATGTACTCGTGATTAGCTTCTTGTGACCAATGTTTAAAGTTATGCACTTGTGATTAGCTTCTTGTGACCAATGTTTAAAGTTATGTACTCGTGATTAGCTTCTTGTGACCAATGTTTAAAGTTTCTGCTAAGACTATGGAATGTGCATTTATGCACTTGAACCATGCATAAGATGTAGGCAATATATGTATGCACATGTATCTATTGTAAAATTTTTATAAAATATATATACATATATATAAATAAATGCTTGAGGGAGGTTGCACTTGAACTAGGCACAATAATGATTGTTCCTTTATTAGCTTTGACTATATATATACATATATTGAGAAGGGGTCTCTATCTATTTCCAGAGAGGTTTTTCTTGAATTCAGTTCAAAATTTTTCAAAAATAATGGATCTTCTAAAACATTTTCTGTACTTGCAAAAGGGGGAGGATCTTGTAGCCATCACTTTGGGTATTTGAAACATGATTGTATGCACTTTAAACAAGATGAAAATACTTGAACACTCACATTCTGGATCATGTTAAACAGTGTAAAGCCTTTCTTTGATGAGCAAAGAGATCACGTACTGAAACACTACTTATCGTGTCACCCAGAGTTGTGGTCTCAATTTTATTCGTATAATAATACTTAAACTTATAAAAATCACAGAATATTATATGTTCTTTCCATCTAGTATATTTTGGAATTTTATTCTTTCAAAAAAATATATGGTCGATTCCCTTACACTTTCTATTAAAATTTCCCTATAGAAATTTCACTGCCTTTCTGATGCTATTTCTTATGTCAAGTCTAATTCACCAGAAGCATCATATTGTTATAATTATTTATCAAAGTAAGCAGTTCTGATCATCGATCATTGAGTAACTAAAATTCCTGCCCTTAGTTATACTTTCGATGTATCTCTAGTACTGTATGGACATATAAGAGAGATTTAGTATAGTTTATTATAAGATTTCATTTTTATATATTGGTAGGAAAGCTATATGGCATATAGCTCTGAGTGTATAACACTATAAATTTACTTCTGCTTCGCATATCATATAGTTTTCCGTTGGTAAAATTTAAGTAAACTAATTGAAACATCTTTCCACTAATACCTACTAATCATATATACTCTTAGTGATAAAAAGAATACTGTGTATTTTGATTGCTTTGTCTCAATATTAACAATCCGAACAGTATGACGATCTTATTTGCAATTGCGATAGATTTGACATTAGAATCTCAGTAACATGTCTTCACTGTCACGATCTGATATTTATTAAGGTTAATACGTTTTTCTCCTTTCTGTGAGAAACATTACTTGATGCTAGAGATTTATCCGAAACTTAGTAAGATGATCTCCCCTTGAATGCCTTAGTATTGGGTAAAAGGATTTCTACTCTTACCAAATTACACAAGGAATTTCATGAAAGGAAACTTTTGGAGACAAAAATATCGAGTAATTAGTTTGATAATACTTAGTGATGATCATTATATGTTCCGATAATAGTGACCTTTACACTTGACCGTGCGAGGGTGCGATGATCCTCAACTGGGCGGGAGAATAGGAAGCCCAGTTAGGGCAGCGGCCGCCAAGTGCGCGGGTCTAGGATCCCAGTCCTTTTCATGATTTTTAATGCGAGCTCGCAGTGGTTTTTTACGCCTCGTTGGGATCCTGACTTTTAACCAGTTCCGCTGACCCTCTGTTTTGGGATACCCAGTGATGAACGTAAAATTCTCCTCTTTAATTATCGCTAATTGTCGTAGTATAGGAGGCAAATTTGGTTCAACAAAAACCACGATCTTTGAATGTCGTGGAGAATTTATACTTGGTAAGTGTACCAAGGTCGAACACAGGGATACAGCTGCTTAATTATAGCTTTTGAATTTTGATTCATGAAGGTATAATATCAATTAATTTCAATTTCAGGTCCATATGCAATTTACAATGCACTATGCTATTTGCAAGGCAATGCCATGATGCATGTATTTTTTTTTGTTTTTATGCAAGTTAAAATGGTACATGAGCGAATAATGCAAAGGAATATGCATGATGATAAAAGACTACAATTATACCCTAAAATTATGAGCATCAGAATGTATAATGAAATTAGAGTCAATTTTAACATATCATTAGAAAGCGGTCATCACATCACAGCAAGGCAAGAAGAGCGGGTCTCAATTAACACATAAAAATTTACTTCAATTAAAAGAATGTCAAATGAGACAAATAAAGATGCTAAGATGTAGAGGACAAGACAAGGATCAAAATGACACTAAAATCATGCAATTTGGACCTATGATGCTCAAGTTATGATAAAAACAGTGCAAGGGCATAAATGTAATAAAAATGCGAGGAAAGTAAAGGATAAATATTACATTTAGGTCCCTGGAAGGACCTAAATGTAAATACCAAAAACCGCCTGGGCCCAATTGTAATTTGTCCATTTACGCGCAAGGGTGTATTTGCAATTCTTCAAAAGCTCGAGGGCGTCCCTGTAAAATACCCAGGCACGCACGTGAGGCACGTGCCTGGGGACCAATCTGCAAATTCCAGCTCTCCCAGGGTCTTTCATGTAATTTACCCAAGCCCTCACGTGCGGGGCACGTGAGGACTCAGGCTCGGGACGACTCCTTTGGCTCGGGCCACGTGGCAGCTGTCTGGAGGTCTGTCAGGAGGCTCGGATGACCCAAGCCTGTAGCTTCATTTGGAGGTCTGGACCGCCACGTGTCAGCATCAGAACCGTCCGATCCAGATGATCGGACGGTAACTGTTCTTCGTCCTCCGCCGCGGGCCACCGGAGAAGACGGGGCTCCGGTGTGCCCCCTAGTGCTCCGCCAGGCTCCGCGAGTCCCTCCGAAGATTAGAGAAGAATGTTGAGGTTCTCGCGAAGGAGCTGGAGGTGCAGCGATGCTCCAGAGGTGATTGGCGTGGGCTGTCGATGGAGCTTCGCCGGAGGATCGAGGCTTGAAGTAGCCCCGACGTGAACTTCAGCCATTGACGGGATTCCTGCACTTGTTAGTCAGGCTGAAGCTCGTGCGAGTGTCGTGAGTGGAATGGGGTCCTGGCGAGGTGATCGGAGTGAAGGACCAGGGTCTCATCCCCTGGCGGAGCAGAGGAGGAGGTGGCGGAAGGTCGACATGGTTGTGAAGAAGGGAAGGTGGAGTCGGAGGGTGTTGGCGAGGATCGGAGTGGTCGGGCGAAGGTCTGAAGGTGGTCAGATGGAGGGGGAGGTGACCTGAGGTGGCGGAATAATTCAACAAAATTATAAGAAAAAGTCTCCTCGCCGAAGCGAGGAGTTGGCGGAGGTTTTGGCTTGGGATGAGCACCCTGAGGATACTCCGGTCGTCGCCCAGCTGGTCAGCCATCTCCAGCGAGCTCGGAGGTGCTCAAGAACACCGCGACACGGCCACATCGGCCGTGGGTCGACACCGAGCTTTAGCCGTCTTTGCCTCGACGCCCCGCCCTCTCCGCTGTCACCGGAGGGGAGGGGGAGACTGGGCTAGAGCCCAAATTGGTGGACCAGGGGTGGTGGTTGCGGGGAGGGCGGTTTTATAGGTGGAGGAGTTTGGGAGTTACGATGTTAGCGAGGCGGTTTCAAGTGGGGAATGATGGCGATGGGAGTGATGGTGGGTGGAGATGGAGGTTACGCGAGGGAGACGGAAGAAAGGGCTACGTGGAGGGGCGTTAGGAGCTCGAGGGAGTGGTTGGAGTGACGACCAAAAAAGGAAGGGGCGGAGGCGTTACAAGCTGAAACGCCTGGAGAGGAACTCGACCGGAGGAAGGAGACGACGGAGGACCGTTGGATCTGACGATCCAACGGCTGGGATAATGAAGCGAAGGGAGGGTTAGGATCAGATCAAAAGATCTGATCCGATGGTGGAGGATTAGGCGCTAACGGGTGGTTGTGATGGAGAGTTGGAGAAGATCTGACGGTGGTTGATTGAGATGTGACGTGGCAGATGGAGGAGCGTTAGATGAGGATGGGATCGAAGGGTTGTGGTGAGGGGAGACGTGGCCGGTGGTTGGTCATTGGATGGGAGATCGATCTAACGGCTGGAGACGCGGCGCAAGGAAGCGGTTGAGATCTGATCTGAAGGTCGGATCCAACGACTGAGGATTGGAGCGGAGTGAACGGCGAGGATGGAGGCTGGGCAGAGCAGATCCAACGGCCCAGGAGGGGCGCCAGGTGGCGGGAAGGAGAGCGGGCCACGTGGGCGGCCCAGAGGGCGCCACGTGGCCCAATCAGAGCAATTTAAAAATAAATACAAAGAAAAATATAAAAGAAATAGTTAGAGGCCGAATTAGGAGAAAGTCAAAACATGAAAGTTGCTCGTCTCGACGAGATCTACAACTTTCATGTTGGGCAAAAAGCCAAAAGAGGTCATCTGTACACAAGCTATTTTTTTGGGGGTATTTTTAAAGGGATAAAAACACCGATTTTGTGGTTTTGAGTTGTTTTTGTATTTTTTTAGTGGTTTTAAGGGTCAGTGATTTATAGACAACTTATCTACCTAATTTTTAGGGGTTTTTGAGTGATAAAATAATTACAGAAAAATAAGGGAAATTAAATACACAATAATTAAGGTTAAATATAGACAGTATAGTACATGATAAAAATAGAGAATTAGAGGATAATTTTATTGGCTTGTTTAAGCAGGGATTTTAATAAGGAGTTTTTAGCATGATGAATACGAGATTCATCATACCCCTATACTTAAACCATGCTCGTCCTCGAGCATCTAAAGAATGAAGGAGTCGGATTGATTCCTGACAGTGCGCGTGAAAAATACAAGGCTTGATCTTTCGAAGACCCTTGACCTAAGTGATCCTAAAATTCTGGGTTTATCCACACCTTTGTCAGAAGGAATCCAACTTCTCTGATTATCAGACTCTCTTTTTGTACATATAATATAAGGATATGACATTTAGTGTACTGCATTTCATGAGAGCCGAGTCGATGCATCACCCAAAGTTCCAGTCCCAAAGATTCTCCTCTAGACCTAATCCTCAATACTAGGGAAGAAGTCTACTCTTGCTTCAGTCAACCATCTCTTTAGTTTGTCAGACTTTAAAATGTAGATGGACGGCCAGTTGATGGAGGTACATGGGATTGTGTATATTTTTCTCACCCTCACATTGGAACAAGGGGCCTCTCGAGTGCCTTTTACTCAACACTTGTATATTAATACTTTGTTGATCAATGTGTCCGTCAAGAGAGTTGGAGTCGTCTGCACTTGTTTTTCTGGGAGTACACCGGGGTGTGTCTTTTCTGAGTATCTAAGATACCTTCGACACCCAGACTTGTATCGCTTACGATGCAGGGCCCTTTTTGTGGTGTCAGCCCGACTCCTTGGTCCTAATTAGCGCTTGGTCCAAGTGGACACTTTAAAAATGGTTGGGAGCGCTCGCCATTGGTGGAAGCTCATTTGGAAGTGACTTTGATTTTAGAGCTTTTCTTTGACATTTCATTTCTTTTGTTGGCTAGCTCCACTGCTTTTACCAAGAGATGGGCGCACACTGATCAACAAGTTTCTTTAAGTTTCATCACACCCTGGCACTTTTAGGTAAATATCAAGAGATAGCATATGAATCTTGTTCACATACTGGCTAGGGTTTTTGCTGACACTCAGGTTTTCTGAAGCCTTCATTAACTTTATCCCATCCTCGAATATCATCAGATCAGGTCTAAACTTAAATCCATGGTCCTAGTTCCTCAAGTGATATCTCATCTCAGCTCATCAATCATGCAGTTGTGGAAGTGACTGTGCTGATCATATTTTCTTGAAGGTAGAGATTAAGAGTGCAATATAGCACTCAAATCTTTCAAACCAGAGGAGTATGGATATTTAAGTCATGAAAACCCTAATGACTAAGGTATGTTAACTCAGACTCTCTAGATCCCAGAGATCCAGTGTCCTCAAATTCCTCAAGCCTTGCGTGAGTGTGAATGTGTCAGGAAAACACCAACTCCATGGGTTAGTGAATTTTTGTGTGATTTTTGATTTTTGCAGATTTTTATGGGTTTTATAGTTTTTTTTTTGTCGGAGAGACAATGACTGACCCAGGCTCAAATAAATAAAAGTATCCACTCTCAGCCAGTATGGGTGTAAGTGCGGGTCGAGACCCGTGATCCTTAAGGACGGTGCCATATGCGGTGTCCCTTAAACCACCCACTCTGCTAAGGGAGACCGAGGTTCCCTCACTGAAAATGTTTACTAAGCCTAGTAGTCAGAGCCAAATTCCGAAAAACATTTTTAATTTTTCATTTTTTTTTGAAAAAGGGTTATTTACAAAGATTAACCCCTCAAAATTTTAATTTTTACAGGATTTTACTCAGTTCACTAGTTTACCAAAACCCAGCCCGAAAAAATGAATTTTAAAAAGTTTTAAAAACGCGAGCTAAGGCTAAAGTAATAAACAATAATATACGGTATACCCCCCTATACTTAAAATTTGCTATGTCCTCATAGCACAAGTGCCATGAAGCCAAGGCTCGGTTCAAGTACAGGGTGATATAGCGGAACTGAGGAGGAGGGTCCCCCTATACTTAGGCCAAAATTGGCCTAAGTACAAGAAGACGGGACGAGGGAAGGAATGAATAGGCAGGTCCCCCCTATACTTAGGCTACAATTAGCCGAAGTAAGGTCTGTGTTTAGGGGGGGATGTCTATGATACAAGGTAGAGGGGGAGGGGGTTCGTGAAGAGTCGATATACACACAGAGAGAGAGAGAGAAAGAGAGAGAGAGAAATATACAGGGGAAAGGTGGTGGTGAATATGTGCAGTGTAGGTGTGTGTGTGTGCGGGGGGGGGGATTTTTTTTTTTGAGTACAATATGCAAGACTGAAAATAAACATGCAGATGCAATGTTTTTTTTTTATTACAACATGCAATGCTATTTGACTGATAATAATCCTAGAATTTCTTCACGGCTTCTTTTGCGGCCTCTTCAGCTGAAGCTCCCGACTTCGCGCCTCCATGACGATCAGGCGTCCCCGATTTTCATGGGCCCTGCCACAAAAGAGAAAAGTTAGAACTCCGAGAAATTAAATCAGCAAAATAATGCAAAGAAATGATGCATGAAATTAGGACCAAGAAATTACAAATCAAAATTCAAAAATTAAGCAAAGTCGTATCCCCGGCAACGGCGCCATTTGATGAACGTAAAATTCTCCTCTTTAATTATCGCTAATTGTCGTAGTATAGGAGGCAAATTTGGTTCAACAAAAACCACGATCTTTGAATGTCGTGGAGAATTTATACTTGGTAAGTGTACCAAGGTCGAACACAGGGATACAGCTGCTTAATTATAGCTTTTGAATTTTGATTCATGAAGGTATAATATCAATTAATTTCAATTTCAGGTCCATATGCAATTTACAATGCACTATGCTATTTGCAAGGCAATGCCATGATGCATGTATTTTTTTTTGTTTTTATGCAAGTTAAAATGGTACATGAGCGAATAATGCAAAGGAATATGCATGATGATAAAAGACTACAATTATACCCTAAAATTATGAGCATCAGAATGTATAATGAAATTAGAGTCAATTTTAACATATCATTAGAAAGCGGTCATCACATCACAACAAGGCAAGAAGAGCGGGTCTCAATTAACACATAAAAATTTACTTCAATTAAAAGAATGTCAAATGAGACAAATAAAGATGCTAAGATGTAGAGGACAAGACAAGGATCAAAACGACACTAAAATCATGCAATTTGGACCTATGATGCTCAAGTTATGATAAAAACAGTGCAAGGGCATAAATGTAATAAAAATGCGAGGAAAGTAAAGGATAAATATTACATTTAGGTCCCTGGAAGGACCTAAATGTAAATACCAAAAACCGCCTGGGCCCAATTGTAATTTGTCCATTTACGCGCAAGGGTGTATTTGCAATTCTTCAAAAGCTCGAGGGCGTCCCTGTAAAATACCCAGGCACGCACGTGAGGCACGTGCCTGGGGACCAATCTGCAAATTCCAGCTCTCCCAGGGTCTTTCATGTAATTTACCCAAGCCCTCACGTGCGGGGCACGTGAGGACTCAGGCTCGGGACGACTCCTTTGGCTCGGGCCACGTGGCAGCTGTCTGGAGGTCTGTCAGGAGGCTCGGATGACCCAAGCCTGTAGCTTCGTTTGGAGGTCTGGACCGCCACGTGTCAGCATCAGAACCGTCCGATCCAGATGATCGGACGGTAACTGTTCTTCGTCCTCCGCCGCGGGCCACCGGAGAAGACGGGGCTCCGGTGTGCCCCCTAGTGCTCCGCCAGGCTCCGCGAGTCCCTCCGAAGATCGGAGAAGAATGTTGAGGTTCTCGCGAAGGAGCTGGAGGTGCAGCGATGCTCCAGAGGTGATTGGCGTGGGCTGTCGATGGAGCTTCGCCGGAGGATCGAGGCTTGAAGTAGCCCCGACGTGAACTTCAGCCATTGACGGGATTCCTGCACTTGTTAGTCAGGCTGAAGCTCGTGCGAGTGTCGTGAGTGGAATGGGGTCCTGGCGAGGTGATCGGAGTGAAGGACCAGGGTCTCATCCCCTGGCGGAGCAGAGGAGGAGGTGGTGGAAGGTCGACATGGTTGTGAAGAAGGGAAGGTGGAGTCGGAGGGTGTTGGCGAGGATCGGAGTGGTCGGGCGAAGTTCTGAAGGTGGTCAGATGGAGGGGGAGGTGACCTGAGGTGGCGGAATAATTCAACAAAATTATAAGAAAAAGTCTCCTCGCCGAAGCGAGGAGTTGGCGGAGGTTTTGGCTTGGGATGAGCACCCTGAGGATACTCCGGTCGTCGCCCAGCTGGTCAGCCATCTCCAGCGAGCTCGGAGGTGCTCAAGAACACCGCGACACGGCCACATCGGCCGTGGGTCGACACCGAGCTTTAGCCGTCTTTGCCTCGACGCCCCGCCCTCTCCGCTGTCACCGGAGGGGAGGGGGAGACTGGGCTAGAGCCCAAATTGGTGGACCAGGGGTGGTGGTTGCGGGGAGGGCGGTTTTATAGGTGGAGGAGTTTGGGAGTTACGGTGTTAGCGAGGCGGTTTCAAGTGGGGAATGATGGCGATGGGAGTGATGGTGGGTGGAGATGGAGGTTACGCGAGGGAGACGGAAGAAAGGGCTACGTGGAGGGGCGTTAGGAGCTCGAGGGAGTGGTCGGAGTGACGGCCAAAAAAGGAAGGGGCGGAGGCGTTACAAGCCGAAACGCCTGGAGAGGAACTCGACCGGAGGAAGGAGACGACGGAGGACCGTTGGATCTGACGATCCAACGGCTGGGATAATGAAGCGAAGGGAGGGTTAGGATCAGATCAAAAGATCTGATCCGATGGTGGAGGATTAGGCGCTAACGGGTGGTTGTGATGGAGAGTTGGAGAAGATCTGACGGTGGTTGATTGAGATGTGACGTGGCAGATGGAGGAGCGTTAAATGAGGATGGGATCGAAGGGTTGTGGTGAGGGGAGACGTGGCCGGTGGTTGGTCATTGGATGGGAGATCGATCTAACGGCTGGAGACGCGGCGCAAGGAAGCGGTTGAGATCTGATCTGAAGGTCGGATCCAACGACTGAGGATTGGAGCGGAGTGAACGGCGAGGATGGAGGCTGGGCAGAGCAGATCCAACGGCCCAGGAGGGGCGCCAGGTGGCGGGAAGGAGAGCGGGCCACGTGGGCGGCCCAGAGGGCGCCACGTGGCCCAATCAGAGCAATTTAAATATAAATACAAAGAAAAATATAAAAGAAATAGTTAGAGGCCGAATTAGGAGAAAGTCAAAACATGAAAGTTGCTCGTCTCGACGAGATCTACAACTTTCATGTTGGGCAAAAAGCCAAAAGAGGTCATCTGTACAAAAGCTATTTTTTTGGGGGTATTTTTAAAGGGATAAAAACACCGATTTTGTGGTTTTGAGTTGTTTTTGTATTTTTTTTAGTGGTTTTAAGGGTCAGTGATTTATAGACAACTTATCTACCTAATTTTTAGGGGTTTTTGAGTGATAAAATAATTACAGAAAAATAAGGGCAATTAAATACACAATAATTAAGGTTAAATATAGACAGTATAGTACATGATAAAAATAGAGAATTAGAGGATAATTTTATTGGCTTGTTTAAGCAGGGATTTTAATAAGGAATTTTTAGCATGATGAATACGAGATTCATCATACCCCTATACTTAAACCATGCTCGTCCTCGAGCATCTAAAGAATGAAGGAGTCGGATTGATTCCTGACAGTGCGCGTGAAAAATACAAGGCTTGATCTTTCGAAGACCCTTGACCTAAGTGATCCTAAAATTCTGGGTTTATCCACACCTTTGTCAGAAGGAATCCAACTTCTCTGATTATCAGACTCTCTTTTTGTACATATAATATAAGGATATGACATTTAGTGTACTGCATTTCATGAGAGCCGAGTCGATGTATCTGAGTTGCTGAGCAGTGGCTCAAGCGGGTGATGAAGGTGTTGAGGATGATATGCGTGCCACGAGACACTTGGCTATCTTTCATGGAGTACTCACTGATAGATTTTGCTGAGAGATGGTGGGATGCTGTAGTATCTGAGTTCGACCGAGCGCCTACATGGGATGATTTCGAGAAGAGGTTCAGGTCCCACTTCTTTTCTGCGAAGTGGAAGGAGTCCCAGCATCGACTTTTTGTAGGGCTTCGTCAGGGACAGATGACATCTAGAGACTAGTTCGTCAGATACACCGAGCTGTCTCAACATACACCAGCAGCTGTTGCATTTCCAGATAAGAATATGGAAAAGTTCATCACAGGCATGCAAGAGGAGGTGCAGGAGAAGCTGGCTGGATTACACATCACTTCCATCTCTGAGGCTACTAACGCAGCGGAGAAGTTTGAGGATATCCGTGAGAGACCTTTTGGCAGTTTGTCTGGAGCAGCACCTAGACCGCGGCGATCTTTTGGGCCGATTCGTCGACCATTTCAGCAGTAGAGGTCATCCAAACTCATCCGACCCACAGGTTCGACATTCTTAGGTGGTGCTCGCTCATCTCCGTCAACTACTTTAGGAGGATCACTAGTCTGATGTGGCACAGATTCTGCTCGACCATTTGGGTCACAGTGAGCAGACATGCCCCCAGTAGGACCGGCTCAGCGCACGGATACGACCGCTCCACCTACCCGACCAGTCCGTTGTTACTTGTGCCATAAGTGGGGACATTACCGGCATCAGTGTTCCCAAAAATCTGGTGAGCCTCAGCCACAACCTTCACAGTCGCAGCCTCAGGCACAACGTTGAGGGAGCTTCTGCGGTAGGAACTCCAACTTCAGGCGACAGCAGCAGAGACAGACGCAGAGTGTGGCAGGATCTAGTACTGCACCAGCCAGGCAAGGTCAGTTACATGCAGTTACTAAGGAGCAAGCACGTTCAACAGCTACTGTGGTGAAAGGTATGGTCTCACCTTGGGAGCAGGGTCGACCTTTCCATGTTCTATTTGATTCTGGTGCGACGCATTCTTTTCTTGCTTCGAAACTACTAGCTTCTTTAGGTAGAGTTGCAGAGACTCTATCTTCTCCATATCACATCCGTGGGCCAAGTAACCAGTTGTTTATCATTTCCCTGGTAGTCTGGCACTTGTCCGTACTGATTGGCGGTCACAAGATGATCGTAGATTGTCTACTTCTACAACTTGATGAGTTCGACTTGATTTTGGGCATGGATTGGTTATCTGCTCATCATGTTCTTGTTGATTGCTTTAGGAAGACAGTTGTCTTCAGGATTCTGGATTTACCCAAGTTCACTTTCAAGGGTACTTTACATGACTCCAAAATGGAGTACATTTATGTGTTGCGAGGTCAGCGACTTGTTGATCAGGGTTGCGATTCCTATCTAGCATTTGTTTGAGAGGTATCTGATCATGAGCCTATGACACAGGGCATCAGAGAAGTATCCAAATATCCAAATGTTTTTCCTAATGAATTGCCAGGATTACCTCCTGAGAGAGAGAGAGAGATCGAGTTCGAGATCACATTGCTATCAGATACACAACCGATCTCGATGGCTCCTTACCGCATGGCACCAACTGAGTAGAGAGAGCTAAAGCTACAATTGCAGGAGCTACTTGACTTAGGATTTGTTAGGCCGAGCACTTCACCTTAGGGTGCTCCGGTTCTATTTGTCAGGAAGAAGGATGGATCCATGAGATTATGCATCGATTATCAGCAGCTGAACAAGAGAACGATGAATTACCGTTATCCTTTGCCATGCATCGATGATTTATTCGATCAGCTCCAAGGATCTTCGGTTTTCTCAAAGATCGATCTTCGTTCAAGCTATCATCAGCTGAGGATTCGAGAGTCTGATATTCCGAATACCGCTTTCAAGACTCGTTATGGACACTACGAGTTTGTGGTGATGCCGTTTGGGCTCACCAATGCACCTGTAACATTTATGGATATGATGAATCGTATCTTCCGTCCATATTTGGACAAATTTGTGGTGGTGTTCATTGATAATGTGCTCATATACTCACGAAATGAATGGGACCATGTGAATGATCTAAGGATTGTCTTGGATACATTGCGGAAGCACAAGCTATATGCCAAGTTGAGCAAGTGTGAGTTCTGGTTATCTCAGGTCTCATTTCTAGGGCATGTTATTTTTGGAGCAGGTATCGTAGTTGATCCTGCGAAGATTGAGGCGGTCATGTCTTGGGAGCAGCCCAAGATAGTTACTCAGATTCGGAGCTTCCTCGGATTAGCAGGCTATTACAGACGCTTCGTCAATGGATTTTCACGCATTGTTCGCCCTCTGACACGATTGACGCAGAAGGGAGTTCCATTTATTTGGGATGATTCATGTGAGCATGCCTTCAGGACTCTAAAGGAGAGATTGACTTCAGCGCCCATACTTGCACTTCCATCAGGTACACAGGATTATGCAGTCTACACAGATGCATCTGGAGAAGGTCTAGGAGAGGTATTGATGTAGTGAGGTCATGTGATTGCTTACGCATCACGACAGTTGGGACCACATGAGCGGAATTATCCTACCCATGACTTGGAGGTGGCGCCAGTTGTCTTCACCTTGAAGATCTGGCGCCACTATCTATATGGGGTGAATTTCGAGATCTTCACAGACCACAAGAGCTTGAAGTACAACTTTGATTAGAAGGAGCAGAACATGAGGCAACACAGATGGCTCGAGCTACTGAAGGATTATAATTACATGATGTCTTACCATCCCGGTAAGGGAAACGTGGTGGCTGATGCACTTAGCAGGAGAGCGCATGCAGAGGGTACGACGAACTGACTATACACGTGGGATATGCTTGCAGCTTTGACCGATTGGCATCCTCAGGAGAGCACATCCATTTCTACCACCGTGCCTTAACAATTCAACGGTTTGTGGGATCGCATCGTCAAAGGCCAAAAGACAGATCCATGGATTTGAGATAGATACACGCGAGCCGTCAAGGATGAGGTTGATGACTTTGTTGTGATGGAGTCTATTTTATGGAAGGCAGGTCAGGTCATTGTGCCCAATGATGAGAAACTATGTAGAGACATGCTTGATGAGGCACACAACTCACGGTTATCTATCCATCCATGTAGCACAAAGATGTACCGTGATATGCGCCGACATTTCTGGTGGGATGGAATGAAGCGCGATGTGGCGGAACATGTCAGTAGATGCATGACTTGTCAAATGGTCAAGGTCGAGCATAGAAAACCACCAGGATTACTGCAGTCTCTCCCCATTCTTGAGTGGAAATAGGAGAGCATTTCTATGAATTTTGTCACAGGTCTGCCGAAGACACCAGGTGGTCATGATTCCATTTGGGTCATTGTTGATAGGTTGACCAAGTCAACCCATTTCATACACGTCAGCACGACCTACACTCCATCCAGATTGGCCAAGCTATATGTGCATAATATCATCAGGCTACATGGTATACCATGAGAGGTAGTGTCTAACAGAGATTCGAGGTTTACTTCGCATTATTGGCATCAGTTCATGTCAGCACTACAGACAGAGCTGAAGATGACTTTTGCATATCATCCGCAGATGGATGGGCAGAGTGAGCGTACCATTCAGACGCTTGAGGATATACTTTGCGCATGCACATTGGAGTGGAAAGGGTCCTGGAAGGACCATCTGCCATTAGTGGAATTCACGTACAACAACAGTTATCATTCCGGTATCGGCATGGCACCATTCGAAGCCCTATACGGGCGGAGATGCCTCACACCTCTCAGTTGGCGTGAGGTAGGTGATCATGCTCTATACTCCGTAGATATCTTGGAGGAGACCGCGAGAGCTGTTGATCTTGTGAGATGGAGGCTTCTGATGGTACAAAGCCGTCAGAAGAGCTATGCAGATGTCGGAGAACAGACTTAGAGTTTTAGGTAGTCCAATTCTTTCCTCTTCATTCATTCAATTATGACATACATATATTCAACTTAATATCATACTAATGACATTCCTATAAATTATAGGTTGGAAATTGGATATTTCTTCATGTATCTCCCATGAAGGGAATACAAAGATTTGGTGTTCGTGGCAAATTGACGCCATGGTATGTTGGACCTTTCGAGATTTTGGCTAGAGTGGGGAAAGTGGCTTACCGAGTAGCCCTTCCTCCACACGTTTTAGGCATACACGATGTCTTCCATGTATCCAACTTGAGAAAGTATGTGCATGATCCTCGACACGTCATCAACTACGAGAACCTAGACATAGAGCCTAATTTGACATATGAGGAGAGGCCAGTACATATCCTAGATATGACTGTGAAGAAGCTTCGAAGCAAGGAGATTCCATTGCTCAAGGTGTTGTGGCACCGACACGGTGCTGAAGAGGCAGCATGGGAAACCGAAGCTGATATGCGGGCACGATACCCGCAGCTTTTCTGAGGTAAAATCAAAACAAGATTTTGTAATTAGATATATTTTAAAATATATGACTTGTTTTCCCTTTGAGGTTTTTATGTGTTCAAAACCCTTTGAGGTTTTTATGGTCATATGAAATCCAAACAAAACACCTAATGACCTTAACTCGAGTCTCGAGGACAAGACTCCCTTTGAGGTTTTTATATTTGTAACACCCGGGATCTGCATAAAACTGAACACAACCCGATTAGGGTCCGTTTAACCCAGTAAAGTTGTTAGTCAGCATTATATGACTCAAAACGATCAATTGATCGTGAATCAAAAGTCGTTCGGGCGAAATCGACCAAAAATCAGTCGCATCGTAATGCGTGTCCGAAAAAGCCGTGACGTAAATTCGCAAACCACGAAACAAATCGAGATGTCATAAAATCCGATTCGACAAAACAAGACCAACAGAATCGACCGTTCTTCAATCGGATATCGTTTGGTATTTTTAAATCGCAAAATTTAACCCCAAATCGAAATCATATCTCAAAAATTTCGGGCATCCAAACCCGATCAAAAGTATATCAATATTATACTCATATTAATCGTTGTTGAGAGATGGTCAACACAAGATATGGCGCGTTGAAATCCGAGGTCTGATGTGCGCCTAAGGTCAACTTTAAATATGTGAATTAAAAAAAGAAAATGGTAAAAAATAATAATATAAAATTAATATTCTGTCTGCAATGACTTACTGTAGAGATTGTACAACAATTTCATTTGGCTTAAATATCTTTACCCCCATTTGGTCCTCTTTCCTCTTGACAACACAACATTTCTTCCACTCCATGTGGCAAACACCAAAGACACTCCTCATTGTTATATAATACCCTCCTTTTCCTTAGAATACCCCAAAGCTTCCAACGAGAAATCCCTTCTTGAATGTTCTGCTGCCAATTACAGCTCCCATTCCTATTGCAAGCACTTGCAGCCCTCCTTCTCCAGTAAGAGCTTTTGTTCCTGCAAGTTAGGGGGATGCTGGAGCCCAAATTTCACCTCTAATCCAAGAGTTTGAGGCCCAAATTGCTGTTGCTTCTTCATCTGGGCTGATCAAGACAATCACCTTACAGTTGGAACTGCTGCAACAGTCATCTGCTGCAAGCTAAATATTTGAAGAACAACTAGAAGATCTTCCTTGGAGAACTCCACTTGCAGTTGATGCCCTCTTGTTGTACCCAAAATCTGCTACATGCAATCACCGTCCCTCCGATTAGGTACAATCCCCTCCCTTCCTTTGCCGCCTTACATGCAATTTAATTATCCAAATTAACAAACCAATTCCCTTCTTACTGTCCTCTTTGACTTACATTTGTTAATCAGACAGAAATCTCACAGCTCTCTTCTTAATTGAAACATCTTTCCACTAATGCCTACTAATCATATATACTCTTAGTGATAAAAAGAATAATGTGTATTGCGATTGCTTTGTCTCAATATTAACAATATGCACAGTATGACGATCTTACGCAATTACGATAGATTTGACATGAGAATCTCAGTAACATGTCTTCACTGTCACGATCTGATATTTATATAAGGTTAATACATTTTTCTCTTTTTCTTTGAGAAACACTACTTGATGCTAGAGATTTATCCGAAACTTAGTAAGAGGGTCTCCCCTTGAATGCCTTAGTATTGGGTATAAGGATTTCTACTTTTACCAAATTATACATAGAATTTCATGAAATGAAACTTTTGGAGACAAAAAAATCGAGTAATTGGTTTGATAATACTTAGTGATGATCATTATATGTGCCATAGTGATGATCATTATATGTGCCGATCATGGTGACCTTTACACCTGACCATGTGAGGGTGCGGTGACCCACAACTGGGTGGGATAATAGGAAGCCCAGTTAGGGCAGCAGCCACCAAGTGCACGGGTCTAGGATCTCAGTCCTTTTCACGGTTTTTAATGCGAGCTTGCAGTGGTTTTTTACGCCTCGTTGGGATCCCGAATTTTGACCAGTTCTGCTGACCCTCTGTTTTAGGATACCCAGGCAGGGGATCATCATTTTTTAGTTTTTCGTACGAGCTCGTTTTCCTGTTACCGGTCGGGACGTTTTCTAGAGTGACTTTCTGGAGAGTCTCTCTCACCCGTCTCTGGGCGTAGTTTTGGAGTAGACCTTTCCCTCTATTGGACCGCACTTCCAACTAGAGGGCGAGACGGAAGAGCCTTTTGTAGGCTACCTCACCGCTTGAGTTTTGTTCTTTCGCCAGCAGATTTGGCGATTCTACATCCAAATCATCTTTGTGTACATCTCAGTCATCTAGGATTACACCTGTGACAACTACAGTTGAGGTTTGGAGAAATTACAATCAAAGTTGAGTTGGTTGGAAGTGTTTATAATAAAGTTTGATTTGAAATAATATGACTATAATAATATGTGAATTTATACACACACACACCCATACACTTATGAGTAATTAATTACAATATAAATATGTTATATATAGGAAATGTTGGGATAAATGGTGAACAGGAGGGGGGTACATACAAGCAAGTTTGAAAACCTTTTTACATTTGCAAGTAAATGTAAATTTTAGATGTTTATACCTTTCTACTTGTCTTTTTTGCAACCACATTAAATAATTTTTTTGTACATATATGATTATGGGAAGTGCCAGCAATCGATGATGGATCTTCATTCCTAACATGTTTTGGCAGACAAGGAGCCTGCTGCCAGTAGTTGTTGATGATTCCAGGTGATAGGGTATATACCAGACGGTACACACTTTTATCTCAGCTTTTGTTCGATTTATAATGTAAATGCTTCCCCTTCTCTTCAGTACAATATTTTGGGAATACTGTATGTACTGGCAGACTTCTTGTACATGTTGTAAACATATAAAAATTTATGAAATGAAATGCCAGTGGCACTTGTTCTACTTGTCTATGTGGTTTATTTATCTGAATGTGAATGTCATGGCAGAAATGCTTGAAATTTCCCCACATTTCAAATAGCTTGTGCGATCTATAGCGAATATAATCCCTCGAAAGTGTTGTAAACGGGTACCCGGATCCGAGGGGATTCACAATAATAATTTGGGGTAGCCTTTTTGTAAACATATATGTGAAGAAACTTGTGAAGGATTACAACATCAAACACTTGTCACTAGTCCTTACGACCCGCAGACCAATGGCATGGAATAGGTGTCGAATAGGGAGGTTATGACCATATTGCAGAAGCGTGTCTGCCTAGACAAAAAGGATTGGTCCCAGATCTTGAATCAACTCCTTTGGAATTTCATGATGGCTTACAAGATACCATTAGTAACCTCCCCATTCAGGATGGTATTTGGAAAGTCGTGTCATTTACCCACATAGTTAGTGTTCAAATCTGAATGGGCAATTAAGAAGGTCAATTGGAACATATGCCTAGGGCAGAAACTGAGAGAGATGGATCTGAGTGAACATGTAGAAATAAGAAATCGAGCATATACCAATAATTTGGTGTACAAGGACAAGGTTAAGTGTTGTCGTAACATATTTATCAGAAAAAAGACCTTTGTCCCTGGACAAAAGGCTTGGTTGTTCAATGCAATGCAAAATTTTTTTAAGGGAATCTCAAATCCATGTGAATGGTCCTGTATCTAGTCCATGCAGTGCGTGACAGTGGATGTGTAGAGATCTTAGATCTTACAGATGGAGCACAAACATTCTTGGAGAATGGAAAATTGTTGAAGCACTTTGTCGAATCGAATGTGCAGTTAGTCTGTGTTGAGGAGATTGTTTTCATGCGTGGGACATAGAGTCGCAGATGATGCCTTTCAACATTGACCTCTAGCAATCAACAATTTCACAAAGATTCAGATCGCTATTTATCTTTGTACATTCCCCAACTCCATTAGTTCTCACACTTCTTCTTTTTCTATAATTAGGCACCAGAGCCAAAGTAGGGGGGATGCCTGCTCTGTATATTCATCATCCATTTCTTCTTTTGACCTCTACCACCCCATTCTTGCTCTTCTTCTATACTTATGCTAACCATAACCTAAGTATAAGGGGGCGTGTCAACTTCTATATTTCTATTCTTTTCATTCTCTTACGCATAGCACAAGCTACTTCTTTTCCTCACTTTTTGTGATATGAGAATTGATGAATCTATGATTCATCACTCTAATTAGCTGAAAATAGAGCTTCTTCTCAAGAAATTTGGTTTATTCATCTGTTAATATCATAAAATTAACTTTCATACACTTGTAATTAATTTGCATAAATTAGCATTCATTTCTGCATTCATATTCATCTGCATATTTTCACCTAACTTCACTCATTTTAGTTAATTCATGCCAACTCCAATTGACATAAAATCAACTTCACTGGGTACATATCACTAACCTTAATCAGTGAAAAATCCTAAAAAATGCTAACTTGTACATATTTGAAATAAATCCAAACCATATTTTCAAAACAAAAAGACTCAAACACGGATATCTCTCTCATACAATGTCCAAATGTATCGCTTTTGAATTAATGTATGTTCAATTATCTACAAATCAAGACCAAATTCAAAAGAAATAGAGTTCATTGTAAAAATTAGATTTTGGGACCTAACTGTGCATTATTGTTGGTTTTGACCTATCATTTCATGTGCATATTTCACACATTTTGATTATTTTATTATTTTATTTCTTTATTTAATTTTATGCTTTAATAAATTACATGAAAATTAAAATCAAAAAAATCAAAAAAAAATAAAGAAAAATACAATTCCTGACTTAAACTTACTAACCTGGTCCGTTTGTATATATTTCGCCTCACTAAAGTAATCAACAAAAATTCAAAAAATAATTGTTGAGTCCATTACAATATTTCACATCATATTAGATTTTTACATGTATCATTCACCAACAAGAAAGTCAAATAAAAATTACAAAATAAAAAATGATGGTTTATACACATAAAATATCACCAAAAATTCTATATCTTTCATTCCATAGTCCATTCACGTTTGGGTCCTTCATGAGCATTGTAGAACATAATAAGATGAACATTTTCGTGTTGGGCATTTCCATATTTTACGTCATTTGATATGTTTAATCTAGTTGTTTCTTCATTATATGGCACTGGTCAAACGTGGTCAACGTATACCATGTGGCATCACATGGTTGGTCCACCAGGCGCCTGTTCATCCCCTATTGAACATGGATTTCATGTGGGTCTAAGAATATCCTTACTGAGAAGCAAAGATAGAGTGTCGTTGAGGCGACCCACAAGAAACCACATATTTAGACAACAACTAACCCACGAATGAATATATCAATGGAAAGTAAAATAAATGTGGAGCTAAAATTTATTTTAACTCTACAAAATGTGTGTAGGTGAAAGTATGCGTAGAGTGTTGAACATAGGGAGCAAATATGATAGACTATGCAATGATATGCAAAATTTGTCCTTTCTCTTGTCTATTTATTGTGTTTTTGTGTGGGTTTTTAGTTTTATAAATTTTATATGGATTTTTGTGTTTATTTAATTTTTTAGATTTTTAATTTTGTAGATTTTATTTTCTTTTTATATTTTTATGATTTTTAATTTATTTTTCTTTTTAATATAATTAATAAAGGTATATATATATAATTATATAAAAGTGATATATATAATATAAGTAATATATATAATATATAATATATATAAATAAAAAATAATATTAAGTAAAATCCTTTTTATTTTATTAATGTTTTTTTAAATATTTATAAGGTATAAATAATAATTATTAATTATATATAGATATATAATTCAATGTAGAATAATATAACTATAAATATAACTAAAAACAATCAAAATTCAGTGAATAAAACATTTTTGTATTTTTAATATTTTTCTAATATTTTTGCGATTTATGACATTTTTTTGTTAATTTTTAAGTATTTTTAAGTCCAAAATATCACAATATAAGGATTAAATAATTAGGTGAATGTTTAAGGTATTAAAAATATAAAACAAGTCAATAATTCCTTAAAACTATTTATAATAGATAACACATAATACAAAGAAAACTCAAGATCAGAAATAAATATTTTTTATTTTTAATAGATTTTTTAGAATTTTTATAAGGATTTTGGAGTTTTTTAATTTTTAGTTGTTTTCTTTTTATATTTTTAGGGATTTTAGTTTGGAGGTACAAAATATAATAATAAACAACATTTAAATTTTTTTGGAATTTTGCAGAAATGATTTTATATTTTTTGGATTTTTAAACGCAACAAGGACAAAATGTGCACTTTTACATTTTTAATAAATAGGAAATGTGCATAAAATGCATAATAAAATATGTAGCATGGAAGAGAAGGTATCCATGCACATTATCCTATTTTTACATAATCTTCAACAAAGAGGATATTTTAAAAATTAAATAAACATGCACAAAAATGAATAAGCTAGCTGTGAATTATTTGTAATTAAAATAAAAGCATGGGGCTATGGTATAAAGTACCCAAAAATTTACAACTGATTTTTACAATTTATGGACTAAATTAAAATTACAAAAACTGCAAGAGCATACATGTAAAATTTCTCTCAAGTGGGTGTCCACGTGAGGTGACCTAACATGGACCTATATGTAATATCAACAAAGTGCATGGGTCTACTTCAATTATTACAATATTTTTACAACTACGAAATTTTATTACATGACCAAAAATAAAATAACATAAAACGAAGGGGTGTTGTGCAATTTACTCGAAAGATGTGAGCCATCGGACGACGTATGATCCCTCAGCTGATGTGTAGTGCATCCTTGGCGATCGATACCCCTTCAAAAATCTGTGGCGAAGATTAGATCCCATGGGGGATTAGACGGTGGTGGCTCCTTCAAATCTGACGACTGTGAGATGATCTGGAGCTCCTCCCCAGATTAGACGACAATTGCTATTTTCAAAGAACACGGAGCAACTCCTCCTCCCCCGAGCTTCAATCCTCAAATCCTCCTTCCCCCGAGATTCTTACTTGTTGCCGACGTGGTCTACACTCTCGGAGAGGGTGTCCACAACTCCTAGAGGCCTTAAAATGGTCGGGACTCGCCGAAGAAGTCTTGTCGACTTGGAGAAGAATGGGGCTCCAAATGTTATACTCTTGGTATGGATTTTGCTCAAACATGCCCTTCATGACCTGCAAAATATACAAAAAGATTGGCGGTGCATGGGAGATCGGTCATGGCCTTTATTCAGGTGGAATCGACGCAAAGATGGCAAGGGGCGTAGAGGTTTGGTGAGATGGTGGTGAAGGGACCTCGATCTCCATATCTAAATCAGATCAAGGTTGATAAAGTGATGCGGCATATGGAGAGACGACATGGCAAGATAATGGGGTGGATTGTGGATGTCGGAATAAGTGGCGTTGTGAGAAATGATGGCCAGAGCTCGAAAGCTCCAGCTAAGCCAAATCCCAATCCTAAGCTAAGGCGAGTAACTGAAACTCAAACTAAAATGTGAAATTGAAAGGCAGTATCTAAATCTACCTAGAAATAGAAAGGGCGTAGATCGAACTTGGGTTTGACGCCAAGGAGGAGGACAACATCGGAGCACTACCTTGGGTCACCTCCTCTCCTCCATTCTCCGCTCCAACACCGCAGAGGATCACCTGCTGTCACCAAGTGTCATGCTTGGCCGAGGGTAGAGGGAATTAGGGCTTGAAAAGGGACCAAAAGTGACTGGAGGGATATATTTATAGGCAGAATATGGTGGATGTTACGAATCAATTCAAGGACAATACAGAGGAGATCGATGGGGTCTAAGTATCATGCATGAATCGTGGAGATCCGATCTGCAACATTTGATAAATTCTGAAGGCGAGTTGATCATCATACCGTTAGGGGAAACGGAGAGAAGCAGGAGGCTCGAGGTTATGACAGAAGTCAGAGATGCCAAAGGGCGGGTTGACTTGGGTCAGCAAAGAATTGACTCTGGTTGGTCCACATGGACCAACCAGATAAATGTAAGGCAAAAATGCCTTGTAAAATGAATAATAATTATTAAATGAATTAATTAGTTTTAGGTTATAAAATTTTAAAAAATGTTTATATATTTTATGCAGTATTTTATTCCTATTTTTATTTATTTTTATGAGGTTATTTATCACAAGTTATTATTTACATGTATTATCATAGGTATATTTACTTATGATGTGTATTTTATTTTTATTTGTATTTTATTATTTTATACACTTAATTTATATATTTATAACTTTTTTAGATATATACAAATATATCTTTATTGTATTTTTCTGATGCTATTTGTACTCTTAAATAAATAGATGTATTTATTATATAGGTATATTTTATAGGTAATTCATATATGAATTTCGATATATTATTTTATTTTAGTGTATTTTTATGATTTTTGTGTATTCTACATATGTACGTATACTGTAAATAATGTTTACAAAATTTTTAAAATATAAAATTATGAAAAAAAATATAAATAAGTAAAATGAATTTTTTATTCAGATATATTGTACAATATGGGTCCAAAATCTAACTTTTGCATTTTAACTCCAAATTAAATGAAGCACACCTTCTTTAAATAGTTAATAAAAATCTAAATAAAATTAAAGGTAATATTGATGCATTTTGAATTCATATGGAGAAGATACAAGTATGTGAAGATTTTGGTTCTGGGATTTTATTCCGAGTGCAGAATGAAAACTGTATATTATTATTGTGAAATTACTTTTGTATTTTCTTTACATGTAGAAATATTATTGATTTGATGTATAAATAATAAAGAATAAAATAGGTCCAAAAAATGAATTATTAAAGAAATAAAATTAGGATATTTATTGCATGTTTGACCCTTATCTCCCCTACTTTGTTCCTTGTCGACCCAGTCATCATGATGCCGTGGTCTCAGGGTTTTGGGTCATAAAATACCTTGACATTTTATTTCTTTTTCTTCTATTTTCTTTATTCTTTTATTTCAGTATTAATTACAACATTTTATATAATATTTATAGTATAAATAATGAGTGTTAATTTATGTAAAATAATGATATTTACATGCATTTAGCTAGGGTTTAAAGGCCAAAATGAAGGAATAAACATGATGAAATGGAGATTCATCATCCCCCTATACTTGCCTTTGTTTTCCTAGCAAACACTTATGCCTATAAGTGCAGAAAAGAAAAATAAAGAAAAGAAAAAGAAAGAATTCAGATTGATTTTAACTCTTAAACTTGTCTTCGTAAAATCAAAGCTTGGAGCTCAGTCGGACCTTTGAAATTTAAGTTTGGTTGGCTTATTGGGAAACAGATTTGAATCACAACAACCTCTAAGATTCACAAGACTCTGCCCAAGTCTCATCAAAAGCCAGGTCATAACAAGTCGAAGTCCCTTATGACTATGAGTCTATCTTGTATAGTGTCAGTGATATGTAGCTCTCCTCGGGTGAAGCGGTAAAAGTCATTCTTCTCCAACATGATGACCCTAATTCCCCAATCTAGCAATCTTTCCTCGAGAAAGGGGGTATTCCCTTCTAAGTTCAAGTACAAACAGCTCAAGAAGAAGAGGTGGAGAGAAGAATGGACGGTAGCCAGTGTGGATACCTATCATGGGATGCTTGACCAGTGTATCCAAGTCATACGGCTGCATGCTCACATGAATATGACTTTAAAGCTCAAGTTTGACTATTTGACTATACACATACTCCGACATGCATTTTATTTTCATTCAGGCTTGTCCACTTTTTTGGAGTTTTTATTGAATTTTTTGAATACCATATACACCATAATTTACATAAGGTCTTTTTCCTCTTGAGCCAGTAGTCTATCCCTCTTTTGAAGTTTTATTGCAACCCATAACATTCTGTCATTGGATCTCATGACCAGTGGATCAGATTGGGGTATAATGGCCATAGATATGGGACTTTCGATGTTTCCACTGGCTTGTGTCTCATCCTGGCAAATCCAACCCTCTACCACTTCAACTGAGGTGATTAAAATGCAAGATGCATGTGTGCAAGTTAGGTCACTATCTACAAGAGTCATGTATGTATTAAATAAATTCTACTTAGGCAGTTAAGATGACACCGAACTAAGTCTCGTGGACTCAAAGAATTAAGTCTAGCAGACATGAAGTGCCTCAATTCCAGTTCCTATAAGGTTGATGTGATTAAGTAGATTTAAGGTCCAACTAAGCTGTAATCTTCAGATTTTACTTAGACTATTTCAGTTATCAGTGTCAATCTGAAAAATGCAAATGCTATGTACAATGCGGAAAATATTTTTATGATGCAATTTTCTGATTTTGAACTTTTTATGGATTTTTATAAAAGTTTTGCAAATTTTTATGAAATTTTTGAAAAGATTTTTGAAAATGTTTTTGGGATTTTAATTTTGCATTTTGGGGGATTTTTGAAAAAAAATATTTTAGGAAAAGAAATATGTGCAGTTATTTATGCGGGAGTGCATCTTGTTATTTACAAGAATTGGGTTTTAGGAATTTTGCAGGTTTAATTATATAAGGTTTGTAACAGATCTTTATTTGTTTGAATTATGTACATAGTTCTCAAAATAATTTGAAAAGATTTTCATAAAAAATTTGAAAACTTTATTTTGCAAACTAATTTGATAAATAATTTTTACAAACATTTACAAAATTTAAAATCATTTTACAAAGATTTTTCAAACAATATGTATAGATTTTACAAACTATTTTTGCAACAATTGTCCAAACCGTTCCAAATAGATTTTCACACATTTTTATTCAAACAATGGAAAGAATTTTTTACACATAAAATATTTTTATAAAGGTTAAAAACATTTTACAAAACATTTTCCAAATAGTTTTCAAACGATTTTTCAAAGCGATTTTATAACCATTTTTGAAATGTTTTGCACAACATTTTTAGCATGATTTATTAACTAGTATATACAAGGACTTTTTAATGAATTTTATACGAGTGTGTTTTTTACAATTAATTAATCATGTTGTAGCCATACTTATTGAAAATATGAAAGTACGAGTTATGACAAAGTATATACAACGTATATACGACCCCCCATACTTAGCTTGAGCTATGTCCTCGTAGATCGAAGAGAAAAAGAGATGACATAACTCATGTTGAGTATAAAAGAGCCTATACTACAATGACTAAGAATAATGAATGAATGAAAAGTCAACCGTCCCCCCTATACTTAGGATGAAAAGATCCTAAGTATAGCAGGTTGTATCTACATGGAGGGTCGATGGTGGGAATAAACGGATCACAACTCAATCAGTCCTCCCTATACTTAGGGTAAGATATCCCTAAGTGTAGACAGAAATATCAACAGGAGAGGAGACATGCAAGGAGACTAAAGAAATTGATAAAAAGAAGAAAAAATACGTTGGGTGAATGTACGCATCACTCCCAATATAAAAATGGTAAAAGAGTCCTAAGTATAGGCAACAACACGAGCTATGAAACACACGATGGTTGTACCCCCTACACTTAGGATGGAGTACGTCCTATGTATAGACACAAAGCTATTACGAATGATCTGGGGTGTAGAACAACATGCGGAATAAGGTAGGAGGGAAAAGACAAAAGACATAGACACAAGAAGTACAGAATGGTGAAGTGTAGGACGGTATCTGATAATCGAATAACGTACTCTTGTCACCCTCTCCCTGTGAGAATGACAATGCAAATAGAAAAGAACAATACTCGAATATCTAATCATGTGGGTCTCTATTATAGGGAAATAAATTGAAAACTAAGCCAGGATTGGTAGTGGGAAGCAGTACATCGTCTCATAAGAACAGTGTGAAGGAACATGGATGATATCGTAAGACGTGGAGGAGGAAGGAACAATGCATATTCCTCCATGTCACTCATAGTCTCGATAAGATACGAAAAGTGAAGAAATGTAGACTCTTTACGCAGTTCGATATCCAGTGGACATAAGGTCAAAAGATCAAGAACACACCGAATATCACAAGACATGGCTCAACCTTACAAGGGTTTTCAAGGCGAGCAGACTTAGATGAGTCAGAGATTGCGACAAATTCAGAAGACTCAGTCTTGTGATCCACCAAATCTGATACACGACCAAAGATGAAACCGGGCATACAAATCAGAAGACTCGGCTTCATGCTCCACCAGATCGGAGACACCAGAAGTGAAACTAAGTACCCAAAAAATGATGTATCCTCCCGCAGATAACCCTCGAGAAGTGATACATACTAAGCAATGAATGATCAGATAAAACTCAACCTTACGAGGGTCATTAAGGAGAGAGGACTCAAAGGAGTCAGATCCATCAGACGGATCAGAAGAAGCGATCTCGTTGGGCGACAGATTGGCTACCCAGCAGAAGAGACCGAAAGTCAAGAAAATATCACAGTCTCTCATAGATAACCCTCAGAGAGTACTGTGAACTAGGCGGGGAATAATTAGAAGAATGTGGCCCATCCTTGCAAGAACCATCAAGGAGAGAAGACAAAGGAGTCCAATCATCTAGTACAATCAGTCTCATGCACAGATAGATCAGACACACAAAACCGAAAGCCCATGTCAGATGACTCGGTTTCATGCTTCATCAGACTGGATGCACAAGCAGTGAGTGAAACCGATTGTAAAGAAATTGTTGCAGTCTCCTGCAGATAGTCCTTGGGGAGTAATGCAAACTATGTCAATGATATCAGGGAGATGCCAACATCTAAGCTGAGGTCCTCAAAATAATTAATCAATCCTCAACATGAGGGCATAAGGTTATGGGAGGGACAATAATCAACAGGTTAGTCACAATGCAATGCCTCAAATAACCATATCAACTGAAATTGTTCAAGATATCATAAGGAGGTTCTATAAGTGACAAATGGGATTAGAAAGGTCATGAGATGGGGAATAGATCGGTTGAGAAGATGAGTAGAACCTTGTGGGTTCCGAGCACCATTGCTTTGAAGCAGATAAAGAGATAGTACATCAAACGTCTGAATCAAGATGGGTGGAACCGAATAAGAGATCAGTCAGTCACAGCTCACGGAATCATCATCAAACCATTGGAATAAATCATCCTCAACCCGATGTACGAGATCAAAAATCCTTAATAGGGTATCACACCTATAATTGTGCCACATCGGAATCCTCAAGAATGTCTATGCACAGATCAGATCCTAATCCAACAAAGAGAGCGCACACAATTCAGATTCCTCAACTCTGCCTGATTTACTTAAAAAGATTCATGCAATCCAAAGCTCAATGCAGGTCTCACAACATAGCACTCCCATGTGAAAAGAAAGAATGACACGGTAGGGAACCAGGAGGGTGGGTAAGATTGGCAGGATAAAGACAAAATTGTGGCTCGTGGAGGGTGTCTCCTTGAATCGAACTAGAGATCTAGTGATACGAGAAGAAATTCGCAAGATCTGACTGCTTAAGTGAAGGTCAAGACTCGATATCACAACATCGATAAAAAGAAAAAGAACTCAAGGAACGAAAAGAAGAAAAGAAGAAAAGTAGAAAAGATTTGGAGACTAATGACTCAAACAGAAGATGAACACAAATGGATCCAAAGTCGCAAACAATGTACAAAGCAAACTCCATTTTCACCTACTCAACACAGTGAGGATTGAAGATAACTGTCATTTTATCTTTTCAATTTTAGAGTTCGGTGACCTTGAATCAGTTATACAAGCTCAGAGGTGTAGTTTCCTATAGTGATTGTTCCCAAGTCAGCGAACCACACCTTCTCGAACACGAATCACTTCATCTATGGTCAGGGGCAAGTGCTTTTTAACATGGACCAAGAGCCGACCCAAGATCTTAGGGCACAAGTCCTGGGTTGGGGGCTCTAGTCCTTAAGTGTGCGTACCTCACTCAGTTAGAATACAACCTGCATCCAATGTGGGAATTTATCTTCCCAAAATAATGAATCCACTAATTTATTTTAAAAATGAAGCAGAGTTAGCAGTCCCAATTTTATTTTAGGTTAACATTTTCTTGATATTTTTCAATGGAATCGCCTAACGAGTTTCTAATTTTGTTAACATCCAAGGTCATCAAAATCAGTGGGAGAAGGTTGGAAAAGCAATGCAAGTTTATAATCGATGATGCATGCATGGTCAGAATACTTACAGTGCTTCCCATCTCTCTCCATGCGGGATGCATTACAAAATTGAAAACTATCCTATATGAAATGCAAGTCGATGAAATCACCCTAGAATAACAATTGCTATTAACGTGATGAATAAGAGGTGGACTATCTAGAAAAGAGACCAAGAGTCCAATCTTGGACACAACGGGTCCTATAAGTACTGTGTGGAATCTCTCACGACACGCGGTCTCAAATCCAAATAACCAACTACTTAATTTGACTAGATCCAAGCGTGAACTATAGGTACATGCAATATAATTAAGGCTTTGACCTACTCTATCGAGGAAGCAAGTCCTAATGCTATGGCTCTATCACACAAAATAAATAAAAAGAAAGGTGAAAAATTCAAAACTTGTGAAACACAATAAAAGAAATGCGGTGAAAACATGAAAACTCCGACGAGGCCCCCAAGTGAACAATCACTCGGGCAATGGACCTCATGAAGTGTCGAAGCATCCTCAAGAGTCTAATTATTACAAATAAAGGTCTATCTCTCACTTAAATAAAAATAAAGTAAAAAAAATACAAAATGCTACTATCTTAAAAATCCTCCAAGTCTTCACTTGATGCTCTCTCCTATCAACTTTGTGCAGAAAATCCAACTCCACTTCACGTGGGCGTGTATGCCTCCTAGGAGCGCCTCCCTCGAATTGTAGTCCCTCGCAACAAATTCAAACAAGGAAGAGGGTTAGATAGTTCACAAATAATATCAAATAAAATGACAAATAAAGTAATAAAGACAAACACATAGACAAGAGAGAAGAAACAAAGAAATAAAATCTATGCGGCGTTGCTCCCCGGCAACTGCCCTTTATTGAACATGCATTTCATGCAGGTCTAAGAATATCCTCATTGAGAAGCAAAGATAGACTCTCGCTGAGGAGACCCACAAGAAGCCCCATATTCAAAAAACAATTAACCCACAAATGAATATAGTAATGAAAAGCAAAATAAATGTGGAGTTAAGATTCTTATAACTCTACAAAATGTGTATATACGTAAGTATGCGTAGATTATCGAACACGAGGAGCAAACATGATAGATTGTGCAATGATATGCAAAATTTGTCCTTTCTTCTGTCTTTTTATGATTTAATGGGTATTTTTGCTAATTTTTAAGTATTTTTAAATTCCAAATTATACCAAAATAATGATTAAATAGGTCAAAAGATTTAAGGTATTAAAAATATAAATAAGTCAAAATTCCTTAAAACAAGATTTAATTTATAATATATAATATAAAGAAAATTCACATATAGAAATAAATATTTTTTTTGGATTTTTTTAAGTTTTTTAGAATTTTTATAAGGATTTTGAAGCTTTTTAATTTTTAGTTGTTTTCTTTTTCTAATTTTAGAGATTTTTGGTCTGGAGGTACAAAATATAATAATAAGAATTTTTGGAAATTTTCAAATATATTTTATATTATTTGGATTTTGAACATAAACAGGGATAAAATGTCTTCTTTTTTATTTTCAATAAATTGAAAATTTACGTTAAATGCAAAACAAAATATGTAGCCTGAAATAGCATGCATCCATGTACATTATCCTTTTTTATATAATTTTTGAGATATGGATGATATTTATAAAAATTATAAAAAATGTACAAAAATAAATAAGCTGGCTTGTGCATATTTGCAATTAAATTAAAAGTCAGGGGCTATGATGCAAAATAGCCAAAAAGTTAGAACTAATAATTAGATTTTATGAACTAAATTAAAATTACTAAAACTACTAGGGCATACATACAAAATGTCCCCTCACGTGGGGTCCACGTAGGGTGACTTGGTAAGGACATATATGTTAGTGCATGGGTCTACTTGCAATTATTACAATATTTTTACAACTATGAAATTTATTTACATGACTAAAAATAAAATAACATAAAACGAAGGGGTGTTGTGCAATTTACCCAAAATATGCATGCCATCGGACAATGTAAGATCTCTCACTTGACGCGTGGTGCGTCCTCGGCGATCGATACCCCTTCGACGATCTGGGTCTCAGATTAGATCCCATGGGGGATCAGAAGGTGGTGGCTCCTCCAAATCCAACATTTGTGAGATGATCTGGAGCTCCCCCACATATCGGACGATAACTGATGTCTTCGAAAATAGGGAGGAACTCCTCCGCCCCCGAGCTTCGATCCTCAAATCCTCCTTCCCCAGAGCTTCTTTATTGATTTTGATGTGGTCTACACATTCAGAGAGGGTGTCCACAGCTCCTGGAGGCCTTAAAAATGGCCAGGACTCGCCGGAGGAGTCCCGGCTTCTTGGAGAAAAAATGGGGCTCCATGTATTGTGCTCTTGGTGTGGATGACACTCAGGCACGCCATTTAGGGCATGAAAAATATATAGAACGACTGGTGGCACATGGGCGATCAGTCCTAGATTTTATTCAGGTGGAATCAAAGCGAAGACGGCATGGGGCTTAGAGGTCCGACGAGGTGGCGGTGAAGGGACCTCGATCTCCAGTCAAGATTGGATCGGGGTTGATGAAGTGATGCGACCGATGGAGAGATGGCATGGAAAGATAATGGGGTGGATTGTGGGTATCAGAACAAGGTGGCGTTGTGAGAAATGATGGCCGGAGATCGAGAGCTCCAGTTAAGCTAAAACCTAATCCTAAGCCTAGGTGAGTAATTAAAACTTAAACGAAAATGCGGAATTGAAAGGCAGTAACTAAATCTACCTAGAAATAGAAAGGGCGCAACTCAAACTTGGGTTTGACGCCAAGGAGCAGGACATTGCCGGAGCACTGCAGTGAGTCACCTCCTCTCTTACGTTCTACGCTCCAATATCGCAGGGGATCGCCTGTTGTCACCAGGTATCACGCAAGGCCGAGGGTGGAGGGAATTAGGGAATGAAAAGGGACCAAATAGAAGAAGGTGGCTAGGGGGATATATGTATAGGTTGAATATGCCGGATAATGCGAATCGATTCAAGGACGATACTGAGGAGATTGAAGGGATCTAGGTATCATGCATGAATCGTGGAGATCTAATCTGCAATATTTGTTCAATGCTCAAGGCAAGTTGATCATCAGATCATTAGGAGAAATTGAGAGAAGTGGGAGGCTCGAGGTTCTGACAAAAGTCAGAGATACCAAAGGGCGAGTTGACTTGGGTCAGCAAAGAAACGAATCTGGTTGGTCCACGTGGACCAACCAGATAAATGCAAGGCAAAAATACATTGCAAAATGAATAATAATTATTAAATAAATAAATTAATTTCAGGTTATAAAATAAAAAATGTTTAGTATTTTATGTAGTATATTAATCCCATTTTTATTTATTTTTATGAGGATATTTATTACTTATTATTTACATGTATTATCGTAGGTATATTTACCTATATTATGTGTTTTATTTTGTATTGATTATTTTATTATTTTATACACTTAATTTATATATTTATAACTTATTTAGATTTACACAAATATTTTGTATATTGTATTTTTCTGATGTTATTTGTAAACTTAAATAAATAGATGTGTTTACTATATAGGTATAAGTATAGGTAATTCATCTATGAATTTCAATATATTACTTTATTTTAGTGTATTTTTATGGTTTTATTATATTCTACATGTGTGCATATACTATACATATTGTTTACAAATTTATAAAAATATAAAAATGTGGAAAGTATAAAGAATAACTAAAATGATTATTTTATTCGGATATATTGTGCAATAGGGGTCCAAAACCTAACTTTTACATCTTAACTCCAAATTAAATGAAACTACCTTCATTAAATTGCTAATAAAGAGTTATATACAATTAAAAGTGATTTTGATGCATTTTGACTTCATATGGAGAAGATACAAGTATGTGAAGTTTGGGTCCTGGGATTTTATTCTGAGTGTAGAATGGACATTATTTATTATTTTTATGTGAAATCAATTTTGTATTTTTCTTTATATTTTTATCTAGAGCTTTCATGTAGAAAGTTTATTATATTGATGTATAAATTATAAATAATAAAATAGGACCCAAAAATGAATTATTGAAGAAATAAAATTAGGCTTTTTATTGTGAGTTTGACCCTTATCTCCCCTTACATTATTCCTTGTCGACCCAATCATCATGTTGTCCAGGTCTCGGGTTTTGGGGTCATAAAATACCTTTGATATTTTATTTATTTTCCGTTTCTTTTCTTTATTATTTTATCTTTGGTATTAATTACATCATCTTCTACAATATTTATACAATAAATAATGACTGTTGATTTATGCAAGAATTGATATTTACATGCATTTAGCTAGAGTTAAAGGCCAAAATGAAAGAATAGTGGTGATGAAAAGGAGATTCATCACCCCCGCCCGCATCTTTTCTCTCTCCATGTGCCTAGCACATTCTCTCTTCCTCACATGCGTAGCAGGTGACTTTCCCCTCTTCCCTCACGCACGCTGCACGTGACCAGCCCCTTCCCCCTCACACGCTATGTGCGTGCCATCTTCTCTGATCTAGGCACCTCCCTTTGCCTTACACAACTCACACCCTCCTTGCTCTGCCACATCTCCTACAACAGCCGGCCATCCCCTTCCTCTCTTCCTATCCCTAGAAACCTAACTAACCCTAATCCTAATCTGATGATCTCCATCGCCATCCTCATAACCTTTGACCACCAAAACCCTAACTAATATTCAACCGTTAACCCCTTATCCCTTCACCCCCAATGATAACCCAAATAACCAAAATGACTAACCACCATTATCCCCATCTTCGGTCCTCTAGAAACAACCCCATCAACCTCGATCTTCTCGCTCCTCCATCCCTTATCTCCATCACCGACACCGTACGCATCTCCCTCTTCTTCCTATATAATCCTATCATCCTCTCTGATGGAGGACATATGCCATATCCGTGATCTATAAAGAGAGAAGAGGAGAGAGACAGAGATTGAGGGTGGTGACATCACTCTCTGTTGTCAAGGTGAAGACCTTCTAGTAAGGAGAGATCCAGGGTGTTCTTTAAACACCATGCTATTGTCGTTCTTCCTAGTGCAGCCGAGCCTTGAGGGCACCACCGTCGACCCCCAAAGGCGAAGACCAGAGAGAGCCCCTTGCTCAATCCACTTCCAGGCGATCATACACCCTCGCCTTCATTTCTTATTCTTCTATTCCTCTTCTCTTCTTAGTTTATACCCACCCTTCGTTGAACTCCTTCAATCTATATCACAACTACGACCACCACCTTCACCTATCCATCCTTCACGCTTCACGCATTGCCGCCACTGCCTCACAAGAGCCATCAACCACCGAGCATCTGCACCAGTAGGAAGCAAGCCAAGAATATTTGACGAAGAAGGCATCCCCATATCAGAGCAACAAGAAGAGCACGACCAAGAACACGAAGCATCTGAGCCATCCATTTTTGCCCAAATCCTGGCCATTAGATCAAGATCATGGGATGACTTCAATTCATTCCTGAGCCACTCCACCAGACCTCGTGCTTTGGGTGGCGCGAGGCAAGCTGCAACTACACATGGATCAACCGAAGTAATGAGATGAGTATGCATGGAAGCTCATACACATACCACTACCCAAACTGACCGCATCACACGCATCTCACACTATACAATGAAATTTACAGGCGCACCCTCTGTGCATTTCAAAATCATAAAGAAGTTTAGGGATCGCGTGCAACGTGCGTGACCTTGGACAAATTTCAATGAAGCTCGCACAATTTCCATATAATACACAAATTCCCCTGCCCAGGGGCAAATTATATAGATGCCCAGCAGCTTCCAGAAATTACAAAATGATCATTCCCAAGTGTATAACTACAAGAATTCTATTTATTTTTATTACATATAAGTCCCTGAAATTTCAAATACTCATATCTTGAGCATCGTTTATTGGATTTTGATGTTCTTTATGTCCAATTGATCCTTGTTTCATTCTTTATCACTTGGAATGATAAAATATTTATTTGGATACATTTTTAACATCAATTATTAAGGAGTTATTCAAGTACATTGAGCGTATTTATTCAGAGTCAATTATTATTGCTTAATAATTTACGATTTGTTTGGGGATTAATTTGGTGTAAATTAATTAAACTTTAATTTAATTTATTTCGTCAAATGGATTCATTGCTAGGGAGGTATACGATTTAGGACTAAATTTTAAATAGCTAAAATTTTAGGTTTTCCATCCCCGGGTAGTCTGACCTCAGTTTCCTTGAATTTATTTCTCATCTTTTTTCCTTAATTTTTGTATACATATTCTTGTGAATATATCTCTGACATATATTTCTTTTGTTTTTCATGCGAGGCACCTGGTGACTTGGAGGGACTTTCTTGGAAGCCAACACAACTCAGAGCAACTAGAGGCAAACGACTCGGTTGACCGAACCCGCTGAGAAGCACCGAGAATCTTTTTTTATTTGAGAGAGAGAGTATGTGTGTGTGTGTGTTTATTTTATTCTTGTAAATAATTTATAATTATTCTACCTATTTCCAGCAGTCTCCGCTTGAAGACTCGCACTTGTACCCGGATTGGGCACTCAGCCTATCGAGTCCCTATTTTTATGGTGACTTACATTGTCTTAGGATTGTACGACAATATTAGAGCCACTAGGTTTCTTTTTGTGCTCGTAGGACTAGGCCCACACATTCACATTAATTAGACGTACTAGATAGAATCTTATTTAGCTAAAATAAATTGTTATTTCACCTGCTAATAGAAATTCATGTTCTAGGTGCAATTTCCTTTGCATGCATTAGATATATTTATTAGGGAAATTTCAATTCTTTTTAGCATCCTGCACAGAGATTGCAAGGAAGCACTATAAGTATATCTGATTTTGCATTCATCATCTTGTTTCCCATTGCACGACCTTTTAGATTCTCCCTTGATTTTCACTCGTCTAGGAATTAAAGGAAATTAAAGTCCTCGTGTTGATGTATATTTATCTCTACTCAAAATTCAAGCGATAACCAAATTAAACGAGGTTACTGCTAACCAGTATTGATTAATTAAAACCAGATAAAAATTTAAAATCATTTATTGTGGGAGAGCAACCTCATCCTTGTGCACATGTACATACCTCTAGACTTTGATTGGGTAAGGACGTAGCCAAAAGGTTAGATCCTAAAACCCTGGACCTACGTCCTAAGTCTCCATATTTGACTCTTACGGATTTGGGAGCTGCAAGCACTCTCCTCCAACCATAGTTGACGTTTTGGGTGTGCCCATCTACTATCTCCTTTAGGGTGTGATATAACCTGACAACCCGGACAAATCACTTCTTTGATTGAGGGATAGTATAACCATACTGGGCATCGGGGAGAGTCACCATGTGTAATATATTATAAGATTGATTCTATCACCAATTTAAATTAAAAAGATAATCCACCAAAATTTGATGGTCTTCAATGTGTGAAGTTGGTGAGTTTTGGGGTTTGCATTGTGTATTGAATCGTGTGCCTTGAAAGCCCATTGCACTTGCATATCTACATCGAGGTTCGTAAGTCATTCACTTTCATTTTTTCGAAGATGTCGGAATATTGGCATTCATACCCAGACTCTGTGGGTTTCACTTACATGATCGAATACCGACCATCTTCGTCTTCGTTCTCATATCAGAAGAACCCTCTCTTTGAGACGGTTGTTCCCCAACCATCATGCGCTTCACCCTCATTCCACCCCTCCTTCCTCGATTGAATTTTCAAGATATCAACCGCTCATAGAACAGAATGATTATTATGTAGACACAATGGAACGAGTGATTTCAAAGATGGACATGTGCATAACTAAATTTGACAGAGAAACACGATTTTCGGTTATGATGGAGAATTTATCGTTATAACTATCCCCTACTTGGGATGACTCTCTTCCCAAGTATGGTCTATTTTCCTTTGATCAGACATTTGAGATTCAGAGATAAGGAAATAAGACCCATGACCAAAACACTACATAGAATATGACTATTACTTGGCTCATGATTGCATGCTGCGGTCATGACATGATGAATACAGTCATTCATCTTCATGTCATAAGATGATAACGAATGACATAGCTCGAATTAATCAGAGAGTCGGTGCATTGACTGGATAACTTGATGATGTCATTCAAATGGTTAAAAATATGATGAACAACCAAGGAGAAGGATACCACATAGCGAACTCGAGACACTTCTTGTGCAAAACTTTCAGACATATACACCACATGCATCGGACACCATTGACTTGTCCACCGACTACTCTATTGACTCTATCAAAAATACCAAAATAAAAAATTCAAAAAAATCGGACAGCACTGATATGGAAGCACTTTGTATAAGTTTGATCTCAGAGCTCTCATTAATCAAGGCTATAGAGTATGTTCCCGAACTTCAGAGATTTGTGAAGAGTCAATTATCACCCAAGAAGACGGACAGAAAGAGATCTAGAACTAAAATTCATTTAATCACTATGACCAGTTCCATGGTGATGGCCAAAAAGTGCAAAAGCCATAAAGTCAAACTGTTGACTAGGGTTACTTGTGAAATTGAGACTATCGAGTTTGCTCATGTTCGGATAGACGACGAGTCCACCCTTAACATCCTCCTGAAGCCCGTGTTTGACCGACTCAAACTTAGACCACTCAGAAAGACTAGAGTGACAGTTCGGTTTCTTGACCGATCCACAAATAGGTCGAGAGGAATTGTTTCAGTCGTCATGAGTTTCCAAGGTGTCAAACATAGATTGGACTTTATTGTCTTGGAAATTGAACGCCGAGGAGAGTTGTCTAAGTCTTCCACAATTATGGGAAAGCCGTTCTTAGTCTCTGTTAAGGCGACTATCGATCGTGAGACTCAAAACATTAAATTCTTGAACTAGAACCATAATAATCAAACTCTCGAGGACACCTGGACCATGAGACAGCCGAACATGAACCAACGGTCGTGACACATAGGAGACCCATGACTCAAACCCTTCACAAGAACAAACCTCTCTACAGACATCAGACACAGCTCAAGGAGAGACACATGAGGATCCGATTGTCGAGGATACCCACACTGCTACCAAAGTGAATGAGCTTGACCTAGACACATCCAATCCACCAAACCCGAACACATTCATTTTAGACTTACTTGATCATTACTATGATCCGATTCATGAGACGACAAAGTCAAAACTGACTTTGAGCACCATCAGATACCCAGGACGTGTACTGACCTTACAGGAGATATACAACATACATGGTGATTCATCGGATGAAGAACCAATGGCCAGTACCTCGTAGACTCAGTTCAGAAGGGCTACATCCTCTAGTCTGGTTGCTAGTGGAGGGAAGAAGTACTTCGATCCTCCTCTCCCTGCTTTAGGTTCTAGCAAGCTGACTCAGTACATCACCATAGCAATGAATTATTCAGAGGACTCTGCCCCAGGGTATAGTACATGGACCAAGGTGATTAGATATGACCAGATAGATACCGCTTCATCGGAGTACTCATCATATGAGGTCGAGTTGGTTGAACATGTGGGTAAGCAGCAACATAGAAGAATTAGTTGGAGAGACTCCATCGAACACTACTATTCTAAGGATGACTCGGACGATGGATGTGAGTCTTCTACATCATGTTTTTCATATCCTTATTCCCTCCCACCACATGCCCGCAAGTAGGTTTGCCAAAATCCTCCTTGAACTCTGTACATCCTCTACTGATCCCATTGGTTCCCTTTATACTTCTTCTTCTTCTATACTTAGGCGAAAGCCTAGTATGGGGGGGCCGATGCCCACCATGTTTACTTGCACCTTCACTCTTCTTGCACTCGACGTCCCCGTTCTTACTCTCTTCTATACTTAGGCTGACCAAGAGCCTAAGTATTGGGGTGGGGGTGATTTCTAACTCCCTCATCTTTTTCTTTTGCATCATTCTATACTTAGCATATGCTAAGTATGGGGGGGTTGACTTTCATTATGTACATATCTTGCATTACTCATACTATATGGTATTGTATTTTATGTATATAAACTAACTTGTGATGTGGATAATTTTGTAAAACTTGAGAAAATTAGTCTAATACATAGAAATTTGTACAATGCGAATAATGCGAATAAAATTCTTCAAAAAAAATAAATGTATGCACTTCATGTACCTGCATGTCATCAAGCATTTCATGCATCTTAATTGGTGAAAAGCCTGGGTTATGAAGTGAGTTATGAGCAGAATCTGGGAGTGAACTTGATTTAACCTTAATCCACCTAATTTTCAGAGGAACTTCACCGAGAAATAGGATTTTAAAAGCTTCATGCCATAGACTCAGTTCTTTGAGTTCTGTACGATAATGTCCAGACTTCGACTCTTAGTATCTAACCTGGTCGCCTCATTGTAGGTATGACTCTTGAATATGGAATTCATCTGTACTCTAGCATTATGCACTTAGCTCAACTTAGATGGGTGTAGAAGTATGTATGAGTCTCTTTTCTGGTAGTATGGACAACTAACAATCGAAGTACATGTTGAATTAAAGCTTCGGATGAGGAATGGGCTGCTAGCATAATTTTTTTAAGACCTCAAAACATGTGCAGAACAAAAGATTTTATATCCATCGTGGCACATAAGATCCACATAGAGCAACCAAAAATCCATACTAAAAGAAGCCAACTACCAAATAAATATCTGACCACAAAGGTCCAAACTTCAAACAACCTGCATATCTTGGTGGAGACTTGGTTACACTGGCAAGGCTTTACAGGAGAGGTGACTACACTGGTCATCGTCCAATTCTTTTCCCCTTCTTATAAAAAACAACTCCTTTGTATTGATTGTGAACGACCACGTACCTGAACTTAGAAGGAAATACCTGACTCCCCGAGGACAAGTTATTGGAGGAGAGGTTGGGGTGGTAGTATGGTATTTAAGATGGGAAGAGCTAACACTCTTCACACACATAATATAATTGCTTAATATTCATGGGATATGTTTTGAGAGGAGGATTGATCTAAGATGACTTCTGAGTCAAAATTGTTACAATGACGTGTAGAACTTGGAGGCTGTTGATTTTGAAATCCTATTTCTCATAGGGGTTCCACCAAACAATTAATCCAAGGGTCGGGTCTAGCTCCATTTTCACCTTCTGCTCATGATCTTGGGCATGAAACCCAATCTCATTTCACCTCTTCATTTTTAGTTGCTCGGGGACAAGCAAGGTTTAAGTGCAGGGGGTTGTTGAATATGTGATTCATCATAATAATTTGTTGAAAATAGAGCTTCATCCTGAGAAATTAGATTCATCCATCTGTTAATATCATAAAATTAACTTTCATGGACTTGTAATTAATCTGCATAAATTATCATTCATTTCTGCATTCATATTCATCTCTATATTTTCACCTGACTTCACCCATTCTTAATTAATTTATGCCAACTCCAATTGACATGAAATAAACTTCACCGTGTACATATCACTAATCTTATGCGATCAAAAATAGTAAAAAATGCTAAATTATACATATTTAAAATAAACCGAAACCCCAATTTCAAGATAAAAAGCTGTAAACACTGATATATCCTTCATACGATGTCTAAATGTTTTCTACTCAACTTTTAATTAATATACACTCGATTATCTATAAATCAAGACTCAATTCAAAAGAATCGGAGTCCATTTGTAAAAATTGAGTTTTGAGACGTAACTGAGCATTGTACATTATTACCAATTTTAACTTGTCATTTCATGTGCATATTTCATTCATTTTGATTATTCCCTTTTTCATTTCATTATTTCATTTTACGATTTAATAAATAACATAAAAATTAAAATAAAAAACCAGAAAAATAAGGAAAAAAGACAAATTCCGACTTAAGTTTACTGACTTGGTCCATTTGTATATATTTCACCTCCCTAATTTATTTTAACATTAACGTAATCCACAAAAATGCAAAAAATCATAATCGAGTCCATTACATTATTTCACATCGTGCTAGATTTTTACATGCATCATTCATCTAAAAGAAAATAAATAAAAATTGTAAAACAAAAAAGGTGTTTTATACACATAAAATATCGCCAAAAATTCTATATCTTTAATTCCACAGTCCATTCACGCTTGGGTCCTTCATGAGAATTGTATAACACATTAAGATGAACATTTTTTATGTTGTGTATTTTCACATTTGAGGTCATTTGATATGTTTAATCTAGTTGTTTCTACATTATACGACACTAGTCAAACATGGTCAACGTATTCCACGTGGCACCGTAGGGTTGGTCCACCTGGCTCCTATTCACCTTCACCCCATCTTTTCTCTCTCCACGTGCCTAGCATGTGCTCTCTTCCTCACGTGCATAGCACATGACTTTACCCTCTTCCCTCATGCACGATGCATGTGACCTGCCCCTTCCCCATCACGTGCTATGCGCGTCCCATCTTCCCCGATCTCAGTAGCTCCCTTCGCCTTGTGCAACTCGCACCCACCATGCTCTACCACATCTCCCACAATGGTTGACCATCCCCCTCCTATCTTCCTATCCCCAGAAACTTAACTAATCCTAATCTTGATCCGATGATCTCCATCCCCATCCCCGTAACCTTCAGCCACCTACCCTAACCAATCTTCAGTAGTTGACCCCTTATCCCTCACCCTCGATGATAACCCAAATCACCAAAATGACTAACCACCATTATCCCCATCTCTGGTTGTCTGGAAACAACTCGATCTGCCCCGATCTTCTCTCCTCCATCCCTCATCTCCATTACCAACACCATACCCATCTCCCTCTTCTTCCTATATAATCCTATCATCCTCTCTGATTGAGGACGTCCACCATATCCGTGATTTGTAAAGAGAGAAGAGGAGAAAACTAGATATTGAGAGTGGTGACATCACCCTCTGTCAATTCGTCAATGCCAATGGAATTGCTTAAAGTGGACGGTCGAAGGCTGCGCTGCCAGCCTCCCTGCTCCGAGTGGTAGCGAACCCTCAACAGTGACTGTGTAAATGCACTGATATATAGTTGCGGTCGAACGAGGCTAATAAGTCAAGTAGTAGTGCGAGCCGAATCAATACTCAAAAAGGGTATCCTGAGCAATTGCAAGAAGAGGGTTCATTGATCTTCCTCGTATAGTAGATGCTATCACACATACAGTCATACTCAATTCGATGGAATTGTTTGATCTGAAAGTCGATCTTCTATAATTTCGCACGTGAGGGGTTCTTTCTTGGTTTCGTCCAGTCATTAATCACTTTCTTATTTGTAGATAATAGTAGATAGAAACAACACTTGTTAGGAGTCCTATTGAAACCAAAAAAATATAGGCCAAGAATAGATAGATTTATCCGGAAAAACCTGATCGACGAAAAGACCTTTTTGTAAGGTGAGATCCAAGGTGTTCTTAGAACACCTTGCTGCTATCGTTCTTCTCTGTGCAGCCAATCCTTGAGGGAACCACTGCTGGCCCCTTAGGGCGAAGACTAGAGAGAGCCCCTTGCTTACTCCACTTCCAGGCGATCCCACACCCTCGCCATCATTTTCTTCTTCTTCCATTCCTCTTCTCTTCCTTGTTCACCCCTCATCTCCTTCATCGAACTCCTCTAGGATACATAACAACTACGACCACCACCTTCACCTCTCCATCCTTCACGCTTCGCAAACCACCACCACCACCTCACCAGAGCCATCAGCCACTGAGCATCTGCACTGGTAGGAAGCTAGCCAAGAAGATTCGACGAAGAAGGCATCTCTAAGTTCGAGCTGCAGGAAGAGCACGACAAGAACACAAAGCACCAGACGACTTCGATTCATTCCTGAGCCACTCTAGCGGACCTCGTGTTTTGGGTAGATGAGGGAACCAACGGCGATACGTGGATCAACTGAAGCAACGAGACACGTATGCATGGAGGCTCGTACCTAGACCGCTGCCCAAGCCAAGCGTACCACATGCGTCTCATACGTGTACGATGAAATTTACAGGAGCGCCCACCTTGCTTTTCAGAATAACAAAGAAGTCTAGGGGTCACGCGCAATGCACATGACCTTGGACAAATTACAACAAAACCCGCACAACTTCCCAATATTGCACAAATGCCCAACGACAAATTGCACAAATGCCAAACAGCTTTCAAAAATTATAAAATAGTCCTTCCCAAGGATATAAATGCAAGAATTCTATTTGTTTTAGTTACATATAGGTCCCTAAAATTTCACATGCTCATATCTTGAGCATCTTATCGGATTTTGGCGTTCTTTATGTCCAATTGATCCTTCTTTCATTCTCTATCACATGAAATGCTAGCATATTTATTTGGAGATGTTTCTGAACATCAATTATTTGAGGAGTTATTCAAGTACATTGAGCATATTTATTTTGAGTCAATTATTCTGTATTGGTCAATAATTTACAATTTGTCAGGGGATTAATTTGAGGTAAATTAATTAGACTTTAATTGAACAATTATTCTGAAACTCGTTGAGAGAGAGGGACTAGTGCATTCAGTGGACAAAATTGTTTGGTTTGGTTCCTGGTTGGATTGATCGCTTGCTTGCTTTCTTGACTACTTGCACATGCATACATCTGGCATTTTATATCACTCTTCATCATTTAAAAATCACAAAAATACTGAATTTATTTTATTTTCTCACCATACCTCATAGAATTATTTTAATTGCATTAAAATTGTTTTTAAAAATTCATGCATCATATTTTCTTTTTGTATGATTACATCTCTTTTAAACTAAAACTCCATAAAAACTAAAAAAATACAAAAAAAAACATCAAAAATATTTATCTCTTTTGAAAACCTAATTTCTGAATTATTTGAGAAATAATTCTGAACCCTCATATTGCCTCCATGAGTTTGACCTTGGGACTTACCCAAGTAAAATAAATAACTTTGGTCGCCTTCAGACTCGATTCTATCATTTATCGGTGTGACCATTTTTTTGACGAATTCGGAATTACCCATATACAACAACAACATACTAAATTAAAAGGGTGACATCGAATGTTCGTCAAGGACATAACACACTATATGTATCGGGGGAGGGGTGTGTGTATTGCATGTATACTTTACCCATTGCTCGTACTTTCACATATTTTATGTATATTATTCAACAATTACGAGATGGGAAAAAATGTGTAAAAAATTGTAAAATATGTAAAATACTTATAAATGTATAAATATGTATATTGTATATAAGTTGTAACAAATGTAATTGTGGAAACCATACTCTCTTTGTAAAACTTGCATAATATTGTAAAAGCTTTGTAAATATTATTTTTTTGTAAAATTATTATAAAATAGGAGGAATAACAAAAACACAAACAAAAACCTTTTATCAAATAAAAAGCATTTCTTATTCATTTTTGCATATCATTCTTGCAGTAAAAAAACATCTTGCACTTCATTAATATGCGTGTCATTTCATCTGCATCTCATAAGCATAACATGCATACGCAAAGTGGAGAGTCAATGGGTTTTGAAACGAGTCCGAGGAACTTTGTTTGAGAAGTAGGATTGTAGAAACTTCAAGTCATGGATTTAATTCTCCAAGTTTATAAGGTAATGTCTATACTTGACTCTTAGTGTGTAACATGGTGCCTCATTCTGAGTAGAATCTTGGATAAGGAACTAATCTGTACTATATACTACACACTTAGCTCAACTCAGACAAGGTGTTGTTTCTTTGGTAGCGTGGACATCTAAAGACCAGAGTACCGGGTTGAAATAAAGCTTCGGATGAGGGATGGATTGCTAGCACAATTTTTTCCTAAGACCCCAAAACATGGGCGAACCAAAAGATTCTATATCTGTCAGGGCACAAAAGATCAATGCAAAGAAACCACAAATTCCTACCAAAAAGAAGCTAATACCATATATATGACCATAATGGTCCGAGCTTCAGATAACATGTAGATCTGGTGGAGACTTGGCTACACCGGCCAAACTCCACAGGAGAGTTGACTACACTGGTCACTCTCCACTTCTTTTCTCCTTCTTCTAGACTTCTCCCCCCACTCATTATAAACTAGCATGTTCTTGAACTTAGAAGGAAATACCTGACTCCTCGAGGACGAGTTACTGGAGGAGGAGATTACATGGGAGTTTGGCATCTTGGATGGGAAGAGCTAACATCCTTCACACACCAGAGACAGTTATTCAACGTTCATGTGGGATGCTTTGGGAAGGGGTTGATCTAAGATGACTTCTGAGTTGGGTATGGGCAATGACGTGTACATCTTGGAGGCTATTATTATTAAAATCCTAATTCTCATAAGGATTTCCACCACATTATTAATCCAAAGGTTGAGTCGAGCTCCATTTTCACCTTTTGTTCATGACTTTGGTATGGAACCCAATATCATTTCACTGTTGCATTTCATTTTAGTTGCTCGGGGACGAGCAAGGTTTAAGTATAAGGGGTTGATGAAATGTGATTTATCACTCTAAAAGTTGAAAATGGAGCGTTGTTCCCAAATAATTAGCTGCATTTCTTTATCTATATTGCATTTTTATCATTCATACACATGTAATTAATATTCGCATTTTAGACCATATAATTGCATTTAAAAAGACCCAAAAATCTTTCACATTATCACCTATATAATACCATAATTTTCTCCAATTTTAATTAATTTTTACTAGCTTAAAATAAAATATTTGTTGTACATGTTACTAACACTAATAAAAGAAAAATACCAAAAAAAATGCTAACTTGTATTTTTGCCCAATAAAACCCAAACCCTAATTTTGAGATAAAAAGGCGTAAATGTGAATATCTCTCTTATACATTTTCTTATGAACCCCTACTCACTTTTGAATTAATTTACATTCAATTATCTATAAAACAAAACCAACTTCAAAAGAATCAAAGTTCATATGTGAAACTTGGGTTTTGGGCCCTCATAGTATATTGTACATATTGACTATTTTGACCCTATTATTTTATATATAAAAATATCTATTTTGACTTATTTCTTTTTCATTTATTGTCTTTGATATACTTTTTACTAAAATGTGTAAAAATCCAAATAAAATTTGAAGAACCATGAGTATGTATATATAGTATGTATATCTGCCCTTTATTTTAGTTCTTTATTTTCATAATTATTAAAAATCCAAAAAATTGATTGAGGTGTAAATGCTTATATTTTATTTTTATTTATTTTATTTTGATTTTTTAACCAATTTAAAAAAGACAAAAATACAAAATACAATAATACACTATTTTATATCTATAGAGTACCACTAAAATACTTTTTGTACAAATGTTGTTTTCGGTTTTGGGTTCTTCACTAAAAGTTACAAATCTCATCGAGATAAACAAATTTTATGTAGACAATTTTTCATTTGACATCTTTTTATATTTATTTTTTTATTTTTCTTTGATTTAATTTCTATTTTTTTGGGGAACGACACGTGGCAACTCTTGGAGCCGCCACATGTCACCCCTTTTTTATTTTTTTTTATTTTTTTCTTTTTATTCTATTTATTTATTATTATTTTCTTTATGATTATTATTTATTCTATTTTATTTATATAATTTTCTTTTATTATTTTTAATTTAATTATCCCCGCCACATGGCGGTTCCTCATCACACCACGTGGCACCCTCAGCACCTTCCGATACGGGTCGATCTAACGACCCAGATCGGATCTCCACCAGCCACCTTTGTCTCCCCTACCATCTCCACATCACCTCCCCACTTTTCACAACTGGCATGAAGCTCCTCCACCCGTGTCTTGGGGCACACGATCTTCCCTCTCACCACCACCCGCTCCTCGCACCTATATCTCCCATCTCCTTCACAACCACCTTGACCCGCGCAGCTACCTTGCCTTACGCGTGACCTCTCCGCACCTATCTCACGATCGTCGCTATCTCCTACATCCACCATTTTTCCATAGAGGAGAGAGAGAGTCTGCGTCACCCTTAGGTGACAACAGTAGGCATTGCAGCTTGAACGAATACCTCTACCTACTCATGCGAGATCCAAGGCCCCTTGGAGCCTTTTTGTAGAATCTTCTTTGCTATCTGCTCGAGCTCGATCCCCGTCGTGATCTGAGTGGTCGGAGCCGATACGAGCTCCCTCCACAAGCAACTCAACCATTAATACAAAGGTGAATCCCTCGCCTTCTTCTTCCTCTATTGTTTTTTGATTTCTTCTTGTGTTCCAATCTCTGCTGCAGATCCCCAATTCCCCCAATCCTCATCATCTCTGCCTTCTTCTCCTTCATTTGATTTAATCCAAATTGCCCCCAAATTAGATGATTCATCCACATTTTCCCTACTCCACACCCTTCCATCTGATCCTCGTTGAGCTTCACAAAGGCTCGAAGGAACCCGGTCTTCCATCTTCTCCATCTCGCTAAGGGACCTTTGTATCGCCCCTCCCCTTCCTTCTTGATAATCTTGCAGGACGACTTCGAGCTCTAATGGTTCAACCTCCAGAGCATCATCGAGAAGATACTCGAGCATCTGATCTCCCAATAGCAACTCCTTCACCTCAGCCTTTCATAGCAACAAAGAAGCCCCCATCGCTCTCCGCCGACCCCAGCTCTACTTTGGACCACTACTTCAACGAAGCACGTTTCCAACCTCCATTGGTGGCTCATTGTCACCTTACTTGAGCCCTCGAGCTTCTCCACCATCAGTCGTCACCCCCATTGATCGTTCACTAGCCACCCGACACCCGGCGCGGTCCAGCCAACCCTACTCTATGACCCACCTCAGCTTCGGTTGGACCCAAGGCATCAGAACAAGCCACGTGGCGCCTCGGGTGTCCACACCTCAACGACGGTCTCGAAGCTCCCTCCGTGCCTGCAGAAGCACGTGAGAAGGACGCAAGCAGGGGAAAATTGTACCCCGACCCCGTGCTTTCCCAAAATTGTAAAAGAGCCCTTACCAGTTGGAACCCACGTGGAACACATGTGCCCACATTGGAAGAATTATATAAATACCCTAGTGGGTATAGGTAATTGCATTGTAGTCCTGTATGCATTTGTATCTTTTCATTTCATTATCTATTTTGCATATAAACCATTGTGTTGACTCCCTTGTTTAAACATTCATTTTCCATCATTGTTTATTTCAAAAATTACATATTGTAGAACAATTTATTCTCTATCTATGGATGATTAATGGTATTTTTGTGAGTGTTGATTGATTTATCGTAATCACTTTTATGGAAATTTGCATAGTTCACTCACTACATGCTTTGAAATTCATAATATTTAGCTATTGTTTGAAAAATTCCCAAAAAAATATAATAGATAGAAGTAGTTCTGTTCCATGTTGTGCCTAAAATTTGTCTCATTTGCATGCATACCGAGAGTAAAATAAATGGTTTTGTGGTTGGAGTAATTGATTTTGTAAACTTAATATTTTAGTTTTTTAGATCTAAGCATGAGAATGACCCAAGATAGATCTGAATGGAGGCGAAATCCATGTAGCTAACCCTACCTAACGTGGGAAAAGGCTTTATTATTGATGTTGTTGTAAACATAATATTTTAAGGAAATAAAAGTTGTTAGGATACCTCTCATATACTTCTATCTAGGATAATTTCATTTCTAAAAAATAATTAGGTTTGCTATTTATTAAAATTAAATTAGTCCAAATAACATAGTCTACATATCTAATTCACAATAAATTCATTTTGCATCTGAAAATTCCAAAAAAAATCATAGTAGCTTAATTTCGCATATTTTCACAATCTGGTCAAGTTTTAGGATTTTTGGATATCATTTGTCTGAAAATTGCATTTTTGTCCCTAAATTTTGCTAATTTTGCACATCATCTTTAATTACATAAAAAATATAAAAAAATATTCTCTAAAAAATAGCAGCTAGATCATCTAGAAACTGACCTAAGGAGATGATGCCCTCTTTGAGTTCGACCTTGGGCTTGCCCTAGTAAAAAATAAATCTGACTGCTCATTTAATTAAATTATAATTTTAGCGACCTTTTTGATTGATCCGAATTGCATGCCTTACAATGAATAATTCCACCTTATTAACATAGGGTAATTTCATGGTTCATCAGTGGTCCACCACTAAAGTGGAAGCTTCTTCTCTAGTAGTTTTCATCCATTTCCATCTCAATACGAGAGGCAATGTCCATTGCTTCATCTGCAATAGTGGTTCTAAAACTTGCAAGCTTCTCTATGAGATCTCTGTGACGCCTGCTAACAATTTGATAAGACATTCCTGTGGCGAAACATCTAAAGGTGAGGAGTAACATAGTAGCTCGATAAAGTGAATATGATAATCTTGTACAGTCTTGGAGTCCCAGGTCAGAGAAGTCACCTCAATCCTCTTCAATTCTTCCCAATGGAAGGGACATAAGTGAGCTCGAAACCTTTCTTCAAATATATCCCATGGAACCAGATCTACCAATTTCTTGGAAATAGCTCTCCACCATTGTCTTGCATAGTCTGCTAGAGAGTAGTCAGCAAAGTGCACCCAAGTGTCTACTGGTGCTTTTATTATCCTCAACATCCTATTAACATCAACAAGCCATAATTCAACCTCAACATGTGTTTATATGCCTTTGAATCAATGAGTCTTTCCCTTTCGATAATTGTCAAGTAATTTTTGATGTCTAAGAAGGGCCTTCTTTATTGCTCATTCAACTGGAGGAGCAGACTTAGTAAAAGGATGGTGACAAGATTCTTCCTCGAAATGGTAAACGAAACCCTCAACCCTAACATCTACTGGTCTGGATGCCTTGAGTCTCTTAGCTTGTTCATTGAGCCTTTTCTCTAATGCTTGATGACTTTGCCCCATCTCTTGGAGCATTGCCATAGTAGTCGCTAAGTACCTAGACATGTCTCGGTCCGCCATGATTCTGGGAAGAATAAAGGCCAAAGGTTAGGTCCTATGCATCTTAACATGGTGTACATAAGAGACAATGACTTGTAAATGATACTACAATCAATTATGAAGATCAAAGGAGCTTAATACAACCTTAGTTTCTGAATGCCACTCATATTTCTCAATTACTGAATAAATTGCTGGAGAAATCGTGTTCTAATACCAAATTATCATGACCTTGATTCTGGGTCGTCAGAAACTCCCATATCCGGATATGGTTACTCAGCAATAATTTTTTCAACAATCACAACTATCATTTAGAAACAAACTATAATTAAAAATACTAAGAAAAAAGCATTCAACACCTTTTCAATCACAAAATAGAGTTTACATGGTGCATTTGTTCCACTATAACTATTTACATGTACGTCACCTGGAAAGCAAATGCATAGAAGATTATCAACTACCTTATGGAGTAATACTACTGTGGATGGTTGGATGGCTATTGCCCTTGTGATGACTCTCTGATGCATGTTGGTTTTTCAGAAAATATAAGAAAGAAATGAGCCAGTGTCGAATAACGAAGAAAAGAAACATAGACTAAGCACTATATTTGAAAGGTTCAATAAGAAAAATTTTATATTTGTTCCCTTATTCCATTTTTATTTTAATTCATATCCATTCTATTCCATGTTAGGGATTGGTCCTCTCCCCTCCATGGACCTTCAAGCTGTGGACACTCTGAGATTGGGGATTGCGTTGATACTTGATGAGCTTAGGCCGCCACCCGTCACCTTAACCAATCCTCCAATCTACCCTTGAAAATATCCCTTTTATTACTTCCAGGGTCCTTAGACCCTACCACTTGTTCAACTCAAATGCCTACCATCCTCGAGGACTCGGTTGCTTAAAATGACATGTCACTTTCACAGGCAATTTATTTCAAGTGTTATCGTAACCAAGCCGCTAATCATTCCAGCACATGCTACACATGACACGACCACAACTTATGTCGTTCAACTCGGAGATATTAACATCCAGTACCACGCATTGAGAATCATTCATTCATTTCGTGCACACTTATCATGATAGGGAAACCATATACCACCTTGATAGGGCCACACCAATACGGGTTCCTTCAGACAAACCTATAGGTTGCATGTCCGACCTGTATTTCTACTCCCACTCATCCTTAACGTAACACACAGTCAATAATTATCAATTTACATGATTTAATTCCTCCGTTGAACCTTCGATTTGCTTATCCACCAACACTGAGCATACTTACACACACATACACACACATATTAATTTCTATGTATAAATGCTCATATTTATACTTATTTTAACCCCTGAACCTTAAATTTCCAAGCCACTGCATCAATTCAATGCTTAGTTGTTATTTAGTGTGAATCACAAAGTACCTCTTCATATATTCTAAAAATATATGCAAATTAGGATTCTTCATAGTGAATAACATAAAATTAGGAATTTCAACGATCTCATATGAAAATTCCAACATCAACAAGTAGGATTCGTTACCTAGTCAAGCTTTCTCTTACATATGCAACACTTTATCGCAATTCATTTGCAGAAAGGGTGATTTATGACTCCTAATACGCACGAATTTCACTTTCGTATCAAGAACATGAAGAACGTGACAGGAACACAAAGAATATATTTTTTCCTCGAAATTCAGTAGAGCTTCCCTTATACGGGGTGATATTTCTAGGAAAATTTTGGTGAAGTTCCCCTTATGTCGATAATATTTGTACGAAAATTTCAGCACAATTTTCCCTTATATCGGGACAAATATTTCTAAAGAAAAATGGAAAGAATTTCCTCTATAAAATCATTGATAGGAAAAATCAGCGAAAACGAAATAATATAATAGAATTGAAAGCGATGGAGATTCACTAGACACCACGCTTCTCAGGTGAGTGAAGCATGTGACAAATCACAGAGTTCATTGACAACCTAGTCACCAGCATCTAAGTAGTATGTTACACATATCTATCCATCAAGACAACTATAAAATCAATAAAAACTGCATAATCGACAAGTCTCTTGTCAAGGGTGAGTAAGTCATATAAAGAACTCGCATGCTCGTTGACGGTCGAGCTGCCCGCACTCGAGCAAGGATATGCTCAGATTTCTCCTTGAACCACAACACAAAATGAATCATAAAGAAAGATGAATCGAAAACCTAGGTCAAGTTAGAGCTACTTACTTCCTATGCAAAGCCAACTAGGAGAGGATCACACCGTCCTCCTCCTCCTCATCCTCTCGGCAATATTGTTTCTCTAGCGCTCCTTCCTAGCCTCCCTCTCCTCCTCCTGACCTCTCGACCCTAACCCTCAGGGTAGTGGTGGAAGTGGAAATCATAGAGAATGAATGGGTAGGGGCTATTTATAGGTTTTAGAAAATCATTAACCAATAGTAAACCATGCTTTAATCCTTAACTGTAGTTAGTGGACCATGGTTTTGGCCTATGATTTTGGCCAAGGCATATCCTGAAACTTAGGGCTTTAGTTAGAAACTTCCAAAAGCTTCTTGATTCGATGATGATGCTTAATTAACGATATTTTGTGATTAACATTCACTAACTACAATTAACTTTCATTAATCATGATTAACTTTCACTAATCCTAATTAGTATTTTTCTAATGATGATTAATGGACCTTAATATATCATTACTCTATTTAATTATGATTAATTAATCTTAATGACAATTATGAAGGTTTAATGACGTCTCAATCCTCCTTACTTCTCTTTCTTTGAAAAATCATAACAATTCGAAAACGAAGTCCGGTTCACACGAAATAAATTTTATTGGTGTCCTCTAAAGTTAAAGGCTTTAGTTCTAGGAATTTGGGGAAGAAGGTGGTTAGAAGGAGATAGAGAGATAGGTTGGTGGCCGCGGTGGTTGAGACTGCGATGAGGGGATAAGGTAGATAGTTATGGAGAGTTGGGTCTTTGGCGATGGCGATAAGGTTCGGTTGGGTATAGGTGGTTGGTTGGAGAAGATCAGGATGATTAGGTCACTGGGATGGCTGTTGGGAGGTTGGTGTTGGAGAAGAGGATAGAAAGGGAGAGAAGATCAGAGAAGGGAGTGGAATAGGCGACATTCTTCGGTGGAGGCCGGAGGTAGGGGGCGAAGAGTAGTGATTATTGGATCATTCCAGATCCAATGACTGGAGGAGGACATGTGAGGTGGACATGAGGTAGGCTGAGAGTAGGTGGGTTTGACCACAGTCATTGGATCAAATTCGATCAAAACAATCAGGGTTGATGGCGCTAGCGGACAAATATGGTTGACCGACGGGTTGACCTGGGTGCTAGGTGGCCCCAATGATTGGTTGACACATGCGAGGTTGACTTTGACCAATGCATGAAATGCATAGAATAATAAATAATAAGAAACAAATGAACTATAATGCAAAAATGACAAAATGAAAAATGTAGCTGTAGATGCATTCTACAATATTCATGAAGGGCTCAAATGCAAATGGACTCAAATGTGTAAGTTATTTTTGTTGATGATATTCTATGTATAAAATACCATATTTTTAATTTGTAATTTTTATTTGGTTTTCTATAGATGAACATTGTATGCAAAAATGAAACACGATGTAAAATAAAGCAATGGACATAAATGCAACTTTTTTGGAGTTTGTAAGTTAAGAAAAATGTCAGAATAAATGAATGATGAAAATTATATACATGTGAATAGGTCGGTGTACTCAAGTTTAAATTTGTATTTTTTTGCTTTTCTGATTTTTTTGGATTTTTAGTTTTATGTTATTAATTAAAACATGAGATGAATTAAAGAAATGATAAATGAATAAATAAGAGTCAAATTTATACATGAAATAATAAGTCAAAAATTAGTAAACTTGCATAATATATAATTAGGTTCCAAAACACACATTTCATAAATGAACTATGGTCCTTTTTAATTTGATCTTGACTTGCAGATAATTGAATGTACGTTGATTCAAAAGTGAGTAGTGTGTAATAAGACATTGTATGTGAGAGATATCCATATTTACGACGTTCTATCCTCGAATTAGGATTTTATTTTTCATATATACAAGTTAGTATTTTTTAGATTTCTCATTGGTTAATATTAGTGATATTTACACAATGGAATTAGTTTCACATTATTTGTAGTTCTGATGAAATAAATAAAAATAAATAAAGTTAGGTGAATATTTATAAATGAATATGAATGCAGAATGGAATGCTAATTTATGTAAATTATTTACAAGTGCATGAATGTTAATTTTGAGATATAAATATATGAATACATCTAATTACTCTAGACGAAGGTTTATTTTTGGCTAATTGATGTGATGGATCATGTATTCATTAATGGTCTAAGATAGATCTGAATAGGGGCAAAGAATCCATGTAGTTGTCCCTACTTAATGTGGGAAAAGGCTTTGTTGTTGTTGTGTATGCAACAATATCTTGCTTTGAAAAACTTCTCCTACGTAGATCTATATAATGAACCTTCCTTATTTTTTTAAACTTTTTATCAAATAATATCTATGAATTAAAATTAGATCCCAGTAATTACCTAACCAAAAATCAAACATTAGTCCAAATACTACGTCAAATATACCACAGTGTAGCGTGATAATTACTCCAAACCCATAAAACATGATGCAAAAATGAATTAAAGTGAGCCACAATGAAATGCCCAAAGTTCAGGGGTTGTTATGCAAAGAAAAAAGTAGAAAAATATTCAAAGAAGCCTCTGGAGAGATCCCATTGAATCGCTAAAAATTAGTTAGTATTATTTGCTAATTCTTCAATGAGCATGGGCGTATGTAATACTCCATAATTAACCGAGTAGAGTAGTTGCAATTATGCCCTTCAAATTACTAATGTGGAAAGGGTCCTTGTTGTTGATAAAAGGCTAGCGAGGGATTCAATGCAAATAGGCCATCGATTGAACATACTTAAATCAATCAAGTATAGTACTTGCAATTATACCCTTCAAATTACTAATGTGGAATGGGTCCTTCTTGTCGATCAAAAAATTAGCGAGGGATTCAATGCAAATAGGCCACCAATTGAACATGCTTCAAGCTGGACCCTCCTCCAACTAATGGACTGGAGGAGCTCAAGCGGAGCTCCTTCGCCATCCATGTCATGTACCACATGACTAGAGACACTATAGACCTTGGAACTGGAATCTAATGCTAGGAATAACTTTACCTCATCTCAAAACCTCGATTCCGGGCCGTCGGGTCCTCCCATATCCGGATATGGTTACTCGACAATAGTTTATTCAGCAATCACAACCAACATTAATAAACAGATTGCAAAGAAATACTCAGAAGAAAGTATTTCAACACTTTTCTATTCACAGAATAAAGTTCACATGATACATTGTCCCGCTATAACCATTTACATGCACATCAGTTCGAAAGGAAATACACAAAAAGATTACTAACTACCTTACAGAATGAAGCTAATGTGGCTAGCTGGATGACTATGTTAGGTGGCTGGATTATTAAAGTCCTTGTGATTGCTCACCATCACCTGTTGGTTTCTCCATAAATCATAGGATAACAATTAACGAATGCTAAGTAACGAAGAAGAGAAAAGCAACAAATGTGTAAGTTTTCAATACTTGTTATCACAAAAAGTTTCATTCATTCTCATTAGTTTAAGTCATATTCCTTTCTATTCCATATCATGGACTAGTTCAGGGAATTACCTCACTACTATATGGACTCCGAAGCTGTGGACACTTCGAGAATGGAGATTGCGTTGATCTGGTAAGCTTATGTCGTCGTACGTCACCTCAACCAATCCTCCAACACTACCCTGAAAATTACCTTTTCTTTTATAAATCAAGGTCTCAAACCCTCAGCCTGACAAACAAAGGAGCATACCGTCCTCGAGGATCTGATTTCTTAAAACCTCAAGCTAACCTTTAATCACATAACCTAGCAGCTTTAAATACGTGTTATCGTGACCCAGCCACTATTGAACCACCCATGCCTCCACATGGTACGACAATATCTTCCGTCGTTCAAGTTGTCACCCGGTACCACGCATTGCAAATCATTCATTTCGTGCGCACTTATCATAACAGGGCAACCGTGTACCACTTAGGTAGGGCAACACCAATACAGGTTCCTTCTGACAAACCTACAGGTTGCATGCCCGACTTGTAGTTCTACTCCCAGTCTTTCTTTACGTAAGACACCATCCTTTTCATGATGCACCTTAATAGACATCAATTCCCATGATGTAATTCTTTCATTAAGTCTTCGATTTGCATAATCATCAAAATTGAGTATAACCTCCCACACACACACACACACACATACTAGTTCATATATTTATATACTCATATTTATACTCATTTTAACTTCTAAACCCTAACTTTCCAAGCCACTGCATCAATACGATGCTTAGACCTTATTTTAGTTGAAATCACAAAGTGACTTTTCATATTTTCTCAAAAATAGAACATAAAATCAGGAATCTCAACGATCTCATATGAAAACCCAATAGCAAAAGGAAGGATTCCATTATCTAACCGAGTTCTCTCTCTCTCTCTCGTATGCAGTGTTTTATCGTGATTCTTTTTCAAAAAAGATGATTTATAACTCCTGAAATGATCGAATTTTATTTTCGTATCAAAAACGCTAAGAACAGACTAAGAATGCGAAGAATGAACGAAGAACACGAAGAACACACGAAGAACATGAAGAATGCGAAGAACATGTTTTCTCTTGAAACTTCAGCAGAACTTCCCCTTGTACAGGGTGATATCTCTAGGAAAATTCTGACAAAGTTTCCCCTTATATTGGGACATATTTCTATGAAAATTCGGCAGAGTTTTCCCTTATATCGGGACATATTTTTATAAAAATTTCGGCTGAATTTCCTCTTATATCGGGACATATCTTAAAGGAAAAATAGAAAAGAGTTTCTTCTATGAAATCACCAAGAGGGAAACAACAACGAATATGAAAGAATATAATCAAACTGCAAGAGATGAAGAATCTGTATACACCATGCATCTTAGGTGAGTGAAGGTGTGACGAATCACAGGGTTCACTGACGTGCATAGCCGCCCGTACCTAAGTAGGGTATTACACAGATGTCTCTATCGAAATAACTATAAAAACGGAATCGAAATAATAGAACCATAAGCGATGGAGAATCAGTAGACACCACATGTCTTAGGTGAGTGAAAGTGTGACGAATCATAGGGTTCACTGACATGAATAGTTGCCCGCACCTAAGTAGGGTGTTACACAGATTTCTCATCGAACCACAATAGAAAATGAATCGGCAAGAAAGATGAATCTAAAACAAAGATAAATCGAAAACAAAGATGAATCAAAAACCTAGCTTACGAAGCAAACTAAGAGAGGATCGTACCTTCCTCATCCTCGTTCTCCCGGCAGCGCTTCGCTAGTGTTCCTTCCCCGCCTCCCTCTCCTCCTCCCGACCTCTCAACCCTGTCCCTTGGGATAGTGGTGGTAGTGGAAATCGTAGAGAATGAATGGGTAGGGGGTATTTATAGGCTCCATAAAACCACTAACCATAGTTAGTAAACCATGGTTTAGACCTTGATCGCGGTTAGCGGTACATGATTTTGGCCCATGATTTTGACAAAGTCTTATCCGAAACTTAAGGGTTAAGCTAGAACTTTCCAGAGTATTCTAGATTCATTAATGACACTTTAACTTTCACTAATTGCAATTTATCTTTCGCATCTCACACTTAACTTTTGCTAACAACTTATTAGTGTTTGTTAATGATCATTAACGATCCTCAATCTATCATTAGTTCTTTTAATCATGTTTAATTAGTCTTAATGACGGTCATTAACAACTGATTAGTGTTTGTTAATGATCATTAACGATCCTCAATCTATCATTAGTTCTTTTAATCATGTTTAATTAGTCTTAACGACGGTCATTACTGGTGAATGACGTCTTAAACCTCCTTACTTCTTTTTCTTTCAAAAATTATAACAAATCGAAACGAAGTCCGATACACACGAAACAAATTCCATGGGTTTCCCTTTGGTGAGATGGATCTTATGATAGAGGATCCGAGAGATGGCCAAGTTCAAGGCTTTACACCTCAAGTCCGGCACACGTGCATGAATGTTTGACAATATAGAATTGCGCAGAAAGTGCCAGTTGATGAAGATCATTGAAGATCCCACAACATTGCCCATTGCTAATATAATTGAATGAAAAACTATTCGACAAGAGTTGGAAATATAAGAATGCTCGCCTAGAAAAAAAAGCTCAAAAAACATATGAGCCAAACGTATCGACTCATGAATCGAGATCTATGAAGCTCTAAGACCCGGAGAATTTTAACTACATACGTCGATTTGTCAGTTATAAATGAGTCGATCCTTCAACTCACTCCAATTAGTCACTCTTTTAATAATAATAATAATAATAAATAATACTACTACTAATCAAAATTGGTATGTTGTGATAAGAGTTCACGCAACTAAGACTTTGTTATTGGGCTCATTAAAGCTCATTTGACTTGATTCCGAGAATGATTTAAGAACACGGTGAATTGTATTCCCTCCCGATGTGGGCGAGGGAAGGAGGGAGAAAGCTTGATCGTTCTAACTTATTGGGATGGACATGTATGGGGAGGAGATTAAAAATTATGTGGGCTATGATTAGCGGGATCATAATTGGATTGCAAGATACGTCTAGAAGATTTGGAGAGAAGATGCATATAATCAAGATAAGTGAATAAAGAATCAAATAGAGGATGATAAGAACACGTGGAAATGAGGAAGGAGGAACACGTGACAACGTGGCATGATAACCAAGCTCGATGAAGCTTGGTGGTCTCATCATTTATTGACCGACTGATCAAAGTCTAGAGCCCTCGATCGTTTAGAGTGATGAACAAGGTCATCAGACCTCAGATCCTATGCATGTGAACTTCCTCCCTCTCCTAGACCTATTAGATGAATCCCTCAAGATCTTTGTTACAAAGGGAAAGTTAGTTAGGGGCTTGGAGGTGGAGCTCATTTCGAGTTTATAAACTTATCAAATGACCCCTTCCACTTTTAAATAAGAAAGAGGAGGGAAAGCTTCATTCTCAATGGAATGTCGATGGTGGTGGGTGCTATGCATCGGTGGTTAAAGTTGGACAGGGAGAGTGAATGAGAAACTTCTGGGTTTTAATAGGTTTCTCATGTCATATATAACAAAGTGATGATGAAGAAAATGTGGGGGTGGCAACACATGTCTCCACCAGATTAATCAGGAGATTAAAATGTTGATAAAATTTAAAATAAATAAACCGATAATTTTAAATTAGAATGTGAACAAAATAGAAAGTGTTGAAAGTAAAATTATCTTTAATTTAATATAAAATACGTATTTACATTAAGTCATTATAATATATATATAAGAATCATGTAATGTTAAATATATGTATATGATACACCACAATCCCTATACACTTCTGTAATTACATCACAATCCTTGAATTCTTAATTTTTATCTCGTGACCCTTGCAAAATTACCAACTCTTACATTGTGCTTAACTCCCATACGTTGGTCATGAAAGTGAACTGTCAAAAAAACATGATATTTATCTTTTATGTTGATCACATTTACTAAGTAATACCAACCTCCCCCACTCTCCCCCGCCCCAACCCCCCAACCACCACCACCTCCTCCTCCTCCTCCCATTCCTTGTGTTGCATCATCGTTCCCCGCCCCTCCTTCTCCATTATGACCCCTTTTTGCACTAATACTTTCGGATACATGCATAAGTCACTGAACAACTACGACCATAGTCACCCATCCCTTCCCTCCTTCGCCAATGAATCCTTGCCACCAAACAACAATATGAGCTCAGGTGAATTGATTGTCCTCTTGTCGCCTTCCAATGGCCGATGATCGGGATCAAGTGGATCCACCACTTTAATCTCGTATTCCACACAAAGATGAGGGAGGAGCAGGAGAAGAACACAATGTCATCGTCCACATGCCCCCAAGGTCGCCGACGATGACTCCACCACCATCCTCATTTATCCTCTTCGCCTAAGCACCCAAAACACATTCTCCCTCCTTTTTGCCACAAGATCGAAGATTCTCTCTGACCCCCTCGATGGTCAACTTCGACGATTTCTACACCTCAAGTGCCTCTTCCGTCTCCCATTCTCCAACAATCTACCACCACCACGAGCAGTAGAGATAGACGATGATAACGATCCCAAAGCTATCAATTGAACCGTTGACCATATGTGTAAAATTGCACATGCCAAACGACTCCACATGGGCATGCAACACAACATGGATGACATATTCTGAACATCTTTAGTATTTACAACATCAGTACCCCTTAATATGCTGCAATAACAATGAGTGCCCATCATTTTCACTTTTTTAAGATTTTACATTAGCTATCAAATTCGATGATTTGATTCAATATCCCTTTTTACATGTGACTAAGAGTAAACTATATATATAGGGTGCACTTGAATTGAGGTGAGACCTTTCCTTGATTATGGAAAGGTTTCATCTTAGGCCGTGGGATGAAGAGTGTACGAAGAAGATTGAAACCACTATGTGGTTTTTGTGCCAACTAACATTCTTATAATGTGGGATGGTTAAATTAATGCTAAATAATAGTAATACACGTCATTAAACATTCTATATTTAGCAATATTCAGATTTAAGTACACAACATTACAGAAACATTTGATTGAATAAAGCACCGCATTTTGAATAATCTGTTAAGAAAATACAATCGATTGAGATATTTTACATCTACATGTCATATTTTACAACATCATCTCTACCGATGATTGAGAAAAAAAGCCTAAATACGGTGACATTTTGTGTTTATTCAATTGAATTTTACACATATTAAGTTTCATAAAATTGCAGTGAGTTACGTAATAAAATAATAAATTGATCAACGCATTGCAAACTCTCTTATACGCATATACAAAATGAGAAATTTATATATAAGGAAATGAGAATATGAAATACGTTATATATCTCTATTTTACAAATATAAGAATGAAATTACAAATTTGATTTATATTTTACAACGACATTATGATAACTTGTGAAAAATTAATGCAAACTTGATAAATAGTTTACCAATAATTATCATATTTTACGTATACATTCTATATTTTACTAAAGGATACTATACTTTAGTAAGTTCTAATTCAATTAAGATATGTACGTTATGTCTACAAAGGATGTATTTAAATTCTCAGATTCTTGACATGAGATATAATTACTATTTTATATTAAAAAATTACAAAGTAACCATTTATTTTACAGCAAATGATGGTATTTTACTGAGATATAATGACATTTTGCATTAACTTATTGACAATATTGCTTCTATTTTACGTTACTGGATTATATTTTACAAAAACAAGTTATAATTTACAACGTTGTCTTCTATTCTACCATTTGATATTTCTCTTGGACTGATGTTCTCAATTCTACAATTGTTGTATTCTAAATAACTATTTCATGAAGTTTGATAGAATTACAATTTTTATCAATATATTACAACTACTTCATTTAATATATAACACAATATCGTATTTTACTATAGAAATATAACATTTTGAATCTATGCAAATGGTAATGTGATGATTAATTTAATAAAATTGATTGAATTTTACAATAAAAGGATGTATTTTACAAAATAAAAGGGTATTTTACAAAATGATAAATAACTATTCGTTACTGATTTTATGTCTAACACCGATAAGAACAAATAAAATGAGAACATGTAAAATGTAACTGCTCTCATGTTGATATTAGTATTATATAACATTTTAAATTTTTTCTTTTATTAATTTTTCATACTTTCGGGAAAGAATATAAGCAATGATATATATACAATGTCTGTTTTACAGACTAAAAAAATTCTATTAATGATTTTATATATACCAGAAGAAAAAATCTCTAAAGACTGAGATTGTAAATGCTTTGAATATTTTCTTGAGAGAAAAAGCAGCATACACATTTCTCATTCAAAGAAATAAAATATGAAAGCAAACGTATCCCTTGGAAATTAAAAATGTGCAGAAATATTGATGAAAACATATACATGAATTTGGAACAAATGATAATAAGAAGAAGAATAAACATAGTATGTATATGAAGATAAAATACCAACCTATTTAGTCGTACTGATGATATCGCAGTAATGAATTTCAAATGGATACAATAGCTAACAATGGTTGAAGAGCAAAGAAAAAAGGGAAATGATGTTTTCGAGTTATAATTAATTATCAAATTAATGATAGCTCATTGATTAATGTAAATCAATTTGTAATTTAAATTTTTAAATTCTTTCTATTTTTAGGCAAAACCGGAAACAAGCTCTTAATTAATTGAGAAGAATATGAAATTGTCGATAACTCAAAATTCGGGATCTATAAATTAATGAAATTAAATTTTAGGAAAGTAAAAAATGAAGTATATTCATATAATAATGTTACATAAAACCTAATTTCAAATTAAACAAGAAGAGGGTTACCGTAAGCAGGCGACGACGGTGAAGCAGGCGCTCTTCTAGCGAATCAATTGAGGAGAGAGTCTACACTCGAGAAATCACTTTCTAAGGGCCTGTTCGTTTGGAGAATAGGCCCTGGAATAAGGGGCCTATTCTCCATCCGACACGATTTCCCGTGGTACGATTATTCCTCCTCATTCCATTTTATTTCACTCTTATTCCTATCTTTATCCCACCTTACCTATCTTTATTTCACCTTATTCTCCTTATTCCTATTCTCCATCCGAACAAAGAATACCCTTATTCTCCTTATTCCCAATCCTTATTCCTGCTTATTCCCGAACCGAACGGGCCCTAAGGAGGAAGAAGGACATCCGACGATGATGGAGGAGATGCAGTCGAACATGGTTGAACCCATGAGGGAACATGAAGACGATTCAGATCAGTACAGTGAAGGTACACTGTTAGAACTCGAGATCCATCGACCGAAACAAAATATCAAAAGTAAGTAAAATTTCAAATTAATAAGAATAGTTTATCTATTTTATGGAAATTATATCTCTGTTAAATGGTATGAACAGAAAGAACACAACTGCCAGTTAGCAAAACAAAAGAAGTTGACGTTGAGAAGGATGCTCTGAAGCTTGAAGATGATTTTGGAAGTATGAAGATTAATGTTTATTTAAATATAAATTGCGTTTTTATTTGTATGAATATATACATTGTTCATTGCAACCACAAAAATGTTTTTTTTGTCTATACTTCTAGGCAAAGGGTATGTACAACACAGGTGCTACATTGAACATTTTGTTCATTTCATTGATAAACATAGACCCACGCCCAAACAACAAGCACTCTTGACAAAGACGGCTTTTGGGAAGCTAATCAACATTGGCCATGTTGAAATATAACGAAAAAACCTTCAATGGTTGGTTGAACAGTACCAAGGAGGGAGGAATTTCAGATTTAGAAATAAGGTGGTGAGTTTTAGTGATGAAGAGGTTGGAGCAATATTGGGCCTACCAAGCTCTGGTTTCTCAATCACAGTGAGAGGAAGACACCTTCAATGGAAATCTTTTATATCTCACAAACTGTTTGAAGAATGAATAATTTTCAATAGGAAGAAGTTGAACAACATTCTCGATGACTATTAAATAGAGATGATGACAACTCGGTTTCTATTTATGTTACATGCTTGATACTTTTGATGTTTGCCACATTCCTTTTCCTAGACAGTTCTTATTCTTTTCCGAAAGATTTGTTACACTATGTAGAATCCCTCGAAGATACACGATTCTTTAACTGGTCTGGTGCTGTAGCAAGGATGATACTGTTCAACATGGATGACGTAGTAAGTAGAGTACAAAAGAGAAGAGCAGGTTCATCAAGGGTAACACTAGGTTACCTTACAGGATGTGTTGCTTGCTTATATGTGAGTACTTCGAAATTATTTTTATTTTATGATCAATAAAAAGAATTAATAATAAAACCACTGTATCAGGTATGAATGATGGAGTACTGCTGCAAAGACCTTGTGGTCAGCAGAGATCTTAGGCCACGGATAAGGTAGTGGGCTGGACCAATCAAAGGGGTTTTCAGAGCATTGGTTTCAATTAGTTGTGAACAAGTAAGCATTGTTAAGATGATTTATAATATACTGGATGACTCATAATTTCAATATTTTCATTAATAAATGATCTTGTTTATATAGATATTGCCTGCTTTGCAACTACAAAAAAATGAAATAGTAAAGATAGGAGCAGACGAGTATGTTTTTCCGTTTGACAAGTTTACAATGGGTGGTTTTACGGTAAGAAGACCAGAAATTGTGATCATAAACCCCATCGCAGTATCACAAGATGTTTTCACAAAGAAAGGAAAGCAAAATCTAGAAGAATTGTGTGACAAAAAAGCAGTTGCTTGTGTTTCACCTGCAAACTTCGTAATAAAAAAGAAATAAAAAATGTATGCGTGATGTATTTTCCATTGAGATAGAGGAGCTGAAGGAGAAAATTAAAGCAATACGTGAAACGTATACAAAAAATGATGCAGAACACATCAGAATAAATTCTGAAATGAAGAAAGAGAATGGTAAATTGAGATCTGAGATTCTGGATCTGAAGGAAAAACTAAAAATATTTCCTGATCAGGATATGATTGATGTTGGACCTAATGCATTGCAATCAGAAGATACATTAGAGAATAAATCTGGAAATGTTGATGAAGGTGACATTGATAACAATAATCCAGATATGTGTGCACCGACATGCAATGTAGCTGATGTCAAAGAAGTAGATTTGGAACATAGTGACTCAGATATCGGTGAAAAACTTCAGAATTTAATTTCTGAAATATGTGATGAAGATTCACTGCAGCAATCCCAAGATACCACAAAACAAGATTCAGCTATCAACATTGGCATGCCTTCTTTTGATCTGAACATTGGTGACATTTCACATTCAGAAAATGTGCACACAGAGACTACAACAAAGAGAAGAAAAAGGGAAAAAGTAACAGTTTAACAAAGCTCAATAATTAAAAGATTGAAACAGAGAAGAGAAGCCAAAATTTTTTTACAAGAATCAGTGAAGCAAGGGAAAGAAGATCGTGAAACTCAAGAGGATGACACAACCAGTGAGGTAAGCCATATAATATAAAACAACTTATTTTGTATCATTGAATACATATGACGTAGAATGTAGATTTTCAATACTGCTCACAAAACTCTATATATTCTTTATGATTATGATAGTAATTGTTTCTAACATTGTTTGTAATTGATTGAATAAGAATCAGTATCTATGCGATCTCGTAACCGATTTCATTGGTTACGAGAAAGTATCAGAACAACCAAAAAAATCATTCAACAATTTCTTCGTGATCCTGCAGACAAGTAAGTATTTTAAAATAAATTTCTACATTTACATATAAAAATCTTTAGCTTTAAATATATAATATTAATTAAAGATAATTCGTCAGATTGAATGCCACATACTTTACTCCGGGGAATCGGAGTTGTAAAGGAAGAGAGATTCATAACTTTTTGTACGAAAGAATGATCGAGGATTCGGTATGTATATTTATATTAATTACTTTTTTATATTTCTTTATGCATAAATTGTTTTTGATGCTGTAGATAATCGACATGTTTATGGACGTGCTACAACATAAATACTGCACAACTAATGATCATGCCCCATTTCTATTCACACCAATATTTCAAATGGTGAGATTATAATTAGTGATATATATTTTTTAAATATCTCTAATCACCATAAATTAATATTCTTACTTGTATTTTTCATCAATATCTTGTGAATCTGGTGGTTAATGCTACGGAAAATGAATTTGATAAGCTCGAGGAGCTATACAAAGAAGGAATACACATACCAAAGTTGGAGAAAATTTTCACGGTTATCCACACAAGAAACCATTGGCACCTTCTTGTGACTGATTTTTCATCGAGAAAGTTCCTTTCATACAAGTCTATGAAAGGAATAAAATTCCATAAAAAGGATGTATTGAAATGGGTATGACATAATAAAAATTTATATTTTATTAAATTATTTTATTCAGTGTTAATAATATTCTTTTTGAATTACATCTCATCATGGCTGGATTTCAGAGTACTTCATGGACAACATTCCAAATGAATGCCTTGCAGGTTGGGAAATCATATATGTGCAAGATTGCCCGCAACAACCTTTACAGAGTCTGGATTGTGGGGTCTACGTGATGAAGATGATGGAGTTCCTGTGTGAAGGAAGGGCGTTGAATTTCAGCTACGATGATATTGACAGATTCAGAGCTGAAATAGCTTCGTTATTGTTAACGTGTGGTCACATAGAGAACTCGGCGGTACAGTGATAGAGATAGAAGACATAGTATAAACAAATCTTAAAGTTTTTGCATTTTAATTTAGAACTATGTATTGTTGAATTGTCTTAAATTATGTTATGTTTCCATAGTTTCTGTTTAAACCTTCTTTAAAACAAAACACTTCTTTTTAATATCACGATTAACCTATGTTTGCATTGACTATCTATTACATGTTGTAGTCAATATATAAATGTTTGACAGGAAGACATGAGATATATTATAATGCTCGATAATTAGATGGTTTTCTGGTTACAAGAGAGTTTTCCAATGGTCGAGAATCTTCTTCTACTTTAAAGATTCACATCCCAGTGATTACTGAATGTTTGTTATTACTCTTGCTGATTTAGACTTGAATTTGCAGATAGAATCATAATTTTTTATGATAGTTATGGTAAGGAGAGTAAAATATAGATTAAAATTGTATTTCTATACAAAAGAATGTAATTTACTGTAAGTAACTGTAAAATGATGTATACACAAATAAATTGTACATCACCACTTTAATATAAAAAACTACCGATAGGGACTTGTACAATGATTAGTATACAATACAAAATAATATTACCTTAGATCTTATACGATAACGACTTATATTAGCAAATATATGAAAACGGTTATAGAATGTTAATATATGTTGTAACAAAGTGAATTTATAAGACTGAAAGTTGATTTCGTACGTTATAGTTTCACATAACAATAAAGAGCTAAAGTACTATGTGTTATAGTATGTTACGAATTCAAAATAGCAAACCTCTGAACTTCCACAAAGAATATGACACCGATAACATTTACATAATATACATGCAGACATTATCCTTATTGTAAAATAATGAATATTTATGTAAATTATGATAATAATATGTAAAATATTATATATATATATATGTAAAATAGTGAAGCTATTTGTAAAAAGTATATCTCCGTATTAAAGTAGGAGTGCTACGATACTTAAAGTACAATAACAATACATATTACATGGCTACTGTACAAAAGGGAATCATATCATTTAGTTTCTACAATTTTTTGAATGATAATATAAGTTCTACGATTTAAAATTGTTGATAATGAAAAAATAATTATAAGAAAAATATGATAAAGATATATAAAATATTGAGCGAATATGTAATATATTACATATAGATGTAAAATATAGAATACAATTGTAAACTATTGCACATATTTGTAAATTATATATCTGGAGTATAAAATAAAACTACTGGATTTTATTAGCAGGTATTACCGACCATATAATATACAGTAAGAATTCATATAACCTGTATATTTAATTCAATTTTTAGGATTGTTGATAATAAATATTTAATAGTATAATATTGACATGTGTTACAGAAATGTGTCAAATTTTTTTATCAAAGCACTAAACAACAGTTAATAAGAATTAGAATACATTTCATATAGTAAGAATGAAGGACAAATATAATTAAACAGTAAGAATCCCTTAAAAACAACATCATTAGACAAGAATGAAATGAATGACACATATATCCAAATAATATGATTTTGAACTTATATGACTGAAAGCTCAAGTTGAACGTTGAACATTAACATCAGAAAATAAACAAAGTTGAAACACTCTCTGTTATGATATCACAAAGGGGTACATCTGAACTGAAACAATATAAATAACACATTGTTTGAATTCTACAATAACTGAACAAAGTACGACAAGCAAAAAAAATACATAAAAAATAAAAATTCTAAGTCTGATAAGCAGCCAAAAGTCAAAGCTCATTTGCAGCCAAGAATCTTTCAGTAAATTGCAATCCTGCAAAAAAAAACATGATGAAATGAATATAATAAGCAACATTAAAATGTTTTATATGAAATGTATAAAATGTTACATCAATATAGAAAAAATATACTCTTACATTAAAAGAATTTGATCAATTCATATTAATTTCGGTCGTCCACAACTGCACAATAAAGCACAAGGATTAGTGAATATAAAAAAACATATTAATAAATAATGAATGTTAAAAATTTACCATGATTCACCGATTTGTTATTAGGACAATTTCTAGAATCGTGTCCAACATTGTATTTGAGGCAAGATTTGCATTGTCGACCTCTATTTCTTCTCATCTCAGATTCCGATCTAATACGATTGCCAATGCCCTTAGGTCTACCACTGCGACCGCTTCCTTTCATTCTCGCAACATTTGGTTCTTTAACAGCTGGTTCAGTAATCATATCTGGAACATTTGTATTGTTCACGGTTGTAAAGCTCGAAGATGGTTTGTTACTTATCATAAGATCAATATTGCTACATAAATCGCTTAATTTTTCTTTAGCAAATAAGAATATGTCATCCTGTTCGACCGAAGCTGAAATAATATGCGAACACAATTGATTCAGCTGAGACGATCTTTCTTGGTGTGCAACTTTTACATAAATAGGATAATTTCCTGATTTTTTAATGATTCTTGTCCACCTTTTCAATATATATTCCTCATTCAAAAGCTCCACATTCTGTATCTTCAAAACTGCAAGTATGTGCCTACATGGATATCCAAAGAATTGCATATTCTTGCATTCACAAACAAGAAAGTCGCTTTCCATATACGAAGAAACACATAATTCCTCGTCAGGTTTCCCAATATATGACACAAAATATTGACAGTAATCCAGAGAGTTCGAATGAGTTCGAACATTAAGTTCCTTCACTTCGTTCAGTTCAAACCGAAATTTGTAAAATATGAACTTGGTGTATATACGAACCATCTGTACCTCCATCTTCCATTTGAAATTTGATTTTGGATTGTAAACTTCATCAATGTTATCCATGTCATTCTCTCTTTCCCTGCATCGTTGAATTGCACTTTGAAATCTACAGACAAATTCCAACAAAGAGTTCTGTTTAGTGATGTGGTGTTGCAAAATGCATTCATACTTTCGCTCCTCTGTGTACTGCGCTGACCAGCCCAAAAATAATCCTTAAGATATAAACTAATCCATTTAAATCTGATGCTATACTTCTCATTCAACCAGACATTAGATGATAAATCATACTGATCAATAATCTTGCACCAGCTTTGCTCAAATTCACTTGTAGTTATACTTTTCCATACAACTATGGAAAACGCTGATAGAACTTCATTTATATCTTTAATCTTTCCAAGCTTACTTTTAAGCTTGGCCATTATATGCCAAGTGCAGAATTTATGAACAGTATGTGGTAAGCATATCCTAACAGCGGTACAAATTGCCGGATCTTCATCTGTGATTATAGAAACTGGATGTTTACTCATTACTTCTAGAAATATCTCAAATAACCACGAGAATGACTCGGTTGTCTCTCTGCTCATGAATGAATTTCCAAAGAAAATTGTGTAACCGTGATGGTTAACACCACAGAAAGATCCAAAGATCAAATTGTATTCATTGGTCCTATATGTTGTGATCGAACGAAATTGTATCTCCGAATAATTTGTAATCTTCAATAGATGCACTATCAATCCATATACACTGAGTAAGTCTGTTATCATCATCAGTTGTGTAAGCATAGTAAAAATCAGGAATATTGGCCTTACAACTTTCAAAATGTTTAATTAGAAGGTGCACATCCATTCCAATACGTTGTTTTTTCTCGTTTCTGTTCAAGTTGTAAATATCTCGAACAATACTACCGACTTGACCCCTAGACATGTTTATGAAAGCTGACTGCTTAGATACAGGTATGTTCACATCATTCATTGTCTTCACAAGCATTTTTGTGGCTTTTGAAAAACGTCTATTTGGTCTGAGGTATCTGCGTTTAGATGGAGAAACGAGACTGTGATTGTGTTCAGCTTCAAAATTCGATACAAACCAATCCTTGAGATCAGGCCTAGATGAAACTGACATGAAAGCTTTGCACCCAGTCCATGATAAGCCAACACGACGCTCCTCCTTATAAAAAATACATTCATCGCTCTCATCACTTCTTGCATTGTCCACTGACAGTGTTTTATCTGTATTTTTAGAGAACCCCTCTTTCCAGCAAACAAATGATTTAAATATAATTATCCCCTCCTTGGAAACCTTATCTTTACAACCTCTTGAGCTTGCTTTCCTAACATTGAATCCGATCTCTGTTGCATATGCCTCATAAAATTTATATGCATCTTGAATAGATAGAAATGTTTGGCCTATATGAGGTGTAATATCATTGACTGGGTCATTGATTGAGTAGTCGAAACCTGAAGGAATTTATATAATTATAGATGTATTAGCAAGAAGGAGTATTAATAGCAATCTGTAATTCATTCAACATATAATTAAATTATTGATAATCTATTTAAAATTCTAAAAAAATGTGTAAAATGTTTAGCTACACTTTAAATTAGAAGTACCAAGACACTTACATATAAATGATAATAGAATATGTAAACTATTACATATAAATGTAAAATATTGAAAGTAAATATAAAATGATGCACTTATATGTAATTTATCAAATAATGGACTGGTATTAGCAACATTCAGGGTGGTCATCATATCCTATAATGTAAAATGAGGTTCAAAGGTGTAAATTATACTTCATTGATGTAAAATGATGAACTATTTCACTAAATATACTGAGTTTGCGCAAAATAAACAGTTATTTTTCCAATGTCATATAAATGAACAAGTTCTGTAATGCTTTGAAACATCTTTGTCATTCAACATACCTGGTTGATGCAAATTATCATCAGTTCGTTCCACCACTCCAATAACTTCACCCTCTACGTCAGATAACTGGACGAAATAAAAATATTAATGCAATAAATTAATATATTAATGCCCAAAATAGTAACGCATAATATGACTTCAATTCAAGAACCAATTCGTCTTTCAATGAAAATTAAAATAGTTCTCATAATTTGCAAACATATCGATTAATAAAAAAAAGAAAAGGTACATTACCTGTGCATTATCTCTGTTAAATTCGCAATCTGCTATTTCATCGAATTCCATTGCATATCACGGAGTTTGATAAGAAATATATGAAAAAGAACTAGAGATATGTCGAGAAATTTTGAATAGTAGGGTAATGGAATGTTAATGAAAAACCACATTTTAGGAAGAAAAGAGAATTCATTCGACCATAACTAATCCGCGGTAAAAGTGGATTTCAATTTATTTAGACAATATCTGTCTTCATTAATAAAATATGATAAATTCCTATAAATAAAAATTCACTAATAGAGTCTTAGTGGTTTCGGGACTCTAATGGTGGTTTTTACTGAGACCTTCGATTGCAATCTGACGGGTATACAGAGATGTCGCACAGTGATTGAAATGAGGCTCCACCTCAATTCAAGTTTTTCACACACACACACACACACACACACACACACACACACACACACACACACACACACACACACACACACACACACACACACACACACACACACACACACACACACACACACACACACACACACACACACACACACACACACACACACTATATTTCTAGGACTGATTTAAAGAAAAAGGCGCAATAACAAAAATGTTGAGAATTTGAGAACTCACCATTTTTACAATTTTTGGTCTTACACTATACACTATCGAAAATACTGAAATTAAGTTTCTTATCCTCCATACCTCCTCCCCCCCTCCCCTCCCTCGCACCGCTCCTCCCCTGCTCCTCCCTCATGTTTATGCAGTTAGGGTGGAGGGGCATTGCTGTACTGAGGAAGGAGGATGAAGAGATTCCACCCGATCTCGTGATGATGGCCTCTCATGCAAGGTCTAGTATGATCCGGCTGTAGTTATTTTCAGAGCGTCTACACGACACCGAGCTGAAGAAGGCTTTACGGTGACATGACAAACTCAGCCAAAGTGGCCGTGGTTACTCATGCAGACTCCGTCTTAAAGGAATGTGCGATTTGGAGAACAATGAGGGTGGAATAATGAGTATGGGAGTTTATTTCATATTCACGTTCATTTATTTATATCCGTTGTTTATTTGTTATTCTTGGTAATACGAATTAAATGACCGTTATTGTTGAATAAGTAATGTGAACATGGAGAAACAAATAATAAATCATTTTTTTTAAAGGGAAGGGATAATGGGAAGTGAAATGCCCGAATGAACGGGGCCGATAGGATCATGCCTCAAATACCGGTAATTTACCAATCGTTGAAAGAAAAACCATGTTCAAAACCACACCACTTGAAGTAAGAAAGCACGTTTTTCATCCCACAGCCAAGAAGAGGACACATTTCCCCTTCATCGTGCAGTCAAGGTCCTCGTTTTGGAAACGGGGCGGCAAATCATCGGCCCCGCACGTACATCCTAATTAAAGCCTTAATAAATCCGAGCCCTTCTCCACCTCACACACCAAATAACGAATTCTACCGTTAGAACACTCCCTTCCCCTTTCGATCGGGAAAACGACCCATCTAAATCGAGATAAAAAGAGGAGATCTGGATCCGGTCAAGCCATTTCCAACTATACCGGCCCTTTTCTAGGGCTCGCCCTCCTACGGAGCCGCCGGTCCATAGGTAGGTTTTCCCAGGAATTGGAGTGCCCCGAGAGGGTAAATCCAGATCGATCTTATCTTCTAATTCAGCCAATGTTCTGTGCTGTGTTTATGCTGTTGGTGCGAGAAAGTGCTCTGGCTTTCCCTTAATTTATCGTAAGCTATGATTTTAGTAGAGTTTGTTGTTTTGTGGTGCTTACCTGAAGAATAGTTGATGATATACGTTGCGTGTTTTGTTTCCCCAAACTTGGCAGGCATGTAGTTATTGGGAGAATTAGGTTTAATGAGCTGAAGTCTGAAGTTTAGTGTTCCGGGAAAATTTTAGGTATTTGGAGTTTGGGGATGGAGATCTTACTAAGAATGCCACTAGTTTATTATTTATACGAGGAACATGTTTGCTTTGACTTTTGGTTTGTGATTTGTCCTCCAGTCTAGTTTAGAGTTGTCAGAGTTGGTTAAAACTCAGAAAATATCTGGGTTGATGCAACCACTTGGACATTTTTGTGTTTTGGATTCTTTTCATGTGGGTAGATTTTAGCTGGTTATAAAAGATTGGGTCTTTATGGAGATCATAGTTTTCCTTGTGGATTTTAATAATTCCTCTTTCAATTTATTTGTATTTGTGGATGTTATGTGTACCCACTTAATGTTCTAGTGGTAGTACAATGTGTCTACCACACATAAGACCAGGGTTCAAATCCCACTCTTGCAGGAGTTGCGTTAGGTAGTCGACAACCAACGTAAAAAATAGTCGAATCTTTCAACATGGATTTGAGCAAGAATCCATGTAGCTGACCCTACTTATAGTGGGAGAAGGCTTGGTACATTTTTCGTGGATGTTATGTCTTTATGGAATTTATCCGGAATTGGCATGTGTTTGTTCCTTGTCTCATGGTTAGTTGGTTAAGTTTGGTTTTAAGTCTTTTTGGACCGCTCAAATTATCATGTCCACCACTTCGGAAAATGAATGTGGTATAGTTGTTGATTTCTACTAGGATAAGGTCCTGCCAATGGATAGGTTGTCCATCAAATTTCTTTGAAGCTTACACTTCGCTGGAAATCTAGGTTAGCTGGCCGACTGATATTAGTGTCTGATATAAAGCGATCGCATATCAGGGGTGCACGGTGCGCTCCCATCTCCTAGGGAATTCCCCTGGGTAACTATTCATGCATGTTATTTGATTAGTAAAAATTCTCCAGGTGGCCTTTTTTTTAAATACCGGTTAACCAAAAGATAGTTTCTTTTAGACGAGGTTTTTTGCATGCTGGAATAATTGTTAATTGAATACACACGTCATTCTCTAGGCTGCTTTGTTTAGACAATTGGATACTTGTCCTCCTTTTTCCTTTCTATCTATGCACTTGCTTTTGGATAAATATCCATTCAACAGCAGCAGCAACAACAACGACAACAAAGCCTTTAGTTGTGCACTAAATTGCTTGGACTGTTAGTCAGGCACTAAACTGGTGCCCTTCCATCTCCTTTCTCATTCTCTAGGCTACTTTCTTTTTTCCTTTTTCCTTTCTCTCTATGCACTCGCTTTTGGATAAATATCCATTCTACAACAACAACATCAACAACAACAACAAACCTTCAGTTGGGCACTAAACGAGTGCCTCCCATCTGTTTTTCCTTTTTCCTTTTTCCTTTCTATCTATGCACTCTCTTTTGGATAAATATCCATTCTGAGATTCTTTTTATTTTTCGAGGAATTACAAGGTCCATCCACTAAACTGGTTGTACTGTTAGTTGTGCACCGACTTTGACATGGGTTGGAGAGTTATACTTTCTAGTTTAGGTTTGAAGACTGACCGGGACGAGTTATTGGGGAAGATGTTTGCCACATTGATGGCTTTGCCTAGAGATCTCTGGGATTTGTTGGTACTTAGCCTAGCCTATGTTACAGATGGTGGCCAGTAGATTACCTTCTTCAATTCCTGCTTTTGATATAACATTCGATGAGATGCTGCAGTTACTGGAGATACTGAGGGGTTACCCTCCATTCCATGCTGTGGTAGATGTTAGGGACTTGGCTGATGGTTGTTTCTTGGTCACTCAGCTTAGAAGCTTCCATTTGTTGCAGCAGATGTGCATTTTCTATTGTAGTATGTGGATTATGATGTACGGGACCACCGATTCATATAGTTTATGGATGCGCTTATTTAAAGGTCAAAGTCATAATGTCATAATTTTCATTCTCATGGATGCAATCTCCACCAATGTATTCAACACCACAAGTTTTACTAGTGGAATGGAGTAATTTGTAATGGTCATAGAGATCATTCACAACATTCATGATCTTGTTAACCAATCTCAAAAGATGTTCCTCTATAAATACCTTTGAATAACAAAATTTTACATATTTCAACCTATAGCGAGGATCCAAGAGAATAGCAACCATAAGCAACATGTTAACTCTATTTAAACTTCCCTAATATCTATCAAATTTCTCCTTCATCTTTATAGCCATGCTTCGAATGTAAGGGTCATTACTTCTACACCATTCAATCAAAAGAGTACCGATTTTGAAAACCTCATGAAAATAAACATTTGCAGTCACATAAAGAGTACCAGACAATCGTTTGGTAACATCAAAAAGGAATTTCAAAAACTTAGTTAACACATGTGCATTCTTCCAATCCTCCTTGGTAGGTGGGCCCAAAATAATTTCAGAAACAAATACTAGCTCTTGTTTTTCCATTCTTTCAAATGCTTTTGAAATTTTAAAATTGTTTCCAACATTAAATATGTAGAATTCCACCTAGTTGGAACATCAAGACATAGAGATGAATTTGATGTAATTCTTTCCTGTGAAACACATGCTTGAAATTGTTGGGATCTACTAGGAGAACTCCTAACATACTTTATTGCAGCTCGGATACGGGAAATAGAATCTTGCATATCACTAACTCCGTCTTTCACAATAAGGTTCAAAATATGTGCACAACATCGTGTATGAAAATGCTCTCTTGCAAGAATGAGGCCATTCTTTTTAAGAAGTTTTCTTCGTAGATACTCAATTGCGACATTTGCACTTGCATTATCTACAGTAATTGTGCCAACATTATCAATCCCCCAATCCAAAAAGCATGATTCGATTATCCTCCCAATCTCTTTTCCTTTGTGACATGAAATGGGACAAAAATTGGTTACTTTTTTTTATGCAATTTACATTCCTTATCAATGAAATGAATTGTCAAACATAAGTAGGAGAGATTTTGAATTGAAGTACATATGTCAGTAGTAAGGGAAACACAAACTTCCGATTCAACCAAGCAATTTTTAAGTTTAGTCTTCTCATTGGCATAAATTTTAAGTGCATCTCTAGCCAACGTAGTCCTTGAAACTGGCCTAAATTTCGGTTGAACAACCGACATGAACTGTTTGAAACTAACACGTTCAGTGAACTTAAAAGGTAATTCATCTAGGATAATCATCCGAACAAAAGCTTCCCTTTATAAGTCATGGTCATATTTCCAAGAAATAAGACCAACCTTACTTCCTGTTTTTTTCCACAGTTCGGAAAGTTAAAGTTTGTTGTCCCTTTATCATCTCTGCAACCTTATATTCTAGACTTTTTATGCATTTCTCCATAACATGTTTCTGTAGTGTTGTGCCATTAGTAGTTGTCCATGCATAATGCGTATTGCAGTAGTTGCAGAAAGCTCTTGTCTCACCACTTTTGACTTTTCGTTTTGTATAATGTGCCCAAACATCAGAAGACAGTTTGCTTGATTTCTTATACTTAATTGAACTTCGGATGTGTTTGTCTCGTTTGGTGTATTTTGAGGTGTAGGTTGGTTGCTTCCAATAACATCATCAGTGGTTGACATAGTTCCTAAGTGATAATAAACTAGATGCTAATAAGATCAAATAGCTAAAAATGATATAAATATTCAAAGGCAAAAAATTTAGATTATATCTCACCATATAATTTTAAATTGAGATACTAATAAGCTTAAACAACTAAAGATAAGATATACATTTCATGTGAATTAAACTATAAAGTAGACCTTTGAGAAACTGTATATATTTTTTGAAACTACATATATTTTGATCAAATGAGTTATACCTGAATAAAAATAGCTTCGTGGGAGGGAGGATGCACCGCATGTCCACAACGATGCGCGAGGGAAGTGACACCACAGTGACGCTGACGTACAAGGAGGAGGTGTCGAGTTGGTGTTGCATCGCGAGAGACTGCCATGCCGGAGGGAGAAGGAATACTATTTCATCGTACGTGCCAGGGAGATGGTGCCTCGTCGTACACACGAGGGAGATGGTCGCACACACTCACAAGGGAGATGGTGAATTGGCGCCGCCATCCACGAGGGTGGGCTCATGGCTTGCGGCTGCGAGCTGCTCTTGGGGGAGAGTTTATGTCATGGAAGGGATGGAGGAGGAACTTGCGGCTAGGGTTTGAGGAGATATTTAGGCCACACCGTCACGAGGGGGGGGGAGGGTGGGGGGTCTTGCGACTTGCGGGTCTGGGAATTGGGAATTGTGAGGGATTTAGGTGGGTGGGGGAACTTGCAGGTGGGCAGTTGGGAATTTGGGAGGGATTTGGCTTTTTAGAAAGTGAGAAGGGGATAAACTTGAGTGGGTACTTGAAATGTATGAGGGCAATTACGAGATTGAAAAAAGAAAAAAGGGCAGATTTGGATATTTAGATATAAAAGGGATTCAAATACGTTTAACTATACAATCTACACTAATCGTAGGTATGAAATATTATATATATAGTATTTATTTATTTGTTAATGGAACGGATTGGATTGGATCTGATTTGGTAATGATCTAATCCTATCCATAATTTAACTTATTTTTAAAATCTCAATCCATTTAAATCCATTGGCTTGACAAAACCAAACTAATCCAATCCAATAACATCAAATTGTATCGGAGTACGGATTTTATCCGATTCATGTGCACCCCTACGCCCTAGAGTTCCACCATCATCGCCATATCCCCCCTTTGGATCTCTACAACACCTCCAAGTGTCACGACGACACTCCTCGATCAGAAGAGCCACCAAGAACCTCCAACATGCATCTCTACAACTTATAGGCAACGATGGTGCTGGAGATCTCTACCTCAACTTCCAGCACGTAGATTGAAAGCCCCATCAAGGGGTGGTTGCACCAACCAAAGGGGCGCTATCGTGGGCGAGAGAGGGGTTCCAACAAGGGAATCCTAAATAGATAGCTAGCTGCTCTGTTTTTTTTAAAAGATTGAATGTTCTAATAAGCCCAATTGGGCTGGGCTACAACTGTGTAGAAAAAAGAGAGAGGAAAGGAAAGCAGGCCAACCGTAGGCTTCCACTAAAAAATGAATTAAGAAAAAGGAGAGAGATGCCAACCATTTAAAAAAAGAAGGGGCCTGATTTGAAAAAAAGAAAGGGCTGATTTACAAAAAAAGAGAATGAAAGTTGAGAAAAAAATTGAACGGTTAAAAAAGGCTACGTACAAAAAAGAGAGTCGTACGTAAAAAAAAGAAAAAAAGAGAGAAATGAATTGTGCAAAAAAGAAGCAAAAAAAAGTTTTGTTTAAAAAAAAATTGCATGTTCTGTTTCTCCCAACTTGATCATCAACGTTCTCTATTCAATTATGTGAGAAAGGGGGAGTCAGAGATGGAACACATATTTCGGGAAGACTTCTACTGTTCGATAACCATGACTGACAGACCATCACTTCAGATTACTATTGTGATCATCCGTCTTCACCGAGCATTGATTACTTCGTGAGGTGTTTATCCCCAACTACTACTCCGTGTTGGACTTCTCTTAGCGATTCTTCTCCAGATACGACAGAAATACGTTCCGATGACCTGCATGCATGACAGAAATACGTTCCGATGACTTGATATTGCAATGTCTTTACATGCATGGCAGAGAATATGTTTCGGTGACTTGAAAGTTGCAGACCCGTCCTTGAGTGAGGTCTTCTACCAATAGCGGATGTATATTCTTCTTGTGATGTATAGTGTGAAGATATGTTGTGTACTTTTTCTTTTTGTTGCAAGTTACAGCTTTCTCAGCTCCAACTCAAGGGGGATGTTGGAGAATGTAATAGAGTAATAATTAGATATCTCCAAGATTCAATTATCACCATTCATGTTTAGTCCCACATCTACCATCTGCGGGATTTTGGTCTGTCTACGGGGCTATATAAGGAGCCCCACACCCCCCTGTACTCTTTGAGAAATTCAATATAGAATATCCGACCCTTTGAGGCCTTCTTCCGTGGTTTCATCCCGCTCCTTAGGGAGTAGGGCTCCACGTAAAATCTCAAGATGTTTATGCTTGGTTTTTGTCTCTGATTATCGATTCGCTTCCACGTGTATTTATTTCAACAATATGATTATGAACGAAGAGATCATTGCTGATTGGAAGATGAGGAAGAGCTTGCTGCGGAAGGTGGACTTTTCAAAAGCTTATAATTGTATAATCAGGAGCTTGTTTAGGTGTCACTTTCGCATCATGGATTCCCTGATGGGTGGATCTGCTCTATGAAGAGGTGCGATGTGACTACATCGTATTCGATGATGCTGAATGGCCATCGGGAGGGGCTTTTAGCTTTAACTGAGGGTGAGATAGGGATGTTCCATGGTGCTCTACTCTTTGTCCTAGTTGCGGACACGTTGCCTTGGATGGTTTCTCGTACGGAGCAAGGCAATGGATGATTTTGTATGAGCTTTTATTTGGACTGCCTGTCGACCCCCATCTTGAAGTATGTGGATGATACTATTTCTTTATGAGGGGAGGTTCGTATGTGGCAACCACGATTTATATGGTGTTTGATCTCTTTGGGATTGACTCAGATCTTAAAATCAATGGCGACAAGTTGATCTCTATTCCTTTTGGAGTGATAGAGGATGAGGTGGAGACCTGTCAGGACTCAAGCTTCGGTCAGGTCTGAACGATCTTCACTACCTATTAGCTAAATGGGGTTGCCCTTAGTTAGTGGTTTTATGCGTTAGTTGAATTAGTTTCCTTTGGTGGAGAGGCTTGAATGCATGATTGCGGGTTGGAAGCCCACCTATTTGTTGAGGGGCAACCTTGTGCTTTTGAAGGTAGTCATATCCGCAATTTCGATATTTTTTTCCCTTGAAGCTGTTTCCTATTGGTGTTCGTGGGAGTATTGAGAATGATGTAACACTTCTTGTAGACATGTTATTTTGCTAGTCAATTGGAAGGCGATGATGCTATTTGAGAATGATGTCAGATTGGAAGTCTTTAGCCTGGATGCTATGAACATGGTGTTTCTCACAAAGTGTATTTCTTGTATCTTGGGTAGCGGATCTGATTTGTTCTGTAAATGTTGAGGAAGAACTACGGTGTTTCGGTGGGCTATCGTGGTAGCTGGGGCATATTCGTGCGTATTTGAACTTTGGGAGGGGGATCTTCTCTGTTCTTCCGCAAATCTCTGGTTTCATGTGGTTTGTGCTTGAGGATGGTTGTGCCTTCTACTTGTGGTAGGATGATTGGACTCTTCAAGAAATCATGTCCTCTCGTTTCCCCTCCTTTTCGATTTTACGGCTCGTTAGTAGTTGTTGGTGGAGAAGGCTTGGGTTGATGGGTACGCCTGCGGTATTCCATTTTGAGCTTTCGGATTGACATATGACAGAGTTCTTGGAAATGACCGAGGATCTTTCTCAGCTTTTGGGTCCCTTAGCCAACGAGTCCACTAAAGGTTATTGGATGTATACTTCATTGTGAATAAGGCTTATAAGGAGCAATATGTCTTGATGATTTTTGATCATGCCATTGCCATGATGTCGAGGGGCATATCTGCGACTGGAGGCTTCCTTTGTTAGGTCAAAGTCTTCCTCTGGTTATTTGGGCAGGATCGATTGCTGACGAGGGCTTGGAGGATTCACTTTTTCTATGGGATAGATGGTTCTTGTCTGAGATGTGATGAGGTGTTGGAGGACATGGACCACCATTTCTTTTCTTTGTGAGGAAAAGCTATCCGTCTTGTCTTATTAAAAGATCACTCGATAGGCACCATCAAGAATCCTGAGTGCTGATGAGGTGAGAAAGAGAAAGGATATGGAAGGAAAGTGATGTCCTCAACTAGGTTATTACTGTCAGTTGATCCCTCGACGACTAGTCTATTTGTCCATAGATAAAGGCTAGATAGAAGCGAGGTTGAGAAGGGGTGCCAAAGCTTAGAGTTTTGACTTGAGGGAAAAGGAAAGCCAACTACTAAGAGTTCCTACGTCAAGAGACATTTGGATAGAGGTTGGGCTTACTGACGTTGCCACAAAGGATGTCTGCACCTTCTAGGAGTTGATTGGGCCATCTAGGACTGTTATGTTGGGTGATAAAATTCAAGTGGTAACATTCTTTGGGCATCACAGATTCACACACTCGTGTGCCAAGCAACAGAGTAAGAAGATGTTATTTTCAGTGTGAAAAGATTTTATACGAAGAATGTTTTAGTCAATGCTAGAATCCTTTGAGATTCTTGGTCTTTGTAATTATAATTTAAACCTATGAATATAATATTTTTGGGTGCTTGTCTTGGCAACACACCGCCCTTTTTCCTCCCAAAAAAAGAGGAAGAGAAGCACATTTGTTTTCTCACACTAAAAGAAGAAGTTAGGGACACCAACCGAGGCATCAACAAGTGGCCATATAAAAAATGATATAAGCAAGGGATCGAGAAACACGATTAGATCTTCCTATCTTACTAATAGGATTCCATACAACAATTTGAGACAACAATTCGGCCTTAACTTGCTCAAAATCTTTGATTCTAGCTATTGCCCTCTAACTTGCTTAAAAGGAACACCATGATAAAGATCGCTAAGAGTAATACCATCATTTGGAGAATAAATAAGATCATCAATTGTTTAGTGATGCGAATGGAAGAAGAGATGGATATATTACCATTTTCTTAGAAATATACCACCATTTTTATCAACTTTTTTGGATAAATAGCGTAAAAAAGTGTGACAAGTTCGGATAAACACTTAGAATAGAAGTTCCTGGGAAAAATAGCTTATCCATGATTTTAGGGTTTCGATTATGATGGAGAAGAGGTGGAAGATTGAAGTCGATGAATTCTTCCCAAGTGAGGCTCGATCGATGATAACCTTGCTTGGGTGAAGGTATTTCACTTCTTCGCAGACTTGTCAGAGAGAAGGTAGTCTTCAACGATGTCAAAGACCAATACACATTTCTTCCATTTAGTTGCTTATGGTAGAAGACACATGAACTACATCTACACTATCATGGTGGATGAGGTGCATGTGCAGGGGGATTTGGAGGTGGGAAGGGCGCTGCATGCACACTTCAGACATTGAGTAAGAGTAGATGTGATGGCTGGGGTTGGAGAGGGAGGGGAATTAAGGAGATTTCCCTTCTAATGTTGTCTCTTATTGCCCCCTCCTCGAGGATGAAGTGAAAAAGGTGGTTTGGCAACTGAATGCAGATGGGGCACCCGACCCTGATGGGTTTCTCCTACAAGGAATTTTAGGATATTGTGAAAGAAGATGTCATGGCGGTAGGACGGGAGTTCTTGGATGGGAACTCGGGTTTTGAGCGGCTAAATAAGGCTCTCGTCTTTCTTCTTCCTAAGAAGGAGGTATCCACTAGTGTGGATGATTTCAGACCCATAGAGTTGTCCAATGTTATCTACCTGATTTTAGCGAAGGTGCTGGCTAATCGTCTGAAGCGGGTTTTGAACAAGATTATCTTCCCTGAGCAAACTGCTTTTGTGTCAAGAAGACATGTGGCTGATGGTTGGGTTCTTGCATCTGAGATGGTTCTAGACTAGAAAGTATGCATGAGAATAGACTGACGTGGAAGGTTGATTTCTTTAAGGTGTATGATTGCATAGATTATCGATTTCTTTGGACGTCATGACATCGGCATGGTTTCCCAGATAGATGGATTGCTTGGATAGAAAGATACATCACTACGACCTCCTATGATGTGCTTGTTAATGGGCGCCCAAAGGGGAGTTTTTTCACCCGCAACAGGGAGTTCATCAGGGTTGCCCTTTGGCACCTTTCCTTTTCATGATTGTAGCTGATGCCATGACTGTCTGGATGCGATTGGCGTCTGAGGCCGACTGGTGCTCTGAGTACAGCATGGATGACATCTCTATACCTATCATTTAGTATGCAGATGACACCATGATTTTTCTCAAGGGCATGGTGACACTGCTACGTCACGCAACACAAACTCTAGAGATTTTTGGAGACATTTCCGGGCTACAACTGAATAGGGAGAAATCAATTTTCGTGCCTTTTGGACTCTCAGAGGTAGGGATCATTACAGTTGGTTCCATTCTTCGCTGCACTCGTGGTTCACTCTCGGTGGTTTATCTTGGTTTATCTTACCTTTGGTGGCAGGGAGTCAATGACTAGAAATCGATATTGGACAGTTTTGAAAGTAAATTAGCCGGTTGGAAGGTGAGGATATTATCTCGAAGGGGGAAGTTGATTCTGCTCAAGCATGTTCTTTCGGCGATCCCCATTTTTTCCTGCTCTTCCATGCTTCTTCATGTGGGGGTAAGGTCGAGGCTTGAGGCAATGATGCGTATGGTAGGCAGGACATGCATGGTATTCACCATATTAACTCGGAGACTCTTACGAAACCCAAAAGTAAAAGAGGGCTTGGCATCCTGAAACTCGGGTGCATGAATAAGGCTTTGTTATGCAAGTGGATTCTTCATTTATGGGGAAGTGGAGATGCTTTGGTTTGTCGTCTGACGCGTGCGATTTATGGCATCTGCGGGTCTCTAGCTGTATCAAGTATACGATGCCCCCCATCTTTATGGCAAGGAATCATGAAGACTCTTTCAGAGGTGAGCCCACATCTAGGATTTGTGGTGAGAAGCCGTGACCTGTTTCGCATATGACTGGATAATTGGACGGGCCTGGGCGCTCTATGTGAGAGGTATCCCCGCTTATTTGCTCTGGTGGATGATCATAACAATTTAGTTTGTCAGGTGTGGACAGATGGTACTTGGACCCTAATTTTTGCGACGGATTTTTGGGACCAGTGCTTGATTGAGTTCATGTTATTGCTTGACGATTTGGCGGACCTCGGGGTTCTAGGCCGAGGTCGTGATCATTTTGTGTGGGATGATGGTCGGTTTAGGTCAAGAAGGCGTACATGTTCTCTTGGAGCGAGGATAAAACACATGATGAGCTCATACGGGATTGCAATGTCATCTGGCGGAGCAAGATCCCACTACGGGTCAAAGTATTTGTTTGGTTGGTCAGACATGGTTGCTTGCTCACGAAGGTACGTAGAGAGGAGCTTTTGGTTGATCATGGTATTGAAAAACTATCCTTGAGGCATCTGAGGTGTATGCGTCGAGGCGAGGTGGTCATATTTAGCCTCGAGGCGTACGTCTCAGGCTACATTGTTGAGGCGCTCGCCTCAGTTGGGCGAGGTGGTCTGAGGCGCGAGGCATTTTCGAGGCGTCCTATGAAGCTTTTTCCTCAAATTTGAATATGTTCGAGGTATGGCAGAACAAAATCTGCTCTATGTAGGCTGGGATGTCTTGCAAATGGATTGTGGTTTTGGATCTTAAACTCAAATCAATTATGCGACAAATGCAACCCTTAAAAATTAGAACTTAAAACATTAACAAAAATGATTACATCAAGTGCTAAATTTCCCTGCAATTTCATCTTTCCTGTTCTTCCTTAACACATCAATGCAAGCATAGCTGCCTAAGTGGCAAAATAAATCGTTGGTACTGCAAACTCTGTAGTTTGAAATTCTAATATGAATATTAACGATGACAGGTGTTTGTGTTTTAATCTAATGTTAGGTCTACAGTTTTCGTTTTAGGAACATGTGTTAATTGAAAGATTTTTCCTCATTTGGACCAATGAGTGGCTCCCTTTTATACTATTATTCAAATCTGCTTCATTGTTTATTAGAAGATGTAAACTTATTAAGGATTAAATTGTAGCCTGATTTCAAATTGGACTGTGTTGTACATAGCGAAAGTAGAACACATATAACACAAGATGTAAGATGTTAAATGCTTATACATGCATTGAGGACTTTACATATATGATTATAATTAATTATTGTGGTCATTGAATGAATTTCACTTCTTTTTTGACATGAAATAGAAATAAAAAAATAGAAATTATTAATTTTTGTGATCATGATTTAGTTCCGCATTAGCAGTAATATATGCTCCTCAGTGGCATTGAATACTTACATTAAATATCCTTTCATTGATGTAATTGTATGGAGATGTGGTGCTATATCTTATAATATAAGGTTTCTAAATTTTAATACAATGTTTTTGTTAAATTACATATTAAGAATGCTGAGGCTTATGCCTCGACCGCCTCGAGGCTACGCCTCACCTTGATTCTAGGGAAATCACCTCGTGTTGCCTTTCGATTTTTCAAACCTTGCCCGTGATGCGATATGTGGAAGTTGTGGTGATGGCAGGGAAGACTTGGAGCATCTTTTCTTTGGGTGTAGACTCTCCATAGGGGTGTGGGTTGAAGTTGGATTTGCATGGCTTAGGACCGACAATATTTCATCCTTTTGGAGATCTATCAGTACAGTTTGTGGAAGCTCTCTCCTGTTTTCCCTTTATTGTGGGCAATCTGGAATGCCAATGAGTATATCTTCCAGAGTCAAAGCATCTATCTCGAGAATGTTCTGGGACATTTTAGGAGTCTTTGTTCAGCTTGGAACCTTGTGACTTGAATAACTTTTAAATATTGGTATATTTTTGTGGTGAGTTTCATCTTGGGATGCCGCCCTCTTTACATTAAAAAAAAACTTTGTCAAGGACCAGAATTGGTTTGCGTGAGGAAGATGCAATATCTTTCCCACAAGAACCTTGCTTGGGTGCCACTGGGGCCGAGGAGTCAGCTGAAGCAAAACATGTTAAAGCATTCTTCTTTTCTTTTTAAAGTTATCGGGTGACTACCAAATGTTCATTTCCTCAAAGCTCTGTGCAAGTCTCTTACAGAAATTTGATCTTATTTCATATCTTGTTTTTTTATAAGCATTTCCTTTGCTTGCCTAGTTACAATTTAGTGGTCGATTGATGAATACCCATTTTTTTGCTACATTAGTTAAGCACAAGATTTACATATGGTTAATTTTCTGCCGAAAGGAAGTTTGTCATTATTATCTGAGTTGTAGTTTCTTTTATCTTTTTTTGAGTTGTAAAATGGGTTTTTGGGCGGTGAGAGCCCTTTTCGCATAGTTGAATAACATCTGTGGGGACAATCACATAAGAGGATGCAGAGGTTTCAGCTTACCAGAATGACATTGGGATAATGATAAAGTTCTGCAGAAGTAGATAAAACACTGATATCGGAGTTGCGTCCAACTTAATATAAAAATCATTATGCCTCGTGGTTGTTTGCCTGTATCTGTTTGTTGGTGCTTGTTGTCAAGGTCATTTTTCGGATAATTTTTTTTGTCAGCGGGAGTGGCAACACTAGTCACCTCCCTTTTCTTTACACTCAAGGTGGTCTGGGCATGTGCAAAGGTTCATATTTTGCCTAGTTCATAGGAAATGGTACGAAGTTCGAAGATAATTTTGAAGGAAACTATTACTGTGATATTACTTGAAAGGTAGTCTGGTTATGTTGGCTATACTTGGCTTAATTTTTCATTTTCCAAGCCTGTTGACTATTGTCTAGATGCTAAGTTATAAGCCCTCAATCTGCACTTCATGTAATATCTTTTGAAGCAACGAAAGCAGTTACCCGAGCCGTACAAAATCGGGCTTATGAGTAAAAATTGTAAGTCTGGTTATGGCCTGGATATATCTGAATGGAGGCAAAGTCGGTGTATGACCTTGGATCTCTCTCTCTCTCTACACACGCACACACATGGTAAAAAGTATATGACACCATGGATCATACAACTTGGCTACTCCCATCTTTTTTTTTAAAAAAAATACATAGTATTTTCTAAAAACTCTTGGGGGAATTCAGATCACATATTTTCATGATGTTGTCATTCAAATTTCATGAAAAGCAAACACATAACATGTCCATCAAGAAGAGGTTGATTTCAACAATTCTGAGACCATCAAATTTTGATAGGCTTGACGGATGGGATAGGAATTTCGGATTGAGTCGAAATTTGTATGACAACATTATGACAATATGCGGGGAGTTTTTTTTTTACAAAATACTGGGTTTTTTAAGAGCGGGAGTAGCCAAGTTATATGCTCCATGGTAGCAAATATATTTTACTCACAAATATAGATGGTGGCAAAGTATTTACATAGTTGAACCTACACAATGTGGGAAAGAATACTGTTTTTCCCATTTTGGCTAATGCATGTACCCTTCTCACATATACTATCTTTATAAATTCACTCCGAAATGTGAATCAAATTATAATATCACACATTTGTTATATTATGCATTTGATCTAGTTTATAACACTGCTCTCTTTGTAGTTAGAAGTTTAATCTTGTACTCTTACTCTTCATGCCTATGTTTACATATGCATAGGTTTCCACATGACCCTGGTTCTGTATAGTAAGGCTATTCCTTTTCTTTAGATACCTGGACATGAACAATATTTTCAATCATGTATTGTTTCTGCCCGCAGGTAAGTTTCTATGGATATCATGCATGCCACGAGGCCTTATAAGAAAGAGCTTGAAATCCTTCCAAATACAGGAAATTTAGAATTAGATTGTCCTCTTGAAATGAGAGACGGTGTGTCTGATGTGGTCATAAATTGTGAAAATATGTCAGCTACCGCTGTCCCAACGCATGTAAAAATGGACACTGAACCAAGCACTGCTACTGGTGCAAAAAGTAAGCGATCCCTGAAGTCCAACTCTAATGCAAATGATTTGTCAGACAGTTCAGAAGAGGATTCAGATGGCGAACAGTTTATCAAGGTTCCATAGCCTTCCCTTTGTTTCACATTTTTTCCTCATATACATCTTTACTATTTAATAAAGAGCGTCTCCACCTATTTTTTCCCAATTTTATTAATCCCATTACATTCTAGTTATGCATTTTCTCTCAAAATTGCAGTCATTTTATTGCTGGACAATAACTTTTATACCACACTTTGCATAATTCCTTTCAAGTAGTGGACATATTTTTTTAAGGATACTTCTCACCCTTGTCAGAACTTCATTTGAATTTTTATTTTTGCACATGATTGTAATATTTGGAACTAAAAGTTAAAACCGATAACAACTATCTATTTTTGCATTTACTTAGAGTGAGATATTTGCAAAGTGCATTGCCCGAAGAAAGCTGAGATTAGCGACTATTTGGATATAAATTTTGCTGCTTACTTTCTTTTAGACCGTTTGTATCGTCTTTTCCAAAGTATACCATGTGAGAATCTTTTCTAAAGGATGCTTTTCAATCTTTGGAAAAAAATTGAAATATAGTTTTGGAAAGACAATGAATTCCATCCAACTATTTTTGCTTTTACTTAGACTGAGATATTTGCAACTTATATTGTCTGAAGACAATGGACTGTGCAACCTTTGCGATCCTTTGATGTTTGACAGATATCTGCAAAATGGCGTCCAAACGAGGCACACAGACCCATCATTGACGAAGCCCCTACATTTTATCCTAGTGAAGAGGTACTGGTGCATTTTGATTTATGTTAAGTTAGTGTTAGACACTCTCATGACATGGATTGGTTAAATTTATCACCATTTACTTAATATTCTCCGGCATCATGACCAGGAGTTTAAGAACACACTAGGTTACATAACCAGCATACGTCGGAAAGCAGAACAATATGGTATTTGTCGGATCATTCCACCGCCTTCATGGAGGCCTCCTTGTCCTTTAAAAGAGAAAGATATTTGGGAGAATACTAAATTTGCCACTCGGATCCAGCAAATAGACAAACTTCAGAATAGGGAACCGGTGAAGAAAAAAACTAGAAGTCGTATACAGAAGCGAAGGAAGAGGAGACGCTTCAGGTTTGGCATGACTCGAAGGCGTAGTCGTGCTGATGTTTCTGGAGCCAACAGTGGCTCTGATTCGGATTCTGACAAAAAGTTTGGCTTTCAGTCTGGTTCTGATTTTACTCTCGAGGCTTTTGAAAAATTTGCCGACCAATTCAAAGAGTATTACTTTGAAATGGAAAGTGGTGTTGATGAATCCCAGAAAGGATGGAGACCTTCTTTAGAGGAAATCGAAGGTGAATATTGGCGAGTAGTTGAAACGCCAACCGAAGAAGTTGAGGTACTTGCATATCTTAGTTTTTTATTGTGATTCTCTTTGGTTCTTGATTTAGCGCGGGCACATAACACAATCTTCTTGTAGGAAAACATAACACAGAATATAAATGATAAAACAATTAACACAATATACAGATAATTAACTGTTTTATGATGACATAATGCCTCCTTACTAAATTGGATAGTGGGGCCCAACAGGGTCAATTTTTCTATTGCTCCTCCAATTTAAATCAATAATATATAACAATATATGAATTACTTGTGCAGTCCTCTCACTGATGATGGGAACTAAACATGCTTCATTGTGGATCCACCCAACTTAATTTGTTAACACTTAAACACTTCTAAATTATAGGTATATTATGGGGCTGATTTGGAAACTGGATCTTTTGGTAGTGGGTTCCCCAAATCTACAAGGTTGTCGAAGCATCATCCAAATTCGTATGTGCATTCAGGATGGAACTTGAATAACTTAGCACGGCTTCCTGGATCGGTCCTTGCTTTTGAGAAGGAAGATATTTCCGGCGTTGTTGTGCCCTGGTTGTATGTGGGAATGTGTTTTTCATCATTTTGTTGGGTAAGTTTTGCAACCTTCTGTAGTAATATGTGCGTGTTTATAAGATTTGTATTATTTATTTTTTAAAATTAAATGCTTATTTTTTACCACTTCCATATGAACTTGATATTATATGTAATATACTATTTTATTGGAATTTGATCTATCTCTACTTCTAGGCAGAGTATCATATTATATTATATCACATGCTTATTTTTCTTTCATATTTTATGCAACGATAGCATGTGGAAGACCATCATTTCTACTCGTTGAACTATATGCACTTTGGCGATCCAAAGGTATGGTACGGTGTTCCCGGTGTTGATGCTATAAGATTTGAAGAAGTGATGAAAGAACACTTGCCCAGGTTGTTTGAAGAGCAGCCTTACTTGTTAAATGACCTGGTACCAGCCATTCATTTCCTTTTATTTCTTCAGCTTGAGGTTATTTTTACCTTGCCTATTTTTTTATTAAATGTTGGTGTTGGTTGTTAGCATTTTGGCATAGGTGGTGTTTTTGCTGTTCTTTTAGATCAAGCCACCTGCTCTTTCATTTTCATTTTTCCACACTTCAAAATTTTCTTTATATATCGAGTATATTAAAAATGTCAAAAATATCTTGAATACACAGTAGTACGCGGTAAAATCTTCAGGCTTGATATTAAAAAGAAGCTAATTTCCATTTAATCTTGAAGTAAAAGGAAGTCCACGGATAAACTTGTTAGAAAATAGGAAGCGGAATCAGAAATAAAGATAAAGAAATTGAAGAACACAAAGATTTTTTCGTGGAACCCTACTCCCTAAGGAGCGGGATGAAACCACGAGAGAAGGCCTCAAAGGATCAGGTTATTCATTGCACTTTTCTTAATAGATACAAGAGGTATGGGGCTCCTTATATAGCCTCTACAAAGCCTCTAGGTCCCACCACTGGTAGATGTGGGACTAAACACTGTGATGTGGTGGTAAATGGATCCTGGAGGTATCCATTTACCCATCTACAACACAATAGGCGCACAACCAAATACTTCAACACTCCCCTCAAGCTGGAGCATGCAATGCTCAGCTTGGACAAACAGGAAGAGACTCAACTCACAATACATGACACTACAAACAATATCAACTCAACGCGCACAGCTGTCGGCTGTTGTCGAGGATGTTGCTTCTCATACCTTGCAGGTGAGGAGGATGAACGGGCCGGAGTGTGAGTCAAATTGAGGACTCGGAATCTGACCATCGAGTCTGAAATTGCGCATGGAGTCTCCTCGTCGGAGAACTTCGTCTCTCCCATCTGGCTGAGAGAATGATACTCTACTCTGGAGTCCCTATGATACCACATGAAAATCCTTGCCAACATGGCATAGGGAATGGTCCTCTACTCTGTAGTCCCTATGGCTCACATGAAAACTCTGGCCGAAACAACAAGAATGATGGGACCACACAAAAGATGGCAAACATGTGCACATCTGAAAAGACCGCATACTCGTGCGTGTCTGAAGCCGGAGACTCGGAACCAATCATCAAGTCTGATCATCTAAAGAATTGTAGAGTCTGAACAACTGATTGGTCTCTGACAAATCTGAATCTGGAGAATCTGACACTGGATCTGGAACCCGATCTGTGACTCTACACAATACTCCCCCTTTCTCCCATACTAGTCGGAATACATGACATCGACTATGTTAGGAGAAGACAATAAAATGAGGGAAAACAATTAGCCGATCACTTTTTTTCTTCGGCTTTTCGTGCAAATTTTGCTCCTTTTTTTTCTCGGCTTTTGCAACAACTTTTTTTAAAAAGCTATTGACACATTTTTTTCTCACATTTTTTAAAACTTTTTTTTGCAAACATGCTTATGGCTTTTTATTGGACGCGCCTTTTTTTTCAGAATATTTTTTCTTGCAACCTCCTTTTTTTTTCAACCAGGTCTCTCTTCCTTTTTTGCTCATCACCTTCCCTTTTTTACAATTCAACCCCTTTTTTTTCGAATCTCCTCTCCTTTTTTTTAACAGGGCTGCGTGCCCTTGGGCCAACATAAAAACTTCTTTAGGGTTCCCATCGGGGAACCCCATCTTTCGACAACCAAGAGGGCGCGCCACTAAGGTTCCCCGATGGGGAACCCAACTTGTTCTGCGCTGCGCGACGGTGAATCCACGGAAGACGTCTAGCGAGGCCACACGCGTCGGCCTCCACGACGGTTTCACGTCGATGGGATCCTCCTCGACGAGCGGATGGGCTGTCATCATCGAGGATGCGCCGCTTCAAAGTGCAAGGGCTCGCGCTGCATACGCGAGAAGGGCTGCGAGGAGCTTTCGTCGCTCGAGGGTCGTCGCAGGAGGAGATGCTCTGGTACACGAGAAGGGAGAGAGGCTCGGACTGGTTGGAGGGCACCGCTTGCGCCTGGCATTTGTTGCGGCAAGGGCTCACTCTCGCGCTGGAGGAGACCGCGTATATTGCGTCTGGGGGTCGCATGCAGAGGCTGGAAGGGCTCTGCGCCGCCATGCGAGAAGGGCTCGCGCGCCTGGGAGAGAAGGGCTCGCCTGGGAGGATGTTGGAGTTTGGCAAGGGTGTGCGCGCCTGGAAGAGAAGGGAGGTGCACCGCCGGCGATGGGGCGTGCGCACAGTGCGCACGATGTGCTGCTTGGAGAAGATGCATGCACGGGGGTTGCGTGAGGGCATCACCTGGAGGGAGGTGCACGGGGGTGCACCACGCCTGGGATGCGATGGCGACACATGAAGCACCACCAACAGCAAGGAGGTTAACCAAATGGGGGCTGTGCTTGCTGGAGTACCCTAGAACTTCCATGCGAATCTGAACAGATTTGAACACCATGAACGAAGCAAGATTTGCAGATCTGGCGGCGATGTTGATGCTGAAACATAGGGTTTCAAGAAAAAAACGCTAGGACTTTTCTTGAACAAGAACTTGAATCGAACAATAAATATTCAAAATAATCTTCAAGAACTAAAATCGAATCTCGAACAAGCTATGGAAAAAATATTCCATGAGAATCGAACCCGCTCTGATACCATGTTAGGAAATAGGAAGCGGAAGCGGAATTAGAAATAAAGATAAAGAAATTGAAGAACACAAAAATTTTTACGTGGAACCCTACTCCCTAAGGAGAGGGATGAAACCACGGAAGAATGCCTCAAAGGGCCAAGTTATGCATTTCACTTTTATCAATGGATACAGGAGGTCTGGGGCTCCTTATATAGCCTTTACAGAGCCTCCAAGTCCCACCACTGGTAGATGTGGGGCTAAACATTGTGATGTAGTAAATGGATCCTGGAGGTATCCATTTACCCATCTACAACACAATAGGCGCACAGCCAAATGCTCCAACAAAACTTAAAATATGAATTGGTATCCTTCATTAAACAATTGAAGTTTGTTGACAATGTAAATGCAAAGACAAGCAATATGATGAGATCCTTGGCTTTAGAATGCTATCTTGGGGCCATTATATAGTGAGCTATCCAATATCTAGTGAGCTATATATTATTTTAAACATCCAACAACAATTGAAGACCAATGGAAAATCGAAAATTTTAAAGATGCAATTTTCAATAATATACAAACCCAAGGATAAATATATGCTTATATCACATAATACAGTTCTCATTCATTTTCTTTTAGTAAAGAAAAAAATTGGATTTTTGTAGACAATGAGAACTCATTAAGACATCCATATCTAACGACACCCTACAGTACCCAAAATGTAGTGAAAAGTGGAATTTCATAGTGATATTTGCATGGGTTCTTGCATGGGGGCACATGTAGGTAGAATTAAGTATGGTATCATTAAAAAAGGAGCGTTTGTGTGGCTAATCGTTTGCATGGCGTCCTTAATTATATCATTTCACCTGAGCAGACTGCAGTTTTTCTTGGGAGACACGTGGCAGACAGTTGGATTATTGCGTCAAAGATGGTTCTGGATCAGAAGAGATCACAAAGGAGAGGTGTCCTATGGAAGGTGGACTTCTCTAAAGCATACGGCTGTGTTGACTGTACTTTATCTGGTTTTCACTTCAGAAGAGCGTCTCTCCTGATTTGTGGATTGCTTGGATGAAGCGATGTATCATGATGGCCCCATATGCGGTGCTGGTGAATGGTCGATCATAGGGAGGCTTTTTTCAGCCTCAACGGGGGGTCTGGCAGGGTTGCTCTCCGGCACCCCTCCTTTTCATGATTGTGGCGGATGCTTTAGCAGTGATGGTGAGATTGACAGCATATAGTGGGCTATGTACGTGCTACACAAAAGAGGAGAATTCGATACCTGTTCTATAGTATGTAGATGACACCGTCATCTTTCTTGGAGAGTTGGATCATGAGAGACGAGATACTCGTATTATGGACATATTTGGGGATATCTCAGTCCTCTAGATTAACAGAGACAAGCATGTAATTAGTCCTTTTCGGCTCACTCTGGAGGAAACTCAGGAGGTGTGTACCGTTCCTCGCTGCATGAGTGGATCCCTTTCTGTCACCTACTTGGGCATCCCATTGGTGGTGGGTCGTCTTCGTTTGTCGAATTGGAGGCTAGTGTTAGATAAATTGGAGAGCAAGATGTTTGGTTGGAAGTCAAGGATGCTATCTAGAGGTGGGAAGTGGGTACTGCTCAGGCATGCGTTGTCTGGTATTCCCTTATTTTTTTACTCTACTAGATTGCTTCCATTGGGTGTGCGGTCGAAATTAGAAGCTTTGATGAGATATTTTTTTGATTGGATGGGTGGAAGGAGTATGAAGGTGTGCACCTTGTGGACTTGGATACTGTTACAAGTGCTAGAAGGGATGGTTGATTAGGGGTCTTGAAGTTGGATGGTATAAACAAGGCCTTCTTGGTTAAGTGGGTGCTCAGATTGTAGGAGGTGCAGAGGATCTGGTCTGCCAAGTTTTGCGGAGTATTTATGACATTCATGGTTTACTAAGGGTGAGTAATGTACAGTTGCCCTCCTCTTTTGGTAGGGTGATACCAGGATCTTGTCGGTGTTGGGGGAATGTATTTGGCCAGTGGTGGGTAGTGGAGAGATGTTTCATGTTTGGTTGGACAACTAGTATGAGTTGGGTCTTCTATGGGAGAGTTACTCATGCCTTTTCTCTCTTGTTGATGACTAGAAATCACTGCTTCATCTGGTTTGGTCGGTTGGCACTTGGAATCCATCTTTCTCTTCTGCATACTCTGAGCAAAGACTGAGTGATTACTTAGCATTGCTTGGTGACTTGTCGGATATTGAGGGCATATCGTTTCACATGGGAAAACGACAACTTCTCGATGAAAAAGGCATATTGTTTCTTTGCACTTACACAGAATGTCACGCATGAGGATTTCAGATGGGTCTGTAGAATTATATGGACTAGTAAAATTTCGATGTCGAATCAAAGTGATTCTTTAACTAATAAGACATGGCCATTGCTAACTAAGGTGCGTCGTGACAAGTTGCTACATACATGGGATGTAATGTATGGAAGTTGCGGGCTTGAGCAGGAGGATATGGATCATCTTTTTTTCGGGTGCAGGACCTCATCTTCGATTTGGGAGGGACCTGTTATTTCTTGGATAAGGGATGCAGATGACTTCGCTTTCTGGAGTTCCATTAGATAAGCATGCGGTAATTTGCAGGAGGATGCATCTATTGCCTTTGCCCTCTTATGGTCAATCTGGTGCATTAGAAATGAATTTATTTTTGAGGCCTGAAAATGTACTTGGTCATTACAAGGCCCTTATTACATAGTGGGACTTTGTATAACATGTTTTGAATTAATTCAATTTTATGGTGGGTCCCGTCTCGGGATTCCACCCGCTTCTTCTAAAAATAATAATTTAAAAAGGAGATGGGAATAGGTTGGCGTTATTGTGAAAGACTTAAATGAGTGTGGTAGATGTAAAGATTTTTACGATCAAATAATGATGATTAAAGTGATTTTGAGTATGGATTGCAGAGATTGCAAATGTCATATGTGCACCCGCACTCCAAGTTGGCATGGGGATGAGAATAAATTAGGTAGAGTTTTTTTAGTACTAGAAAGGGGGGTGTTGGAGGAGGATTCGAACCCTGGTCTTTTTTAGTGGGAGAGCCACTGCTTCTACCACTAGACCATTAGGGGGGTTCTTAGGTAGAGTTGGACAATGTTTTTCGAGGAATCCTACAAAGAGAAACGATTTGTTTAACTGATGATTAAGTGGACATGTTGGAGTTAATGCTTTGGAGTTCTCACTTGTACATGACATCTGTGGTTACAAATAAAGAAGGAAAATATTTTCTTGATTTTGCAATTATTCATGACCTTGTTATATCAAATTCTTTCTTCAAGAAAAGAGATGAACCCTCGATCATTTGCAAGAATGGTTCGATACACACAAATTGAGTATTTTTTTTTATAAAGGAGAATAGATTGATTTTGCTGTGAAGATTGCAATATCTTTCCAAGCAAGGGTTAACTACAACATTTTCTGAGTCTGGATGTGCAGAAAAAGAATCTACAATAAAAACATTTGTAAGAGAGACACAAATAGATGGCGGATTCATAAAAAGGAAAAGGAAGTTTTACGATAAGATCTTGTTAGAGGAAAATTTTCTAGAGAAGACAGGGAGTGGGGGAATAGAGAAAGGGTATATGAGAGAAGAAGTAATGCATACGAGAGGAAGGAGATCGAAGGGGAGAGAGATTGCGAGAGAGGGAGGGACACCCTAGAAGAAGTTGGGAGAGAGGAAGGGGGAATGGAAAATTGTGCATTGTCATTGTCGTGGACACATTCAAAAGGGAAATCCTCGACGTCCTCCATAGAGGACTTATTTCTTTCGGCGTGGAGGGGTTGGACATGCGACCCTCTATTGTAGTGATGTCGTCCATTGCTTTTTTTGCTGGGGTGAGGATCTTCGATACGTAGAAAGCCATGTGAGGAAGGTGCATTGAAGACACTTGTCCGATGGGATTGATGCTCGGAGGGGCGGAGGTAACCCGAATAAGGCTGCAACAGACATGATTAAGGTTGAGAAGGTTCCTTTAGTGAGGACCTTTGTCGAAGTTTTGGTTGTCGCTTTCAATATTTTGAAGTTGGAGGTATGGGGGGTGGAAATGACTAAAGAATAACTTAAAAGCTCACATCCATCCTACGTGGACAATGTTCTCATTGGAGTTGGTCTTTGGGGATGATGAATTGAAGTAAGTGAAGGCTTGTGTGAGTCTGGTCACAAGATCTCCGTCAAGGCTGATATGGTGTTGATTGAAGGTCAGTTGACATGTGCTTGTGGGATGATGGCAAGGGAGATGCAAAAACTTTTGGCAACCAATGGATTAGAGGTTGATGGGGGGAGTGTTTCTTTTCATTGTCCTTGTTTTTCAGACATAGCAAGAAGTGCTCTTCGTTACCACTTATTTCATGTGGCGGGTGTACCTCTTTGATCTTGCCACCTAGTGAATTGGCAAAGTGACAGATATGGTTTCGGATTGGATTTCCTTGTGAATGAGTATTGGGGACTCTTATGCCTTTGTGACCAACCATTATTTTCCCTAAAAGCCGTGGTGATAGATGAGCTATCAACGAAGAATGTGGTGGCCATAGTGGTGGTTGTCCTTGATGCTGCGATGAGTATATGGTGGTATTGGGGTAGTGCCCATCATTAAATTTGTGTTTTCTCCAGCACATTGTGAAGTAGCATTAGTGGAGGACCTTGTCATTGCATGATTAGTAGAGATCAACTCCTCATATGATGCTACAGAGGCTACACCTTTTGGGATATTTAATCCCTTATATTGGACTACCGAGGTGAAGTATCTTTGTGAAGAACCACTAAATGGGTGATATTCACATCAGGAACACCTTGTATTGAGTTAGGTTGCAGGTCTGGAACTGGTAGAGGGCATTGAGATTATGCAACAGATTTCTTTAGGGGTACCTTTGGAACTCCCCTTCAAATTTAGTTGTGGGGTTGTCGACTCCATTAGTAATAAGTGGACTCTGTGGAACAGGTCGAGTTTAGATATCCCTAGTTGCATGCAAGTTTTCCCCCATTTGAATTTGTCTTTTGCTTCTACTTTTGTGTTGGGGCAGAATGTGAGCAGTGAAATTCCAAGATAGTATCGCATGGGTTGTCCCATTGCACTGATAGGAAATTATATGGATGTGCCATCACTTCGCGGCACCAGGTCGACATTGGTGTTATATGATACGATAATTACAAAGATGTATATTTGTAAGAAGAGCAGGGTGGAGTACCCCCAACCGGAAGATGTTTAAGGGAGGACCAGAAAAGTTGTTGAGGTGGTGTTGTCACAATGTAGCACATAAGTAGTGAAGAAGTTGTTGAGGTGGTGTTGTCGTAATGTAGCACATAAGCAGTAAAGGTGGATTCTGGAGGAGAAAGGGTGCAGGTGGAGGAACATGTTGTTGGAATCTGAGTTCCAGTTGCTCGAGGTCTAGTTATGGGCTCCACTAGGTTGAAAAGGGGGATTTATGGACCTTATCTTTTGGAATGCTCAGGGATTGATGATCTTGAGAAGAGGACGATAAGGCGGTTGTTGGAGAGCTGGTGTTTGGCATGGTGATGCGGTTTTTCTTTCGAAGACCAAGTTAAGTGATTGGTCTGACCATTGGATCGCCTATTCTATATGATTTCAGGATCTTATACACATTAGGAAGTTTAGGAGGATTGCTGATTATGTGGAATAGTGATATGTTCATTGGAGTTTTAGGTTATCGATTGACATGTATTGTTCGTGGTTTTTATGAGCGTTGTTGACGAGCTTAAGCTTATGTCCTTATGTGTATGTGCTAACAAATGCTACATGTCAAGATGAACTTTGGAATAACATAATAGCCATGGCTATGAGGACACGACCTCATTTCTGTCGATGCCTTGGTTGATTGGTGAAGATTTCAATATTACTCTTTTATTATCTGATCACCCACATTTGCTTGGGGTGCTATACTTGTGATCATGGGATTTTGCTAATACGATTAGTGAGCTATATATGGAATTCGTGGATGCATTCAATTGTCAGTTTACTTGGCAGAATGTGGGTTCTGTTTTCGCCAGATAGCTTCCTTGTGTCTCCAAAACCGTCGAATCTTTCTCTTATAGCGTCCACTAAATCTCTTCCTAGGTCTCGATTGTTGACACACACTAATTTGTTGGAAGTCGGGTAAGAAGGGGGGTAAAGGGTGTGCTCCAGATCTTTTCTCCAGTTTTGATAAATCATGGCTTTTGGAAGAGGGGTTCGCAGATACGGTTGCGGAGCAATGGGCAAAATTTTATTGTCAGGATTCTACCCACTCTAAGGGTGATTGGCAAGCTGGAAGCATTAAGGAAGACGTAGAGTATGTTCAAAAATGAGTTGCATGTCACTCATAAATTTAGGTGTCGAGTGGCACAAGAGTCTATATATAGGCTTGATAAGGAGGGGGATAAATGGGATCTTATTTGTTTGGAGCTGGAGGAGCAATGGGGGTTTCATAAAATTATTTATAACATGGATAGAAAGCACGAAGTGGCAGGGTTGTAAAATTCGCCCGACCGGCCTGATTACTAGGTCCTACTAGTCTAGTCAGTGGGGTGTCCGATCGAGTACCGAGTAATTCCGACTAGGTACACTAGTCGACCAATTTTTTGCTTGGAGATATCATATTCTTATATGTTTTGTTTTTTTATAAGCAAACTTATTATAATATGCTCAGTATTTTATTTAAATTCAATTACTTTTTTATTTTATTATGATAGTATAAAAATATACAAAATCTATTTAAATATATGTATGAAAATGAGTTATATATTTAAAATAATCATAAAATTCAAAGCCGATTAAAGTCCGACTAAATCCGATTAGTTGTCCGACTGCCGATTAATCCTTAGTCAGTGACCCAACCGACCAAGTACCGACTACCGACTTTTACAACCTTGCGAAGTGGAACAAAGACATAGTTCCATATATAATTGCATTATGAAAGGTGATGCAGATTCTATCCGGTCACTGGTGGTATGTTAACCCCTCAGGATCCGGGTACCCGTTAATCACACAATTGCACTATTATTCACATGAGATCACATAAAGTTACCGAAAAACAGGGAAAATTTTTCGCGCGGCTAATTATCCACATGACATTCACATTCACAACATAACCACAAAGTAAAAGAGATACAATTGGCACCAAAATTCTTTTTCATTAATATTCATATCCATTTACAACTTGCACAAGCATCTTCCATATTACAATATATATCCCAAGTGATACAAAAGAGATAGCATAAACATCCCCAACTAGACAAAAACTGAGACAAAGTACTTCATACCGTCTAGTGTAAACTCTGTCTCCAGGAAGCATGTATAGCTACTGAGCGGCTACTGAACTGCAGGCTGTTTGCCTGCCAAACACGTTAGGAAAGAAGAGGCGTCAGCCATTGCTGGTACCTCCCAAAAACTTATAAAAATAACTAGACATTTAATATTTGCAAAAGCAAGCAAGTAGAAAGGTGGTATAAGTAAAATCTACATCTACTTGCGTAAGTGAAAAGGGGTTTCAAGTTGTTTGTAATGCATTTCTAATGATTTCCCCAGAACCCGGTTGTTTGTAATGCATTTCTAATGATTTCCCCAGAACCCGGCATTTCCCTCATATTACCTATTTATTTGTAGTTGAATAATCATGAGGGTATTGGTGTGAGCATATATATCAATTGCTTCAGAGATCATACTTGTAAATGATGATGGAAGAGTTAAGATTGGAAGATCTCTTAATTTGACTTATTTTCTTGGATAGAGAGAATAATCATTTCCTACTAATCCCAACTTTTGATCGTAACATCTCCAATTCTTAACTTTAATTGATTCAAATATAACTCCAGATGATGTACATGTAGATATGGATGATTTAGATATAAAATCGCCAAGTCTGTTGGCGAAGTAACTCAAGCGGTGAAGAAGCCTACAAATGGCTCTTCCGTCTCGCCCTCTAATTGGAAGCATGGTCCAATAGAGGGATAGGTCTACTCCCCAACTACGCCACTGAGACGGGTGAGAGAGACTCCCTAGAAAAGTCACTCTAGAAAACTGCCCGACTAGTACGGGCGGACGAGCTCGTACGTAAAAACTGAAAACCAAGGATCCCCCGCCTGGGTATCCTAAAAGACAGGGTCAGCGGAACTGGTCTAAAGTCTGGATCCCAACGAGACGTAAAAACACTGCGAGCTCGCGTAAAAATCGTGTAAAAGACTGGGATCCTAGACCCGCGCACTTGGCGGCCGCTGCCCAAACTGGACTTCCTATCTTCCGCCCAGTTGAGAGTCACTGCGCTCTCACACGGTCAAGTGTAAAGTTCATCATGACCGGTACTAATAAGTTTAAGTCACTACTAATTCTCTTCAAATCATATATCCATACCAACATCTTCAAACAAGCTAAATTTACACACTAATTGGATGATTTATTAACAGAGCCCTTGGTCAAGATACATAATTTAAAAGAAATAACTAAGTGACGTAATCCTAACTCTAGTTCTATAGAAGGATAATCAGATCATAAGGAAGTTTTATGTCCAAACCAAAGAAAGTGATTGTCTTTCTATTCCAATATCATTTTGGCATTAATCTGAACCAATAACTATTGCCTATCTCTCGGCTCAATCTTGATCAAAGCTCGGATAGGTATATCCAGCCAAGCCATTGCAAATTATAAGCTCAAAATCCTTAGATCATTTGGAATCATATGAATTTTCTGTTCAAATTACATATCCTTACTTTTTATGATAATGTCAGAGCTTCTCTTGAAGGGTATAGTATTATGATGAACCTTTCAGAATCCAGAACTGGTTAACAGTGGAAGATAAATTTCATGATTTCTCTCCTAAATAAACTCCAGCTTCCAACAAAATCCATTAAGCCATTAAATAAAAATAAGCTATATAATTCAATTATAAACATAATTAAAGCAAAAACATTTTTACTTAGATATTTTAAGGCTAAAAAAAAACATAAAGAGTGCTCACTAGAATCCTAACCAAAATAAACGTGATACTTCAAAAGTTGATTTGAAAGATTGGTATTTTTTTTAAGATGTGACCATTTCTCTGTAAGGCAACAGGGGTATTCTATGCAACAGAAGTTAGTGATCGAAGGGCATATTTATATTTTGTCCTACAGTTCCATCCTTAAATGACCAGTAAACAAGACACCTTTCTCTTACTTCCATTTTCAAAGCTTTTTATATAATTTACATAATCTATACACCTGCCATATCCTAGATATGTGGACAATTTCTGATGGATTAATACGTGTGGTAACTAAAATTTTAATTATGTAATTAAGTTACTGTACATTTAGTTACTAAATGGCTAATTTCTGAGATCTCTGACAAGTTATGGCTTGATCGGTTAAGATTAATTTGTAGTCATTGTTTTTAATATTCTACCCAGACTTTGTTGTTTTCCTTTCCTATTGTTATATGAAAACACCTCTTTTTTTTTTGCTCAAACTGCAAACAGTAATACGAGGACATACAGTCATTATATAAGGAGTGTTAAAAAGACCATGAATTTCCTCATTAAATAGTGTTATTGGAAGAGTATATGTAAAAATCTTACTTGGAATCAGTAAAGAGAAAATTTAGATAGTGCATGCCTAGCAACAAAAGGATTAGAGATAGGGTTGTACATTATAATCAAGGGAAATGTCCATGCATGGCAGCAAGGAGGAGGGTTGGGGAATGTACCTGAAAAGCCTCAAATTTTGAGGATTTCTTGACATGCAGGAGGATTTCCAGCAGCTGTAGCTGGGAGCTCTTCTTGGAGAAGAAGGAATGGCTGCAAGGAGCTCTAATAGGAGAAAGAACAGCTACAGATTTGGAGAGAGTTGGTCTCACACGGCTAGCAGTTTAGGGAGAATTAGGGAAGATTTGGTGATATTTATAGAGGAGGTGGGGCTTGGGGTATAGCCACATGGAATGGAAACCAAAGCCAAGTGGAAAGAGACCAGAAACCAACGACAGCTGCTGCTGCTACAGTCTGAAAAAAAAGATTATAATATATATCTTTATTTTCCAATTTCTCTCATATTTTAAAGTCATCCGTAATCGCGCGTCGAGCTTCTGATTTCAACGCGCAATGGCTCATTTTGACCGTTTCTAAATGACGATTAATATGAGTATAATATTGGTATACTTTTGATCGGGTTTGGATGCCCGAAATTTTCGAGATACGGTTTCGGTTTGGGTTTAAATTTTACGAACTAAAAATATCAAACGACCTCCGATTGACGAACGGTCGATTCCGTTGGTCTCATGTCGTCGAATCGGATCTAATGATGGTCTTGGTTCGTTTTGCGGTTTCCGAATTTGCGTCGCGGCTTTTTCGCGGCATGCAATACGAAGTTACCGATTTTTTGTCAATTTCACCCGAACAACTTTTGATTCACAATCAATTAATCGTTTTAGGTTGTTTAGTATTGACTGACAACGTTATTGGGTTCATTGGACCCAAAATCGGACGAGTTCGGGTTTGGGCGGATTTCGGATGTTACAATTATAAAAACCTCAAAGGGAGTCTCGTCCTCGAGACTCGAGTCAAGGTTAATAGGTATCTTGGTTGAATCTCGCATGGTTATAAAAACCTCAAAGGGTTTTAAACCCAAAAAAAACCTCAAAGAGAAGACAAGCCATATATTTATAATGTATCTAATTACAAAAGCTTGTTTTGATGCTTACATCAGAAAAGCTGCGGGTATCATGCCCGCATGTCAGCTTCGGTCTCCCACGTCGCCTCTTTGACGCCGTGTCGGTGCCACAAAACTTTGACCAATGAAATCTCCTTGTTGCGAAGCTTCTTCTCAGCGCGGTCAAGTATCTGGACTGGCTTCTCCTCATAAGTCAAATCCGGCTCTACATCGAGATTCTCGTAACTGATAATGTGTCGAGGTTCATGGACATACTTCCTCAGATTGGATATGTGGAAAACATCATGAATAGCTGAAAGATGTGGAGGAAGGGCTACTCGGTATGCCACTTTCCCCACTCTAGCCAGAATCTCAAAAGGTCCAACATATCTCGGCGCCAACTTGCCACGAACACCGAATCTTTGCACTCCCTTCATTTGAGATACTCGCAAAAATACCCAATCTCCAACCTATAATCGATAGGAGTGTCATTAATATGAGATTAATTTGGACATATATATATGTCATAGATGAAGAAGATATAATTAGATTACCTGGAACTCTAAGTCTCTCCTCCGACGATCCGCATAGCTCTTCTGGCGGCTCTGGGCCGTCAGAAGCCTCCGTCTTACAAGATCAACAACTCTCGCAGTCTCCTCCAAGAGATCTACGGAATAGAGAGCATGATCACCTACCTCACGCCAACTGAGAGGCGTAAGGCATCTCCGCCCGTATAGGGCTTCGAATGGTGCCATGCCAATACTGGAGTGATAGCTGTTGTTGTACGTGAATTCCACCAAAGGTAAATGGTCCTTCCAGGACCCTTTCCACTCCAAAGTACAAGCGCGAAGCAAATCCTCTAGTGTCTGAATGGTGCGCTCACTCTGTCCGTCTGTCTGCGGATGATAAGCAGAACTCATCTTCAGCTCTGTCTGTAGTGCTGACATGAACTGATGCCAATAATAAGACGTAAATCTCGAATCCCTGTCAGACACCACCTCACGTGGTATACCATGCAGTCTGATGATGTTCTGTACATACAGCTTGGCCAATTTGGATGGAGTGTAAGTCGTGTTGACAGGTATAAAATGGGCTGACTTGGTCAACCTATCAACAACGACCCATATAGAATCATGGCCATCTGGTGACTTTGGCAGACCTGTGACAAAATCCATAGAAATGCTCTCCTACTTCCACTCGGGAATGGGGAGAGACTGCAGTAATCCTGGTGGTCTCCTGTGCTCAGCCTTGACCATCTGACAGGTCATGCATCTGCTAACATGTAACGCCACATCGCGCTTCATTCCATCCCACCAAAAATGTCGACGCAGATCACGGTACATCTTCGTGCTACCTGGATGGATAGATAGCCGTGAACTGTGTGCCTCGTCCAAAATGTCTCTGCGAAGCTGCTCGTCATTGGGTACAACGACCCGTCCTGCCTTCCATAAAATAGACTCTGTCACGACAAAATCATCAAATTCATCCTTGATGGCGCGCATGTATCTATCTCGGATCCAAGGATCTGTCTTCTGTCCATCTACAATACGATCCCAAAGACTGCTGTATCGTGGAGGCACGGCGGTAGAAATGGATGCGCTCTCCTGAGGATGCCAATCGGTCAAAGCTGCAAGCGTATCCCACGTGTATAGCCAGTTCGCCGTACCATCAGCATGCGCTCTCCTGCTAAGTGCATCAGCCACCACGTTTCCCTTACCGGGATGGTAAGAGATCGTGCATTCATAATCCTTCAACAGCTCGAGCCATCTGCGCTGTCTCATGTTCAACTCCTTCTGATCAAAGATGTACTTTAGGCTCTTGTGATCTGTGAAAATCTCGAAGTTTACCCCATATAGATAGTGGCGCCAGATCTTCAAGGCGAAGACAACTGCCGCCAACTCTAAGTCATGTGTGGGGTAATTCCGCTCGTGCGGCCTCAACTGCCGTGATGCGTAAGCAATCACCTGTCCTCTCTGCATCAACACTGCTCCTAGACCTTCTCCAGATGCATCTGTGTAGACCGCATAATCCTGAGTGCCTGAAGGAAGAGCAAGAATGGGCGCTGTAGTCAATCTCTCCTTCAGTGTCTGGAAGGCCTGCTCACATGAACCGTCCCAAATAAATGGGACTCCCTTCTGCGTCAGTCGTGTCAGAGGGCGAACAATGCGTGAAAATCCACTGACAAAGCGTCTGTAATAGCCCGCTAATCCGAGGAAGCTCCGAATCTGCGTGACAGTCTTGGGCTGCTCCCAAGACATGACTGCATCTATCTTCGCAGGATCAACTGCAATGCCTGCTCCAGAAATGATATGCCCGAGAAATGAGACCTGGGATAACCAGAACTCACACTTGCTCAACTTGACATATAGCTTGTGCTTCCGCAATGTATCTAAGACAATCCGTAGATCATTTGCATGATCCCATTCATTCCGTGAATAAATGAGCACATCATCGATGAACACTACTACAAACTTGTCCAAGTATGGACGGAAGATACGGTTTATCATATCCATGAAAGCCGCAGGTGCATTGGTGAGCCCAAACGGCATCACCACAAACTCGTAGTGTCCATAGCGAGTCCTGAAGGCTGTCTTCGGAATATCTAACTCGCGAATCCTCAGCTGATGGTAGCCTGAGCGAAGATCGATCTTCGAGAAAACCGAAGATCCCTGGAGCTGGTCGAACAAATCATCGATGCGTGGCAAAGGGTAACGGTTTTTCACCGTTCTCTTGTTCAGCTGCATGTAATCGATGCACAGTCTCATGGATCCATCCTTCTTTTTGACAAATAGAACCGGAGTACCGCAAGGTGAAGTGCTCGGCCCCACGAATCCCAAGTCAAGCAACTCCTGCAACTGCACCTTCAGCTCCCTCAACTCGGCTGGTGCCATGCGATAAGGTGCCATAGAGATCGGCTGTGTATCTTGTAGCAATGTGATCTCGAACTCGATCTCTCTCTCAGGAGGTAGCCCTGGTAGCTCATCAGGAAAGACATCTGGATATTTTGATACTACTCGGATGTCCTGTATCATCGGCTCCTGATCAGATACCTCCCACACAAATGCAAGGTATGAATCACAACCCTGATCAACAAGTCGCTGGGCCCGCAACACTGAAATATACTCCATGGTGGAGTCATGCAAAGTACCCTCAAAAGTGAACTCGGGTAGATCAGGAATCCTGAAGATAACGGTCTTCCTAAAGCAATCAACAAGTGCATGATGAGTGGATAACCAATCCATGCCCAATATCAAGTCGAACTCATCAAGCTGCAGAAGTAGACAATCTGCGATCATCTCGTGACCGCCAATTAGTATAGGCAAGTGCCTGACGATCAGTGAAATAATGAATAACTGGCCACCTGGCCCTCGGATGTGATATAGAGACGATAGCGTCTCTGCAACTCTATCTAAAGAAACAAGCAACCTCGAAGCAAGGAAAGAGTGTGTCGCGCCGGAATCGAATAAAACATGGAAAGGTCGGCCCAAGACTGAGACCATACCTTTCACCACAGTAGCCGCTGAACGTGCCTGCTCCTCAGTAACGGCATGTAACTGTCCCTGCCTCGCTGATGCATCACTAGATCCCGCCACACTCTGCGTCTGTCTCTGCTGCTGTCGCCTAAAATTGGAGTTCCTACCACGGAAACTCCCTGAACGCTGTGTCTGAGGCTGTGGCTGTGAAGGTTGTGGCTGAGGCTCGCCAGAAGCCTGTGGGCACTGTGCTCGGTAATGTCCCCACTCGTGACATCGATAGCATCTGACTGGCCTGGTAGGTGGAGTAGCTGTGCTTGTGCTCCGAGCTGGTCCGGCTGGTGGTCGGTCTACTCGCTGCGACCCAGATGGTCGAGCGGACTCTGTGCCACGTCCGGCGAGTGCTCCTCCTAGAGTAGTCGATGGAGAAAAGCGAACACTGCCTGTGAAGGACGAACCTGTGGGTCGGAATCGTCTGTCTGACCTCTGCTGCTGAAACGGTCGACGTATCGGTCCAAAATATCGTCGCGGTCTAGGTGCTGCTCCAGACGAGCTCCCGAAACGTCTCCCCCTGATGTCCTCGAACTTCTCCGCAGCATCTGTAGCCTCGGAGATAGAAGTGATGTGTAATCCGGCCAGCTTCTCCTGCACCTCCTCTCGCATGCCGCCAATGAACTTTTCCAGATTCTCCTCTGGAAATGCGCCAGCCGCTCGTGTATGTCGTGACAGCTCTGTGTATCTGATAAAGTAATCCCTGGCTGTCATCTGTCCCTGACGAAGCTCTGCAAACAGTCGGCGCTGGGACTCCTTCCACTTCGCAAAAAAGAAGTGGGCTCTGAACTTCGTCTCGAAATCGTTCCAAGTAGGCTCTCGGCCTAACTCGGACACTACGGCCTCCCACCATCGCTCGGTGAAGTCTGTCAGTGAATACTCTATGAAAGATAGCCATGTGTTTCGTGGCGCATGAATTGCCCTGAGTACCTTCATTACTCTCTTCAGCCACTGTTCAGCATCATCTGGTGGACCTGTGCCCTCGAACAAGGGTATGTTGGCCCGCTGATAAGAAGTAAAGATCGACTGGTGCCTGTGAATGGCTGAATACTCGTGTGCATCCTCGCCAGCAAAGTCAACAGGGTCCTGCTCCCTGTCTAAGTCTGCATCCTCCTCAGCTCCACGCTCTGGAATGTCCTCTAGTGGATCGTCAGGATGAGGCTGCTCCACCTCAACGGACTGGTGCTAGTCCTGCCGTATCCCATCCTGGGATGGATGGTACGTAAAATCAGACATGTCCTCAAACCTCATCTCTATGTCCGTCTGCCTGTCAGCAATCTCGGTCTGCTGGGCCAATATCTGCTCCTGCTGGCCTCTCATAGCAGCCTGCTGCTGCTGAAGATCGGTAAGTGCGCTCAGTATGCGTGCCAGCTGATCAGAAGTATCCTGACCTGGTCGAGATGACATGGCTCTGCATGAGAACCATAATTAGTAATAAAAATGCCCTAGACAGATATTTATCATAAATGCTTTTCTCTTCTTGGGATATAATATGAAAATTAATGAAATTGGTGACATCTGTGGTTATTGAATATGAATGTCATATTTCCCTTCTCGGACTCACGACAAGTCGGAAGACTGTCGCTATCCGAGAACTGAATGCGATCTGAATTGTAATACTGCGAATGTGCGTATCGGGGTACCACTGCTCTGATACCAAACTGTTGACCCCTCTGGATCCGGGTACCCGTTTACGACAAAATTCGCAATATTTCATTCACATTGATCGCAGAAGTTGTAGAAAAGTAGGGAAAATTTTTCGCGCGGCTAATTATCCACATGACATTCACATTCACAACATAACCACAAAGTAAAAGAGATATAATTGGCACCAAAATTCTTTTTCATTAATATTCATATCCATTTACAACTTGCACAAGCATCTTCCATATTACAATATATATCCCAAGTGATACAAAAGAGATAGCATAAACATCCCCAACTAGACAAAAACTGAGACAAAGTACTTCATACCGTCTAGTGTAAACTCTGTCTCCAGGAAGCATGTATAGCTACTGAGCGGCTACTGAACTGCAGGCTGTTTGCCTGCCAAACACGTTAGGAAAGAAGAGGCGTTAGCCATTGCTGGTACCTCCCAAAAACTTATAAAAATAACTAGACATTTAATATTTGCAAAAGCAAGCAAGTAGAAAGGTGGTATAAGTAAAATCTACATCTACTTGCGTAAGTGAAAAGGGGTTTCAAGTTGTTTGTAATGCATTTCTAATGATTTCCCCAGAACCCGGTTGTTTGTAATGCATTTCTAATGATTTCCCAAGAACCCGACATTTCCCCCATATTACCTATTTATTTGTAGTTGAATAATCATGAGGGTATTGGTTTGAGCATATATATCAATTGCTTCAGAGATCATACTTGTGAATGATGATGGAAGAGTTAAGATTGGAAGATCTCTTAATTTGACTTATTTTCTTGGATAGAGAGAATAATCATTTCCTACTAATCCCAACTTTTGATCGTAACATCTCCAATTCTTAACTTTAATTGATTCAAATATAACTCCAGATGATGTACATGTAGATATGGATGATTTAGATATAAAATCGCCAAGTCTGTTGGCGAAGTAACTCAAGCGGTGAAGAAGCCTACAAATGGCTCTTCCGTCTCGCCCTCTAATTGGAAGCACGGTCCAATAGAGGGATAGGTCTACTCCCCAACTACGCCACTGAGACGGGTGAGAGAGACTCCCTAGAAAAGTCGCTCTAGAAAACTGCCCGACTAGTACGAGCGGACGAGCTCGTACGTAAAAACTGAAAACCAAGGATCCCCCGCCTGGGTATCCTAAAAGACAGGGTCAGCGGAACTGGTCTAAAGTCTGGATCCCAACGAGGCGTAAAAACACTGCGAGCTCGCGTAAAAATCGTGTAAAAGACTGGGATCCTAGACCCGCGCACTTGGCGGCCGCTGCCCAAACTGGACTTCCTATCTTCCGCCCAGTTGAGAGTCACTGCGCTCTCACACGGTCAAGTGTAAAGTTCATCATGACAGGGTCAGCGGAACTGGTCTAAAGTCTGGATCCCAACGAGGCGTAAAAACACTGCGAGCTCGCGTAAAAATCGTGTAAAAGACTGGGATCCTAGACCCGCGCACTTGGCGGCCGCTGCCCAAACTGGACTTCCTATCTTCCGCCCAGTTGAGAGTCACTGCGCTCTCACACGGTCAAGTGTAAAGTTCATCATGACCGGTACTAATAAGTTTAAGTCACTACTAATTCTCTTCAAATCATATATCCATACCAACATCTTCAAACAAGCTAAATTTACACACTAATTGGATGATTTATTAACAGAGCCCTTGGTCAAGATACATAATTTAAAAGAAATAACTAAGTGACGTAATCCTAACTCTAGTTCTATAGAAGGATAATCAGATCATAAGGAAGTTTTATGTCCAAACCAAAGAAAGTGATTGTCTTTCTATTCCAATATCATTGTGGCATTAATCTGAACCAATAACTATTGCCTATCTCTCGGCTCAATCTTGATCAAAGCTCGGATAGGTATATCCAGCCAAGCCATTGCAAATTATAAGCTCAAAATCCTTAGATCATTTGGAATCATATGAATTTTCTGTTCAAATTACATATCCTTACTTTTTATGATAATGTCAGAGCTTCTCTTGAAGGGTATAGTATTATGATGAACCTTTCAGAACCCAGAACTGGTTAACAGTGGAAGATAAATTTCATGATTTCTCTCCTAAATAAAGTCCAGCTTCCAACAAAATCCATTAAGCCATTAAATAAAAATAAGCTATATAATTCAATTATAAACATAATTAAAGCAAAAACATTTTTACTTAGATATTTTAAGGCTAAAAAAAACATAAAGAGTGCTCACTAGAATCCTAACCAAAATAAACGTGATACTTCAAAAGTTGATTTGAAAGATTGGTATTTTTTTTAAGATGTTACCATTTCTCTGTAAGGCAACAGGGGTATTCTATGCAACAGAAGTTAGTGATCGAAGGGCATGTTTATATTTTGTCCTACAGTTCCATCCTTAAATGACCAGTAAACAAGGCACCTTTCTCTTACTTCCATTTTCAAAGCTTTTTATATAATTTACATAATCTATACACCTGCCATATCCTAGATATGTGGACAATTTCTGATGGATTAATACGTGTGGTAACTAAAATTTTAATTATGTAATTAAGTTACTGTACATTTGGTTACTAAATGGCTAATTTCTGAGATCTCTGACAAGTTATGGCTTGATCGGTTAAGATTAATTTGTAGTCATTGTTTTTAATATTCTACCCAGACTTTGTTGTTTTCCTTTCCTATTGTTATATGAAAAAACCTCTTTTTTTTTTGCTCAAACTGCAAACAGTAATACGAGGACATACAATCATTATATAAGGAGTGTTAAAAACACCATGAATTTCCTCATTAAATAGTGTTATTGGAAGAGTATATGTAAAAATCTTACTTGGAATCAGTAAAGAGAAAATTTAGATAGTGCATGCCTAGAAACAAAAGGATTAGAGATAGGGTTGTACATTATAATCAAGGGAAATGTCCATGCATGGCAGCAAGGAGGAGGGTTGAGGAATGTACCTGAAAAGCCTCAAATTTTGAGGATTTCTTGACATGCAGGAGGATTTCCAGCAGCTGTAGCTGGGAGCTCTTCTTGGAGAAGAAGGAATGGCTGCAAGGAGCTCTAATAGGAGAAAGAACAGCTACAGATTTGGAGAGAGTTGGTCTCACACGGCTAGCAGTTTAGGGAGAATTAGGGAAGATTTGGTGATATTTATAGAGGAGGTGGGGCTTGGGGTATAGCCACATGGAATGGAAACCAAAGCCAAGTGGAAAGAGACCAGAAACCAACGGCAACTGCTGCTGCTACAGTCTGAAAAAAAAGATTATAATATATATCTTTATTTTCCAATTTCTCTCATATTTTAAAGTCATCCGTAATCGCGCGTCGAGCTTCTGATTTCAACGCGCAATGACTCATTTTGACCGTTTCTAAATGACGATTAATATGAGTATAATATTGGTATACTTTTGATCGGATTTGGATGCCCGAAATTTTCGAGATACAGTTTCGGTTTAGGTTTAAATTTTACGAACTAAAAATATCAAACGACCTCCGATTGACGAACGGTCGATTCCGTTGGTCTCGTGTCGTCGAATCGGATCTAATGATGGTCTTGGTTCGTTTTGCGGTTTCCGAATTTGCGTCGCGGCTTTTTCGCGACGCGCAATACGAAGTTACCGATTTTTTGTCAATTTCACCCGAACAACTTTTGATTCACAATCAATTAATCATTTTAGGTTGTTTAGTATTGACTGACAACGTTATTGGGTTCATTGGACCCAAAATCGGACGAGTTCGGGTTTGGGCGGATTTCGGATGTTACATGGTAGGCATCGTTAGAGTCTCATCTATTCACTTTTGGTGGATATTACCATGGTGGAGGGTTATCGTGGGTGGGCCATAATCTGGTGGATCACTTCCTTAGTGTTAGCTGGATAACCAAGCATGGTGGATGGAGTTAGCTATGCATGAATGCTACTAGGTTGTAGGAGAGGTAGGGAGGGGAGTTGAGTAAGAGGTTTGAGTTAGATGAAGACAGAGTTGTAATTCATGGTCCTAATGGGATCTTGCTCTTCTTCAAGAATTCTCAGATGTGGTTAGAGATGAAATCATGGAGTTAGTGGCAAAATATTTTGTCGAGAATTTTGAGTTTGACAATGCCAATAAGGCGCTTCAATTTCTTTTTCCTAGGAAGGTCTCTGAGCATGCAGAGGATTTCAAGTCTATCATAATCTTTAATGCTATTTACCTCATTGTTGTAGAGGTGCTTTCGAGTAGATTGCAGCTTCACATGGATGATATTATCTCTTTAGTTCAAGTTAGTTTTATTCCAGATAGCTAAACAATGGATAGTCTAGTGATATATATGAGATTGTGGCTGATAGGAAGTGTAGGCAGGTGAAACAAACTTTGTGGAAGTAGATTTCTCCAAAGCATACAATTGTGTTGATTGGTATTTCGTACGAGCTTCTATGGTGAAAAGAGGATCTGATGACCTTTGGAACACGTGGATGAATGGCCGTGTTACAAATGCCTCCTACTTAATGTTAGTGAATGATCATCCCGAGGATGGCTTTTCAGCCTCAATGGTGGTGTGGAATAGATGCTCCCTTGCCTTGCTAGGTTGTACTGAGGGGTATTAGCTATGTATATCTCCTTAATGACATCTCAGTCTCAATCGTTCTCTTTGTCGATTATACTCGTTTTTTATCGAAAGGGTAGGGAATGACTGAGGCTAAGGGATGTCCATAGATGTCCACAGTTAGGGATATTACTGGTCAAAATCTTCTTTTGTACTGTTTTAGCTCTATGAGCTGGAAATCATGGAATGTGATTGGGATCTTGTTACGCCAAATGGTTGCTTACCTTAATCTTACTTAGCATGCCCTTGTTTTATGAGGACATTAGACATGTGGTTTGGTTGTCGGTCATTGAGAAGTTGGAATATAAACTCTCTAGCCGGAAGGCATCTTGCTTTCTACGAGGGGGTTGGTGTTGTTGAAGGTGGTTCTTTCTGTGAACCCTATCTTTTATTTGAGAAGGCTTCTAGTGGGATTCACTCGTTGTTTTGAGGCTATCATGTGTCATTTCTTTTGGGTAGATTGAGTGAGGCATTACCAAGTGTACATCTAGTAGATTGGGATTATGTAACTTTGCCTTTGGAGGAAGGGGTTTAGGGCTATTGAGACTATATGAGATAAATAAGGATCCTCTCCTCAAGTGGTTGACATAGGGCTGTGGTAATGGCTTGCCTTATAGGCCAATAAAAGGTATTTATGACGTACATTTGTTGATCTCTCTAGCTTTGAGAGTGAACCATCTTTCTTCTTCGTTATAGAAGGGAGTTTACTCCACTCTCCTGGAACTTCCTACATGTATTGCCTTGTTCTGGGGGATGGGTGTTCTTTCAGGTTTTGGTATGACGATTGGTCGGGCGGTTGACCTCTTTATGATTATTTCTAGAGGTTATTTTCATTGTTTTCTTATGTCTGAGACATGATGGTTTTCAAGGCTTGTTCAAAGGGCACCTTCTGAATTGCATTTTCCGAGTAGAGATTGTTGGAGTTTTCGAAGTTGATGGTGGTTCATATACCCATTGCGGGCTCTTCAGACTACATGGATCTTTGGACTTAGTGGGTAGGCGAGCTTAAGATGAGGAAATCTCGCAGGACTTTTCTGCATTTGATCGTGGTGGCCTGAAGCGTGACCGCGAGCTGATTTGAAATTTGAAAGTGCCCTTGAAGGTACAAATTTTCCTTAGGCTTCTGAGATAGGTGAAATCAATGAATAAGATCCATAGGACAGAGTTCTCCCTTGATGTTGGCGTGGAACACCTTTATGGGGGTAATCCAGATTCCAGAGGAGTTGGTGCATCTTTTTCTTACGTGCGATCAAGCTAGAGAGATATAAGCAGGTAGGGTATTTCAATGGATTGGCCTCGCATCTCCGGAGAACTTGTAGACCTCTCTTGTTTTTGCAAATTTCAAAATTATGGTGGGGCAATTGAAATATATAGTTGTTCTGTGGGCTATTTGGTTGGACCTTAAAGGGGTCGTCTTTCATAAGGAGGGGTTTTATATTAAGAATGTATTTGACCATGCAAAGACTCTTCTTGAGTTTTTGCTTTTGTAACTTATTTATTAAATTAGTTAATATATGTGGGACATGCACTAATCTAGGCACTTATCCTTTCTTTGCATAAAAAAAAGAAATGACACCGCTAGAAGTGGGCTAATATCTTGTTGGAAATACTTGTGAGAGGTGGTATTCAATAGTTAGTTGTGTTTGCAAAGCTGCTAAGAAAGTTTTAGGTGTGCTCCCTACAACCTCAAGTATCAATTTTGGTGTTGTTTCCCAAAGTTTGGAAAGGGAAATATTAATAAAATTTCATTAACATTTTGTCGATAAGGTTACAAATTAATTTCTCTCTCCATAAATTAAAGTTCCTAATGTCTTTTGGTTAATAACTAAGAAATTTTCAACGGTGGAAAAAATATTTGGATGGTGGAAATATTATTTGGTGGAAGAATTTGGAAGGTAGAGAAGAGAAGATGCATCCGTTGCACGGGAATCGGGAAAGAACCGCGAAGATCACGTAGAGGGAGAAGAGATAAGGGGAAGAGATAATTGGAGAAAACTCCGATTTTGATTTAACTTCAGCTATCTCAAAGGACTACCATCCTCTTTATATAGGATGGGTGGAATTACATAAATAGGAATAGAATAAAATTCAAATCATAAAATATACCATAATTGGACTTGACTTATCTCTAATTAACTAACTAATTAATCTAACCAGTTAACTAATTGATTCGTGTTGGGAAAATAAAAGAGCATGTTTATTCCATCAGCCCTAGGCTCTCTTATATAGGAGATTAGCCTATGGGTAAATTACATAAAGCATACTGCAGGAACTGGAAATAACTAAAGAGTACATAAATAAATAATATATGTTAACACTCCCCCTCAAGATGGAGCATAGATATCAATCATGCTCAGCTTGGATGCACACTTCTGGAACGGGCCTCGTAGTAGTGCCTTGGTGAAGATATCTGCAGTCTGATTCTCTGAACTGACATGGGATGTAACAATGAATCCCTTCTGGATCATATCACATATAAAGTGACAGTCGACTTCAATGTGCTTGGTTCGTTCATGGAATGCTGGATTGTTTGCAATGAACAAGGCCACCTGATTGTCACATTCTAACGTAATAGGAAGTGGAACTTCTATATGTAAATCTGCAAGCACAGCCTTTACCCACATCATTTTTGTGCTAACCTGGGCCATAGCCATATATGCAGATTCAACACTAGACCTGGCTACCACAGTTTGCTTCTTGCTCTTCCATGAGATTAGAGAATCTCCAACATATACAACAAACCCCGACGTAGATTTCCTGTTCTTGGGACACCCTGCATAATCCGCATCTGCACATGCTGAGATAGAGATCGCTTTGCCTTTCTTGAACAGCAAACCCGCACCTGGAGATGACTTGAGGTACCTGAGGATCATATGTATGGTATCCATATGAACCTGGCGTGGTTGCTCCATGAACTGGCTCACTCGACTTATTGCAAAGGATATATCGGGCCTAGTGATAGTGACATACAGAAGTTTGCCCACTAGTTCTCTGTATCTTTTCTTATCCACCTCTTCTGTATCATCATCATATAGCTTCATACTAGGGTCCATTGGTGTGGTAGCAGGTCTGCAACCAAGCATTCCTATTTCACCCAACAGGTCAGTAACATACTTTCTCTGAGACATTACTAGCCCATACGGATTTTTGGCAAACTCCAGCCCCAAAAAATATCTAAGAACTCCGAGGTCCTTTGTAACAAATTCACGACCCATCATCTCTTTTGCCTCCTTTATTCCTTGTATATCATCACCTGTAATTAGTCATCTACATAAACCATGATTGCAATAGTGCCTCTGGAAGTCTTTTGTACGAACAAGGAATGATCAGCATTAGAACGTTTGTATCCCTGTTTTTCAAAGAGATCTGAGAGCTTCTGAAACCACGCTCTGGGGCTCTGTTTAAGGTCATAGATAGCCTTATGAAGTCTGCACACCTTGGAGCACTCCTCCTCAACAACAAACCCAGGTGGTTGTTGCATGTAGACTTCCTCCTGTAGATCACCATATAAGAAGGCATTCTTCACATCCAACTGATATTGAGGCCATTCACGAGTAACCGCAACTGACAGCAGAATCCGTAGAGTAGAATGGCGGGCCACTGGCAAAAAAGTATCAAGTTAGTCCACCCCGTATGTCTGTGTAAAACCACGAGCAACAAGGCGGGCCTTGTATCTGTCAATACTGCCATCTGCATTCTGCTTGACTGTAAATACCCACTTGCAGCTCACGGGTGACACATCAGCATGTATAGGAACCAAACTCCACGTTCCTCTAGACTGGAGTGCTGCCATTTCTTCCTCCATCGCTCGACGCCACCTACAATCCTTCAGAGCGTCTTGGTAATTCTGGGGAATAGCTATTGCTGACAATGCGACTGCAAAGTTCCTGAAATCGCCAGTTAGTCGATCAAACGACACAGAAGCTGCTAAAGGATATGACGTGTAGCTCCTTTTCGATTTGCGTATAGCAGTAGGAATATCTAAGTCAGTTGTATCCTCATCTGTCCTCTGTAACACATCCTGCTCAGAAACAGCATCAGATCTATCAATAATAATATCTTCAGAACATACCTTAGGCGAGCTCGGTGATGAGCAATGACCATGAGCTGAGGCAGGCCTGTGGGTGTAATGATACGGTAGTGGTGAAACATGTATAGTAGTGGGGGGTGCAGAAGATGGTAACGGTTTTGGTAGCGGTGAAGGTGGTGATGGTGGTGGTGGTGGTGATGGTGGTGGTGTCATGTAAATGGCATCAGTATTAACTGGAGGTATCAACTGATCACCTGGTGCTGAAAAATACATGACATTTTCAAAAAATGTGACATCTGCGCTAACAAAATACCTCCTTCGCAATGGATCATAGCACTTGTACCCCTTCTGAGTTCTGGAGTACCCAACGAACACACACTTGACAGCCCTAGGAGAGAGCTTGTCAGTACCAGGAGACAACTGGTAGACAGAGGCAACCGAGCCAAACACACGAGGGGTGAGAGAAAATAACTCTTTTCCTGGGAAGATAAGAGAGAACAGAATTTCTTCACCTAGAACAGATGACGGCATACGATTGATCAGGTAACATGCAGTAAGAACAGCGTTACCCCAGTAAGAATGAGGTGCATGACTCTGTATAAGGAGTGACCTGGTGACATCTAGTAAGTGACAATGTTTCCTTTCAGCAATCCCATTCTGTTGGGAGGTATAGGCACATGATGTCTGGTGGATAATCCCTTTGGATGAGAAATAACTAGCTAGGGCATGAGTACACATCTCCAGGGCATTGTCACTTCGCACAATTTTAACAGATGCAGAGAAAACATTGCGGATCTCATTAAGAAAATTGATAATAATATTCCCTGCTTCAGATTTATTCTTTAACAAAAATACCCATGAGACACAAGAGAAGTCATCCACAATAACTATATAAAACATGTGTCCCTGATGATCAGGAACACGACTCGGACCCTAGATATCAATATGAAATAACTCAAACTTGGAGGTACTACTCCGACACTGACGACTGAGAAAGGTAAACCGATGATGCTTTCCCAATTGACACGCCTCACATTGGATGGATGTGTGAGGTAAAACCTGGGGTAAAACATGACGCAACTTCTGAAGCGGCAGATGTCCAAAGCGCAGATGCCATAGTAGAGGAAAGACGGGTCCAATAGGTAGAGATGAAGTTCCAGCAAAACAAGTCTGACACAAGCGATAGAGGCTTTCTTGCTCATAGCCACGACCAATCTTGTTGCCCATAAGGATGTCCTGAAAAACAAGTGAAGATGGATCAAAAATTGCCCGACATTGTAAAATCCTTTGTAATTTGGCTGATAGATAATAAATTCATTGAAAAATCAGGTGCGTGTAACACATTCTTGAGCTGCATAGAAGAAGTCAGTCTAATCTCCCCCTGACCAGTAATCGGGGAATGTGTCCCATTGGCAATGACCATTGTTCGTCCTGGAGGGATCTGTCTGTACCCTGTAAGTAGACTTTGATCACCGCATAGATGATGCGTGGCGCCAGAGTCCATAATCCATGCTAAAGTATCTGATCCACTACTAGTAAATGCATGTGTGCTACCTGATGCACTGGTAGAAGCAGAGGCGGATGCAGCAACGTCGGGCTGGCTCTCAGTAGTGTGTGCTGGGCCGGATGGAGGAATAATGCCCCTTAGACGGGCAACAAGATCATCAAATCGCTGATCCAAAGAGGCAGCAAATGGAGGTTCTATCTGCTCAGCAACTCGAGCAGATGCAGGAAATCCATGCTTGGAGTAGCATGTGTCTTCAGTATGTCCGGTGCGATGGAAGTAGGTACACGTTGGCCGAGTACGACCTCCTCTACCACGAGGACCACGGCTACATGTATAATGGTGACCTCCACGACCTCTGTTGCCTGCCATGGCTGAGGTAGTCTGATTCGTCGCCGTAGAGGGTACAGTGATCCTGCTCAACCTGTGAAAGGCTTCCTCCATAGCAGGAATAGTAGAGTCTGCCAAGATCTGAGACCGTATTGCCTCATACTCAGGGTCAAGGGCAGCGAGAAAAACTCCTACCATAGTAGCATTCCGGTAGGTCTTCTGTTGCTCTGGTGTGGCTGTCAGGGGCATAAAGCTATACAGCTTCTCGAACATCCCTCATAGGGATGTGTACAGTGAGTGTAGAGGACGTCCATTCTGCTTGATAGTGAATATGTCATGCTGGAGCTGCAGAATCTTTGTCTCATTCTTCGCTTGAGAATATGTGGCGGCTAGAATGTCCCACATATCTTTGGCTGTGGGCTGGTGAAGAATATCATTGACAATCTCGATTGACAGAGTTCCAGATAGCCATACTTTGGCATATGCATCATCTGCCTCCCACGAGGCATTAACTCCAGTCTTCTTAGCAGGCTCTTCTTCAGTAAGAATATGTTTCTTACCGGTTGACTTCATCATACTCATGAACTGCATTGCCCACAGTTCATAGTTCGAACCATCCATCTTCACAATCGACGCTGGACCTCGGAATGCGCCTACAGATGGGATATCTACCTTGCTTTTTGACATACTTGTAACCAAAGACTGGAGTAGTAGACTGAGAATAAGATTATCTACATGGACATAGATGGGTTTAGTTGCATGTGTAGACTTCAAGCAACCAAACCCATTCCTTTGGAGGTGTACGTGCTAGAAATGCGTGTAGGGTTGAATCACGGCTTAAGGGCGCACACGGGAAGCCGCCCGAGAAGGCGCACCACCAAGCACGCACAGAAGATGCGTACAAGTGCGTGAGGAGCGCGCTGGAGACCACGCTAGGGATGCGCGCGAGACACGCAGCACAGCGCTAGGCGCAGCATAGCGCTAGGTGCACTGCGCGAGAGATGTGTGCAGGCGCACAACGCTAGAGATGCATGCAGATGCGTAGGCGCGCGCGATGCATGCAGACGCATGCTGAAGAGATGCGTAGGCGCAGGGCGACGTGCGCAGGAGGCGCGCGCACGCAGGGCGACGCAAGGCTGTTGACGCATAATATAGATTAATTGTACCTCTTCGTTATTTTATTTTTTCTATTGTTCTCTTTATGTAATTTACCCATAGGCTACTCTCCTATATAAGAGAGCCTAGGGCTTATGGAATAGAACAGATCATTGGTTTTTCACAACATGGTATCAGAGCGACGGTCCTAGACCGGAGTTCTCGAAACCCTAACCCTAACCCACCCCACCCGCCGGCCTCTCCTCTCTCTCTCTCTACTCGGCGCCGCCCACCTCAGCCGATCGGCGGTCTCCTTCTCCGATCTGCGGTGCCTCTGCGCACCTCGCGCATCGCGCGCGCCTTGCGCCTCGCGCCTCGCGCCTCGCGCGCCTCGCGCACTCCTACGCGCACTCCTGCGCGCTCTCTTCAGCGCATCTGCGCCTCGCGCCTCTGCGTGTTGTGCGCGAGCCTCTCCAGCGCTGCTCTTCTCCTCAGCGCATCTGCGCCTCGCGCCTCTGCGCGCTGTACGAAAGCGTGCGCTAGTGCACGCGATAGCGCCTGCACACGTGCGCTGTACCGGTGCTGCTTCTTTGCGTGATCGCGCGCCACAGCACTGAGCAGTGCCTGCGCGATCTCCTGCACCGACGAAGGCCTGACGCCTGCCTGATCTTCTGTGCATCTCCAGTTGCGTGCGTGCGTGCTCCTTGCACGTGCCTACGTGTGCTAAGCCCCAAGCCCTAGGGCACACACACATCTTGATCTACATGGGGTTAGTTGCCTGACGTCTACACATGCAACTAATCCCGTCTATGTCATTGTAGACAAAGATTATCTTTTGTCAGTCGCTCCAGTCTTCCGTCTCCAGTTTGTCAGAAAGCAAGGCAGATATCCCGTCTATTGCGCATTTCGTGGTCCAGCACCCATTGTCAAGATGGATGGTACGAACTATGAACTGTGGGCAATGCAGTTCATGAGTATGATGAAGTCTACAGGGAAGAAGCATATTCTTACCGAACCTGAGCCTGCAGAGAAGACTGGAGTCCATGCCTCATGGGAGGCAGATGATGCATATGCCAAGGTCTGGCTATCTGGCACATTGGCTATTGAAATTGCCAATGACATTCTACATCAACCCACAGCCAAAGACATGTGGGATATCCTGGCGGCGACATATTCTCAGGCAAAGAACGAAACGAAGATCCTGCAACTGCAACATGATATATTCACAATAAAGCAGAATGGCCGTCCTTTACATTCTCTCTACACATCACTGAGAGGGATGTTCGAGAAGCTCTATAGCTTCATGCCTCTTACCGCCACGCCAGAACAGCAGAAGACATACATGAATGCGACGATGGTGGGTGTGTTTCTTGCTGCACTCGATCCAGAGTATGAGGCAGCACGGTCTCAGATTTTAGCTGACTCGACTATTCCTCCCATGGAGGAAGCCTTTCACAGATTGAGTAGGATCACAGTGCCTTCAGCAGCTGCCAGTCAGAATTCCTCAGCTATGGCGGCAAGCAGAGGCCGCGGATTTCATCAACAAGGACGGGGACGTGGACCTCGTGGAAGAGGTGGTCGTACTAGGCCAACATGCACATATTGTCACCGAGTCGGCCATAACGAAGACACATGCTATTCGAAGCACGGATTCCCTGCATCTGCACGAGCCGCTGAGCAGATAGAGCCCCCATCTGCTGCTACCTTGGATCAACGATTTGATGATCTAGTTGCCCGCCTCAGGGGCATCATCCCACCATCTGGTCCAGCACCGACTACAGAGAGTCATACTGATGCTGCTGCTTCTGCCTCTGCATCTACTAGTACTTCAGGTAGTACACTTGCACTCCAGAGTAGTAGATCTGATACATTGCCATGGATCATGGACTCGGGTGCCACACATCATCTATGTGGCGACCAGAGTCTCCTTTCAGGATACACTCAGATCCCTCCAGGACGGACAGTAGTGATTGCCAATGGCACGCATTCCCCTATCACGGGTCAGGGGGAGATTAGATTGACATCTTCTATGCAGCTTAAGAATGTCCTACATGCACCGCATTTTTCTATGAATCTGTTGTCAATTAGTCAGATTACGAAGGATCTCCATTGTCGAGCTATTTTTGATCCATCGTCTTTGATTTTTCAGGACATCCATACGGGCAACGTGATTGGTCATGGCTATGAGCAAGGAGGCCTTTACCGTCTGAACCAGACCCCATTTGCCGGCACCACATCTTCTCCTGCTGGACAAGTATCTCCTCTCCTGTGGCATCTGCGTTTTGGTCATTTACCGCTTCAGAAGTTGTGTCGTGTTCTACCCTATGGTCTCTCACACACACCTATCCAGTGTGAGGCATGTCAGTTGGGAAAGCATCACAGGTCGTCCTTTCCCAGTCGTCCAGGTCGGAGTAGTAACTCCAAATTTGAGTTGTTTCATATAGATGTCTGGGGTCCGAGTCGTGTTCCTGATCATCAGGGACACAGGTTTTATATTGTATTAGTGGATGATTTCTCGAGAGTGTCATGGGTGTTTCTTGTGAAAAATAAATCTGAAGCAGGAAATATTATTATCCATTTTCTAAATGAAATTCAGAATGTTTTCTCCACATCTGTCAAATTTGTAAGAAGTGATAATGCTTTAGAGTTATGCACCCATACCTTGGCCAATTACTACTCCTCAAAAGGGATTATTCACCAAACCTCTTGCGCGCATACATCCCAACAGAATGGGATTGCTGAAAGAAAACACCGTCACCTCCTTGATGTCACAAGATCCCTTCTTATACAGAGTAATGCTCCCTACTCCTACTGGGGTGATGCAGTTCTTACTGCATGCTACCTAATCAACCGTATGCCCTCATCGATCTTGAATGAACAGATTCCTTTTTCACTCATTTTTCCAGACAAGGATTTGTTCGCTCTTACTCCTCGTGTGTTTGGGTCAGTCGCATTCGTCCATCAGTTGTCGCCTGGTACTGACAAGCTCTCTCCTAGGGCTGTCAAGTGTGTCTTTGTGGGGTACTCCAGAACTCAAAAGGGGTACAAGTGTTTTGATCCTGTGCGTCGGCGGTATATGATCAGTGCAGATGTTACATTTTTTGAATCTGTTATGTACTTTTCAGCATCTGGAGACATACAGCTACCACCTATATCTCCTTATGCCATATTAATGGCGCCACCACCACCATTGCCACAAACAACACCACAGCCACCAACACCGCCACTACCACAGCCACCACCACCGCCACCGCTGATATCTCCACTACCATTCCATTACACACGCAGGCCTCCTCCAGCTCATGGTTCTGACCCGTCAACTAGCTCGCCTATGGTATGTAATGAAAATATTAATGTTGATGGATCTGACGACATTTCTCAGCAGGATGTATTACAGGAACATGGTGAGCATACAGATGATTTGGATGTTCCAATTGCTCTACGCAAGCCGAAGAGAAGTTGTGCCAAATATCCATTATCAGCAGCCGTGTCTTTTGAGAGGCTATCTGGAGACTTCAGGACGTTTGCATTGGCACTTTCAGCTACAGACATTCCACGGAATCATCATGATGCATTGCAGGATGCTAGATGGCGGCTAGCAATGGAAGAAGAAGTGGCGGCACTTCAATCCAGAGGAACCTGGAGTTTGGTTCCTATACCTCCAGATGTCAGTCCGGTCAGTTGCAAATGGGTGTTCACAGTGAAGCACAATGCAGATGGTTCCATTGACAGGTACGAGGCACGCCTGGTTGCACGTGGCTTCACACAGACATATGGGGTAGATTACCTTGACACATTTTCCCCTGTGGCGCGTCATTCCACTCTACGGATCCTGTTATCAGTTGCAGTTGCTAGAGATTGGCCACTTTATCAACTGGACGTGAAGAATGCATTTTTGTATGGCGACTTGCAGGAGGAAGTCTATATGCAACAGCCACCTGGTTTTGCTGTTGAGGGGGAGTGTTCCAAGGTATGCAGGTTACATAAGGCCATCTATGGCCTTAAGCAGAGCCCCAGAGCATGGTTTCAAAAGCTGTCAGATCTCTTTGAGAAACAAGGATATAAACGCTCCAATGCTGATCATTCCTTGTTTGTACAGAAGACGGCTAGAGGTATCGTCGTAATCATGGTTTATGTTGATGATATCTTGATTACAGGTGATGATGAGCAGGGCATTAAACAGGCAAAAGAAAAGCTGGGGACCGAGTTTGTCACCAAGGACTTGGGAGTCCTTCGATATTTTCTGGGGCTGGAGTTTGCTAGAAATCCATATGGATTAGTAATGTCACAGAGGAAGTATGTTACAGATCTATTGACTGAGACAGGTATGCTAGGGTGTCGACCTGCTACGACACCAATGGATCCTAGCATGAAGCTCTATGATGATGACACAGAAGAGGTGGACAAGAGAAGGTACAGGGAACTGGTAGGCAAACTATTGTATGTCACGATCACTAGACCTGATATATCATTTGCAGTGAGTCGTGTGAACCAGTTCATGGAGCAACCACGTCAGGCCCATATGGATGCAATACACATGATTCTGAGATATTTAAAATCATCTCCAGGTGCAGGCTTGCTATTTAAGAAAGGAAAGGAAATCTCTATCACGGCATGTGCTGATGCAGATTATGCAGGATGCCCCAAGGACAGGAAGTCTACATCAGGATTTGCAGTCTATGTTGGGGATGCTCTTGTTTCGTGGAGAAGCAAGAAACAGACAGTGGTAGCTAGATCCAGTGCTGAATCCGAATACAGGGCTATGGCCCAAGCTAGCACAGAAATGATGTGGGTGAAATCTTTGCTTGCAGATCTATGTATTGATATACCTCTTCCTATGAAGTTGGAGTGTGACAATCAGGCCGCCTTGTTCATTGCAAATAACCCAGCCTTTCATGAGAGGACCAAGCACATTGAGGTTGACTGTCACTACATACGTGACATGGTTCAGAAGGGGTTCATTGCTACATCTCACGTCACATCAGAGAATCAGACTGTTGATATTTTCACCAAGGCATTACTTCGAGGCCCATTCCAGAAATGTGCGTCCAAGCTGAGCATGATTGATATCTATGCTCCATCTTGAGGGGGAGTGTTGACGCATAATATAGATTAACTGTACCTCTTCGTTATTTTATTTTTTCTGTTGTTCTCTTTATGTAATTTACCCATAGGCTACTCTCCTATATAAGAGAGCCTAGGGCTTATGGAATAGAACAGATCATTGGTTTTTCCCAACAAAGGCGTAGAGGGCGCGCGCGCGAGGGCTACGTGCGCAGGCGCAACAAATGATGTGTGCAGGCGCAGAAGGCTCCGAGAGGCACCGCCGGCGGCGGCGTGAGGAGAGAGAGAGAGAGGGGCTCAACGGTGGGGCTAGGGTTAGGGTCTCAAGAACTCCAGTCTAGGACCGTCGCTCTGATACCATGTTGGGAAAATAAAAGAGCATGTTTATTCCATCAGCCCTAGGCTTTCTTATATAGGAGAGTAGCCTATGGGTAAATTACATAAAGCGTACTGCAGGAACTGGAAATAACTAAAGAGTACATAAGTAAATAATATATGTTAACAATTCGAGATCACATGCGATCTTGTTATTTAATTAGAAGTAAAATTGCAACGGACTCGATCAGGTGGAAATAAGTTTAACCTATAACAACAACAACAACAAAGAAGCCTTTTCCCACAATTAAGTAGGGTCGGCTACATGGATTCTTCGCCTCCATTCAGATCTATCTTGGGTCAATCCCGGGCTTATATCCACAAAACAAAGATCCCTTCGTATGGTCTCTTTCCAACACTTCTTGGGCCGTCCCCGCCCTTTTATAGCCGGCTCAACATCCCAATATTCGCATCTCCTAACCGGTGCATCAGCTGATCTTCTTTGCAAATGACCAAACCATCTTAAGCGGTTTTCTCGCATTTTATCCTCGATCAGAGCAACACCAACTTTCTTTTTGATTGCATCATTCCGAATCCGATCTTTACGTGTGTGTGTCCACACATCCACCTTAGCATTTTCATTTCTGCTACAGCCATTCTCTGTACATGTCTATGGTTCACAGGCCAACATTCATATCCATAGAGCATAGCAGGTCTCACGGCTGCTTTGTAAAACTTTCCTTTAATTTTTAAAGGAATTTTCTTATCACAGAGAACAACAGATGCTCCTCTCCACTTTAGCCAACATGCATTTATTCTATTAGTAACATCTCCATCAATTTCTCCATCATGTTGCAAAATAAATCCCGGATATTTAAAAGAATCTCTCTGCCGAATGTTATCATCACCAATCTTCACCTTTATTCCTTCACCATTGCTTCCATCAAAGGTGCACTCCATATATTCTGTCTTAGCCCTACTTATACGAAATCCTTTACTCTCCAACTCATGTCTCCAGATCTCAAGCTTCTCATTTACTCCTTCTCTAGCCTCGTCAATCAACACAATATCATCAACAAATAACATACACCAAGGTAACTCATCCTGAATGTGACTTGTCAACTCGTCCATAATCAAAGTAAAAAGAAATAGACTCAAAGCTGAACCTTGATGTAAACCAATGTTGATGTCAAAATAGCCAGTCTTCCCAGACGGGGTCCTTACACAATATAAAGCCCTATCATACATGTCCTTTATGAGGTTAATATATAGGACCTGCATTTGTCTCTTCTCCAAAACTCTCCACAATATCTCTCGTGGGACAGAATCATAAGCCTTCTCCAAATCAATAAAGATCATATGGAGGTTCTTCCTTTTAGCTCTATAAATCTCCATTGTTCTCCTCAACAAATGGATGGCTTCAATAGTTGAGCGACCTGGCATGAATCCGAATTGGTTTTCTTTGACGTTGGAAACTTGCCTCAACCTTCTCTTAATCACACGCTCCCAAATTTTCATAGTGTGACTCATCAGCTTGATACCTCTATAATTTGAACAATTTTGAATGTCTCCTTTATTCTTATAAAGAGGCACCACGATACTCCTCCAATCTTCAGGCATTTTCTTACTTCGCCAAATAACATTGAATAGATTTGTAAGCCAAGTCAAACCGCGCTCACCTAAAACTTTCCATACTTCTACAGGGATGTCATCCGGTCCTACACCTTTCCCAAGTCTCATAACCTTCAAAGCCTCCTCTACTTCCTTTCTTTGTATCGGTCTATAGCTTGCACGATTCAAGCAACTTTCACTACTAGCTAGATCACCCAAAGTGATCTTTCTATTTCCTTCCCCAATGAAAAGTTTATGGAAGTACTGCTCCCATCTAGTCTCTATATCCTTCTGAGTAACAAGTACGTGACCTTCCTCATCCTTAATGCATCTCACTTGAGAAAAGTCTTTGGTCTTTCTTTCTCTTGCTTTGGCCAACCTGAATATGTCCTTCTGGCCCTCCTTAGAGTCGAGATTTTTATACAAAACCTCATAAGCTTTCGACTTAGCCTCACTTACAGCCTTCTTTGCTTCTTTCTTTGCTATTTTGTAGTTTGTGACAGTTTCGTCTAAATAAGTTTAACCTAACCCTACTTAAATTAGACTCTAATTAAAGGATGGAAAATTGAGCCTAATTCTTCATCTCATGCTGCATCAGCTCTTCGTCGCTTCGAAAAACTCATCTCTTGATGAGTGGCTTGACATGCGAGCTGCGATGGATTTTCGCAGTTTTTATGGGGGAAGAATAGATGCAGGGTGTAAAATAGAGTCCAAACGTCATCCTCGCGCGATGGTTGCATGTACTCACCTTTGATGCTGGAAGAACTGTTGAGATAGTTGTTTTTTATTTGTCCTTTACTCAGATTTCTTATTCTTCCGTCTACTTTATGTAATTTTCTCGTTGGTCTTTTCTCTTATATAAGAGAGTCTTATGATTACAATTGAATACGATTAAATCTTTTCTCATTTTCACATGGTATCGGAGCGACGGTCCTAGACTGGAGCATGTGCCCTAGCCGCCCTTCCCTACCAAAAAAGCCCTAAAGGGACTCATTCCCCTTCTGTTCGGAAGCAGCAACAGCCGTAGGCCACTACCGCAGGTGTAACACAATAGCAGCAGCACCGCGGCCACTGCTGTCGCCGCCGACGGGAGACCACAGCTGCAACATCAGCCGTCAAACGCCACCGCCGTCACCGTGAATGGGTTTTCCCTCCCCTTTCGAGTGGTGCAATCCTTGTGGCACCCTATAGGTCCTTCTCGGCGTCCGTTGAGATCTGAAAATCGCTCTCAAGAGCGATTTGGTTCTCTGTTTAGTCTAATTTTGGGGTTTTTGGGTGTTGTTAGATCATCTAAACCACCCTAGTTACCTGAAGAAGCCTCTAATGGATGGAAGAGGTTGTGTATGAGTCTACACCCACTACCATCTTCCTGCATGCCTCTGTAGATGCATTTATCTTTGTCTACAACACCAGTCTTCGTAGTAGTCATTATCATGTCAGACAACAGAGTCGACTCCAAAGTTGACGTCCCATCCTTTCGTGTCTTTAAAGATTCAGCACCCATTGTCAAGATGGATGAGACTAATGAATTTTGAGTTATGCAATTCATGAGTCTAATGCAGCGTAACGATAATAAGCACATTCTGACGCAAGATAAACCAATCGATAAGACTGGGGTTAATGCCTCGTGGGAGGCAGATGACACATATGTGTGTGTCTGGCTGTTCGGGACGATGTTCGTGGAGATAGTCAATGATACTCTGAGTCAGCCTACTGCTAAGACGATGTGGGACATCCTCACCGCTACTTACTCACACGCAAAGAATGAGTTGAAGATACTGCAATTTTAGCATGATATCTTCACAAATAAGCAGAACATATGTCCTCTTCATACCCTTTATACTTCTCTCATGGGTATGTTTGAGAAGCTATATGGTTTCATTCCCTTGACTGCTTCGTCGGAACAACTCAAGGCTTACAGAGATTTGGTGATGACTGGAGTATTTCTAGCAGCTCTTGAATATGATGCAGATGCAGCTCGATCACAGATACTTACAACTGGCAATATACCTCCAATGGAGGATGCATACCATGGATTGAGTAGGTTCTCTATAGTACATGGCGGTGCTACTCAACAATCACAGACCTCCTCGGTATGGCTGCATCTCGCGGTAGAGGGAGTTCTATGCAGTACTGCAGGCGTGGTACCCTTGGCAGGGGAAGGGGTAGTCGACCCTGTCAGCCGTGCACTTACTGCCACAAACCATGCTATTATGAGGATGCATGCTACTTCAAGCATGACTTTCATGCTTTAGCTCGTGTTGCAGAGCAAACTCAACCAGCTGGTGCTCCTTCTCCTCTAACATCTGATCAGAGGTTCGATGAGCTTGTGGCACGACTGAGAGAGATTATGTCTGCACCTGAGTTATCTGCTGCTTCTTCAGGATCTTCAGAGGTAGCCGCGTCAGCATCTGCTACCGCATTAGGTACGACATATGCTTTTACTAGCTATTACAGAGCAAATTTGACAGAATGGATTATGGATTTAGGAGCTTCACACCATCTCTATGGTGGTAGAGGGCAGTTTAGTGCAAACAGATTGATTCAGCCATGTAGATCTGTAGATATAGCAGATGGGACCCACTCTCCCATTACTGGGCAGGGGGAGGTGCAGTTGACTTCGGCAATACATCAACAAAATGTTCTTTATGCTCCTGATTTTTCTATGAATTTACTGTCTATTAGTCAAATCACCAAAGACTTACATTGTCTTGCCATATTTGATCTGTCTTCTCTTTTGTTTTAGGACATTCTTACGAGTAGGGTGATTGGATCTGGCCGTTAGCAAGGGGCTTTCATAGACTGGTCCAGTCCCCATGTACCGGGGATTTGACTGTTTGCACTAGATCATTATCCCCTTATATGTGGCATCTTCGGTTTGGTCACCTTCCTCTACAGAAGCTTTGTCATGTCCTTCCTCAGATTTCTCCTCGCGCTACCCTCTAGTACGAGGCTTGCCAGCTTGGGAAGCACCACCGATTTATTTTTCAGAGTCACCAGGGTCAGTATTTTTGAGTTGATCCATCTCGATATTCATGTCACAGACCATTAGGGGTAGATTTTATCTTGTTGCTATTGATGACTTTTGCAGATTATCTTGGGTATTTCTACTTAATAACAAGTCTGATGCTGGTCCTATTATTTAATCTTTTATTAATGAAATAAAGAATGTTTTTCTGCAAATATCAAATATATTCGTTCTGACACATTAGAATTCTGTAGCTTACAACTCTTACAGTTCTTCAGAACTCTTGGTATTGTACATCAGACTTCATGTACGTATACATCCCAATAAAATAGGGTGGCTGAACGCAAACATCGTCACCTTTTGGATGTCACTAGAACCCTCTTAATTCATAGTCATGTTCATTCCTATTGTCGAGATGCGGTTCTAACTGCTTGCTACCTGATGAATCGCATGCCATCATCTGTGTTGGGAGAGAAGATTCTGTTCTTGATTGTGTTTCCCGAGAAGGATCTTTTCTCACTCCCTCCTCGTGTGTTTGGGTCAGTTGCCTTTGTTCATCATACGTCTGCTAGCCGTGACAAGCTCTCTCCTATAGCTGTCAAGTATGTCTTTGTGGGGTATTCCAGGACTCAAAAGCGATACCGTTGTTTTGATCATGTTCGATGAAAGTAGTATGTTAGTGCAGATGTCACTTTCTTTGAGTTTATTATGTTTCTCTCCCTGCAAGTGACAGGTTGATTCCTTCGGATTCTGGAGAAGAGGTGTACATGCCTCTATCTCCAGTTTCGTCTTTTGCGCCTATGACTCCTACACCTCTCACTCCATCACCACCACCATCATCTCCACCACCTCCACCAACAACCTTCATCTTTTTGCCACAAGTTTACACGCGCCGACCTCGTGCTCATGAGCCTCCTCCATCCAGCACGCTTCAGGTATGCTCTGAGTACTTAGTTTCTACTATTGGCACCGATGATTTGCATTTACAGTAGGATGAGCAGGTGGCTATAGATGTTCCTGTCTTGGTTACTGAGGAGGCTGGGGACCTTGACGTGCCCATTGCTTTACGGAAGCAGAAGGCATACATATGCTATGTACCCTCTTACTTCCCATGTTTCTCTTGTAAGTCTTTCATATGAGTTTTAGAGGTTTGTTGTTGGACTATCTGTCGTAGACATACCGCAGACATATCAGGAGGCATTCCAGATTAGTCAGGAGTACCTTGCTACTGGAGGAAGAGATGGATGTGTTACAGTCTCGTTGTACAAGGAGTGTTATTCCTACTCCACCTGGTGTATTTGTTGTGGGGAGCAAGTAGGTGTTTACGGTGAAACACTGTGCAGATGCTTGTGTGGATAGATACAAGGCCACGCTTGTTGCTTGAGGGTTCACCCAGACATATGGGGTGGATTATAAGGATATGTTTCCTCCTGTCGTTCGGCATTCTACATTGAGGATTCTTACTGCTGTTACTGTGGTACGTGATTGGCCTCTTTCAGCTAGATGTCAAGAGTGCCTTCTTGTATCGTGACTTGCAGGAGGAAGTCTACATGCAACTTCACCGGGTTTTGCTATTGAGGGGGAGTCTCATATGGTTTGTAGACTTCACACGACCATATATAGCCTTAAGCAGAGTCCAAGGGCTTGGTTCTAGAAGCTCTCTTAGTTGATTGAGCAATAGGGATTTGTCAGATCGACTGCAGACACTTTTTTCGTTCAGAGATCCTGGGAAGGTATTGTTGCTATTTTGATTTATGTGGATGATATCATTGTTATGGGGGGACGATAAGCATGGTATTTATGCAACTAAGGACTTCCTTGGACAACAATTTATGATCAAGGACCTTGGCAATCTTCGTTATTTTCGTGGCTTTGAATTTACGAGGAATTAACGTGCCATGGTGATGCGTAAAGGAAGTATGTTATCGATCTCCTAGCTGAGATAGGCATGGAAGGATTTAGGCATGCTACTACTATCGATCGGAATATTTCTATGATGATGACACTGAGGAGGTTGATAAGAGACGATATAGAGAGAGAGCTTGTGGGGAAGTTTTTATATGTCCCATTACTAGACCTGATATATCCTTCGCAATGAGCAGAGTTAATCAGTTTATAGAGCAACCTATGCAAGTACTTAAGGATGTTGTATACATGATTTTGAGATATTTGAAGACTTCTCCAGGTGCATGACTTTTGTTCAGTAAAGAAACATCCCTTACATTTACAACAAGCGTTGATGCAGATTACGCAGAATGCCCCAAAGACATGAAGTCTGCCTCAGGCTTCGTTGTCTTTGTAGGGAGTTCACTTGTTCGTGAAAGAGTAAGAAATCGAAATTGTTTCTAGATCTAGTGCCGAATCAGAATATAGAGCCATGGCACAAGGTAGCACAGAGATGATGTTGGTCAGATCTATCCTGACTGACCTGACTATCGAGGTGTCACTTTCTATGCACCTCCAATGCGACAACTAGGTCGCCATGTTTATAGACAATAATCTAGCCTTCCATGAAAGAACCAAGCACATCGAGGTAGACTGTCACTACACTCGAGATATGATTCAAAATGGATTTATCTCCACTTCTCATGTTACTTCAGGAGATCAGACTGCAGATATGTTCACCAAAGAACTTGCTAGAGGCACATTCTATCGTTGTTGTTCCAAGCTGAGCATGATAGACATATATGCTCCAGCTTGAGGGGGAGTGTTGAGATAGTTGTTTTTTATTTGTCCTTTATTCATACTTCTTATTCCTTTGTCTACTTTATGTAATTTTTTCATAGGGCTTTTCTCCTATATAAGAGACCCCTAGGATCACGACGGAATATGATTAAAATTTTCTCATTTTCACAAAAAAAAGATGTGGGGGTGAATAGAGGACTCCATGCCAATGTCAGTGTATCCATGGCCTCAAATTTCAACGAAATTCGGTCGAATTTCTGTCGAATATCGATATCCAGTCGAAATCAAAATTCGACCGAAATGACTGAAATGACCAAAATATGGGGTCCTAGTACAAAAAATGACCAAAATGACCGAAATTTCGGTCGAAATTTCATCGAAATTCTATTTTGGTCGATACCGAAATGGTGACCGAAACTGACATTTAAGGCATTGAGTGTATCTACGAATTATTTTTAGCATCCAATCATCCGTGGTTGAAAAATTGATGTGGCATTTTCATTGGTGGGATTATGGAGTTTGAAGGGGATATGGATGATACAAACCACCCTGTAATGGAGAAGGGAGATGCGAATTAAATAGTTTGCTCACATGTTCTTTTAAAGGGAGGCCAATTAGCCCTAGTTCTAGTTCTAATAGTAATGACTTGCCGGCCACTCCTTTTCCCTTTAGCTGTCACGCCTGCGGATCCGGGTTACTCGTTTACACAGTACTCACAATATTATATTTGTAGTTGATCGCATTAGGTTACTGAAAATTAGGGAAAAATCTTCACGATGACATTCACAATTTAAATTACAAGCCACAGACCAACAAGTGTTACCAAATTCACATTTGCATGAAATTTTCATATATATATATATATAATGTAACAGAAGAGAAAGAACTTGCAATATGTACATGTATCCCAAAATGTAGAAGAGAATGATAAGTATTTACATTATTTTATACGAAAACTATAATCATGTGTACCGTAACAGAAACTGCAGAAGCTCAACATCTATCTATCAATCTACTATGATGCATGTGCCTTGCCTAACAAATGTTAACAAATGTTAAATACAATCTAGCATATTAAAAATAAGAGGTAATTCAATGGTTTCAAAAGAGAGCAAGTAGATAAATGTTGATAGTTGAATTTAACAAGCTACTTGCGTAGAAATTGATTTTCAAGTTGTTCTGTATATGCATCCCCCTTTACCCATTACCCCTTAACTTTTCATATTTCATATTTTCATTTATTGATTATATGATCCATATATAGGTTATTAACTTTTTATCATTCATAGTACATATTGATGGATCTTGGGATGGTAGATGATGAGTATCTGATTTGATCTTTATCTTTGTCTAGTTTCTCAAGCCTAGTGGATAGTATGTGATCTAGATCTGAGTATGACCTCACACTATAACTCTAATGCGTGAAGTTGGGGTTGTGATGCCTCCGTTGGCATGCCGTGGATTATAATGCATCCTAACTAAGTTCCCAACATGTCCACCAGCTTCTCCTAACATCCCTAGTAGCAGTTCTAAATTCTGATCAAGTGTCGATGATTGATGATTTCTGTCTCACGATCTTTTCTTTGTCAGATCAACTGGCAGCACAGTAATCACAACTCAAGAACAGTATCAAACTCAACTGTAACAAAACTCAAGCGATGAGGAAGCTTCGTAGGAGACTCTTTCATCTCGCCCTCTCAGTAGAAGTGCGGTCTAGGAGAGGGCTAGGCAAACTCCCAAACTACGCTTCTGAGAAGAGTGGGAAAGACTTTTTGGACCAAGTCACTCTAAAAAATCGGCCCGACCAGTATGGGCAAAACTGAGCTCAAAAAGCAAAACCAAGGGTCCTCCAGCCTAGGCACCCTACTAAAACAGGGTCAGCAGAACTGGTCAAAAACCTGGATCCCAACGAAGCGTAAAAACACTGCGAGCTCGCGTAAAAACTATACAAAGAAATGGGATTCTAGACCCGTGCACTTAGCAGCCGCTCCCCTAATCGGGCTTCCTATCCTCTGCCCAGCTGAGGGTCACTGCACCCTCACATAGTTAGGTGTAAGGTCACCGTGACTGACACAAGTAATTGTCATCTCTGATTCACCATCATATTCACTTATTTGATTACTCATTCCTTTCTCAATCCCTTTTGTGGTAGCTGTACAGATCTAGGTGTTTTGTCAATAATCTTATCAATAGTGATCTATAATTAATAAATTATACTTGAAGAATTTATTATTAGCCATAATGATCACATGTTATCTTATATCGACTCAATCATTTCTGAGTTATTTATTTAAGATTAGGTAAACCTCCTAGATCTTAACACCCAATTCTTTTATTTCTACTATTCTTGGATAATTTTTCATATGGTTCAACTATTTGTATTTAAAATGTCTTCTTTAAAGTCATGAGATTCGGAGATTAATATTTGATCCGAACTTAGAAATCAATCAATGCAAGAATCCTAGACTTTTCATCTTTTAATACATGAGATTAGTGACCGATAATTAGTCTTAAATTTTGTTCAAATCCATCTCAAATTCCTCCAATATTACATCTACAACTCATGAATCGGTGTCAACTATAAGGTCTGAATTTCAGCACAGTTGTATGAAATATCCCAATTTTTCCTTCCTAAAAATCATGAAACTTGGAGTCTTATTAATAGATATGAATTTTGGCCTAAATACATGCTTACACGCCTAATTTTTAAATTATAAAACTTGCATTGTAAATCTATTTCACTGATTTGAACTTACGGTTAATTGTGTGCCAAAACATCCCCGAATCTTTCATTCTCAAGGCATGAAATCTGTAACTTAATAGTGGTCTGAAATTAGATCCATTTGCATGTGAAACACCCCCAATTATCCCGTCTCTCAAGCCTAAAATCCGTAACATATAATGGTCCGAAATTAGATCATATTCATGTCAAATTATCCCCAATTCTTCCATATTTTAACATGAAATCAGAGCACAACCAGTGGTCTGAATTTGGTACTAAATTGCATGCAAAACATTTCAGGTTCTCATCAAATCCAACATGAAAACTGTAGGTATTATAGGTCTCAAATTTAGTCTAATTGCATGCTAAAACACCTCAAATTATTATTTTTTAAGCATAAAAATTGTAGCAATTATATATCTGAAATTTTGTTCTAATTGCATGCTATTCACTCCATAATCTCTTAATTATAAACATGAAATCAAGGGAATATGATAGCTTAACAGTGGTCTAAATTTTAAAGCTAATTACCTTCAAGGTATCCCCGATTTTAACCTTTCAAATATTAAAATATGTAGCTTAAATAATGGTCTAAAATTTGATCAAATTACATGCAAATCATCCCCAAATTTATCATTTTCAAGGCATGAAATCATCAGACTAATTAGTGATCTGAAATTGGACTTAATTGCATGTAAAACACTCCCTTTTTATATAATTTCAGAAGTAAATGATTGGGTTTTGCATTTGATTTTGAAATACATGGAAGGTAGCAAGAAGATGGAAAGATTGTACCTTTGATCTCCAATAATGGGAGATCAAATGCATGCAAGAGCTGCTCCTAACAACAAGGAGCAATAGCTCCTTGATCTGCTGCTACAGGGGCAACAGGAGATCTGGGAAGGTGATCTTCAAACTGCTGGAAACTATTTTTTTCGGAAAATAAAGCAGCAGTTGCTGCTCTAATAGGAACAAAAGTTGTTGCTTAGCTTCTACCCTCGAGGTTTCCTACTGCAGCTCTCCTCCAACTTTAATTATCCAGTATTTATACGATCATGTGAAGAATTTATTCTGACAAGCGTGGATGTTTTAATTTTATTCTGCTAGGGCAGGACTCGAATCATGCTTCATCGGGAAGCTCGCTTAGGAAAAATGGAGGATTGATGCCTTTCTTTGGATGGAGAACTTCAACAAAGCCTATTGTTGAGATATTTATATCTCATTATCTTTATTTTGTATTTTCTTGTTTATTTTGACTACTTTATGTAATTTTTCTTTAGAGCTTTTCTTCTATATAAGAGAGCTCTAGGGCTATGATGAAATCTAACTTTTCATTTCACGCCTTTTGACTTGGTATCAGAGTGACGGTCCTAGACCGAAGCATGTTCCTTAGAAACCCCACCCCACCTAAACCCCAGCATGTCTTGGCATCGCCACCGTCGTCGGAACTCCCTGCATAACCAACTGCCCACGCTGGTGATCCAGTCGTCGTTGCGCAGTCGGACAGCGGCAACAACTGTCGCCTCCACCCCGGACCAGGTGCAGTTGCCCGTGCCATCAGACCGTCGTCCAGACCGTCGCCACCCTCGCTTCTGCGGGCCGTACCGCCACCTGCGAGCTCCGTCTCCTGTTAGATCTGCCTTTGGGTATTTAGGATGTGATTTGATAATCTAAAATCATCCTAGTTACCCAAAATGGGCTCCAACGAATGGGAGAGGTTGTGGTATGAGTATACACCTGCAATCATCCCCTTGTATGTCAGTATAAACACAGGTAGTACAGTTTGTAAGCCTAGTCTTGGATATTGTTGTCATTATGTCAGACAACAAAGCAGGTGTTTCATCCCTAGGTGCCTTCAAAGGTCCAACACCCATCGTCAAGATGGATGGAATGAACTATGAACTATGGGCCATGCAGTTCATAAGTCTAATGGCAATAAGCACATCCTCGCGAAGGAGCCAAGCGACAAGACTGGGGTTAATGCCTCATGGGAGGCAGATGACGATATTCGCGTGTGTGGCTATTTGGGACTGTGTCGATGAAGATAGACAACGATATATTGAGTCAGCCTACTACAAAGGCTATGTGGGACATTCTTGCCTCTACGTACTCTCCAGCAAAAAACGAGTTGAAGATATTGCAACTTCAGCACGACATCTTCACATCGAAACAGAATAGTCGACCTCTCCATACCCTTACACTTCTTTAAGGGGTATGTTTGAGAAGCTGCATGATTTCATTCTCTTAACCCTACACCAGAGCAGCTCAAGACGTACATAGATTCAATAGTTTTTCTAGCAGCTCTCGATCTTGAGTATGACGCTGCTCGAGCTCAGATTCTTATTGATGCCACTGTACCTCCAATAGAGGAGGCATACCGTTGATTAAGCATGCTCTCTATATCTTCTGGTGGTATTCAGCAGTCTCAAACCTCTTTAGTTATGGCTGCCTCTCGTGGCAGGGGAGGGGGTAGTCGACCCCGTCAGCCATGCACCTACTGCCATAGGTCTGGTCACTTTGAGGAAACATGCTATTCTAAGCATGGATTTCCCGCTTCAGCACGTGTTGCGTAGCAGACTCATCAAGTTGGGAGGTCATCCCCTACATCTGATCAGAGATTTGATGAACTTGTAGCATGACTCAGAGAGATTATGCCTGCTTCTGGGTCAACCAACTCTCTTTCAGGATCCTCAGAGGTAGCTGCCTTAGCATCAACGTCCACATCAGGTATAGCATATGCTTTTACCAGCTGTTACAGGGCAGATTTGTCAGAATGGATTATGGATTCAGGAGTATCCCATCATCTTTGTGGTGACAGAGGACATTTTAGTACTTACAGTTTGACTCAGTCAGGGAGATCGATACTAATAGCAGATGGGACACACTCTCCCATCATTGCTCCGGGGGAGGTGCAATTAACTCCTGCAATGCGACTTCAGAATGTTTGTTATTCCTAATTTCTATGAATTTATTGTCTATTAGTCAAATCACCAAGGATTTACATTGTCGTGCCATATTTGATCCATATGCTCTTGTGTTTCAGGACATTCTTTCGGACGGGATTTGATCTGGCCATAAACAAGGAGGTCTCTATAAACTGGTACAATCCTCATTTGCTAGTGCTTCTTTTCTTAGCACTGGATTTGTTTCTCCCTATGTGTGGCATCTTCGATTTGGTCATCTTCCTCTGCAGAAGTGGTGTCACGTTCTTCCACAGATTTCTCCTCTGTAGAAGTTGTGCCACGTTCTTCCACAGATTTCTCCTCGTTCTACTTTTCAGTGTGAGGCATGTTATCTTGGGAAGCATCATCGGTCTACATTCCAGAGTCGCTAGGGTCGAAGTAGTCATAGTCTTTTTGAGTTAATTCATTTTGATATTTGAGGTTCAAGTCTTGTCACAGACCATCAGGGCATATGTTTTATCTTGTCGTTATCGATGAGTTTTCAAGATTGTCATGGGTCTTTCTTCTTAAGAACAAGTCTGATGCTGGTTATGTTATTCGGTCTTTTATTAATGAGATAAGGAAAGTTTTCTTTTTAAAAGTCAAGTATATTCGTTCAGAAAATGCATTAGAATTTTGCAATACTCAACCCTCTCAATTTCTTAGAACCTATGGTATTGTGCATCAGACATCTTGTGCTTATACATCTCAACAGAATGTGGTGGCTGAACGAAAACATCTCCACTTTTTGGATGTTACCAGGACTCTCTTGATCCAGATTCGTGCTCCTCATTCGTATTGGGAGGATGCGGTTCTAACTGCTTGCTACCTGGTGAATCGCAAGCCCTCATCGGTCCTAGGGGACAAGATCCCGTTCTCGATTGCGTTTCTTGAGACGGATCTTTTCTCTCTTAGGCCTCGTGTTTTTGGGCATGTTGCTTTTGTTCATCAGATGTCTCCAGGTCTTGACAAGCTCTCTCCTAGAGCTGTCAAGTGTTTTTTTGTTGGGTATTCCAGGACCCAAAAGGGATATTGTTGCCTTGACCCTGTTTGACGAAGGTATTATGTTAGTGCGAATGTCACGTTCTTTGAGTCTATTATGTATTTCTCCCCTACAGGTGACAAGATCATTCCTTCGAAGAATGGAGAAGACGTATACATGCCTCTACCTCCGATTGTGTCTACTCCAGGCTCCACTACACCACCTCCACCTCCTCCACCACTTCTCCACTACCTGCCACACCTACTTTCTTTCCATAGGTTTACCAGCGTAGACCTCGTGCTCATGTGCCTCCTCTATCATCCAGCACGCCCCTGGTATGTTCTGTGCATTTGAGTTCCACTAATGGCACTAGTGATTTGCATGTGCAGCTTGAGGTGTTGGATGCCTTAGATGACCCAGTCTCAGCTGCTGAGGAAGATGAGGATCTTGATATATTGCCTTACGGAAGAAGAGACGTGCATGCACTATGTGTCCTCTTGCTTCCCATGTTTCTATAGCATGACTCTCAGAGAATTTTCAGAGGTTCGTTGTGGAGCTATCGGTCGTGGAGATACCAGGGTCCTATCAGGAGGCATTGCAAACTAGTCAGTGGCGTATGGCTATGGAGGAGGAGATGGCATCATTACAGTCTCGTGGTACTTGGAGTGTTATACATGCTCCTCTTGGTGCATCTGTTGTTGGAAGCAAATGGGTATTTACAGTGAAACACCGCGTGGATGGTATTGCGTACGGTATAAGGCCAGACTGGTTGCTCGTGAGTTCACCCAAATCTATTGGGTGGATTATTAGGATACCTTTTTTTTCAATTGCTCATCATTCTATGTTGCGGGTTCTTACTGTTGTTGTGGTGGTACGTGACTGGTCATTTTTCTAATTAGATATCAAAAATGCATTCTTGTATGGGGACTTGCTGGAGGAAGTCTACATGCAGCAACCACCAGGGTTTACTACTGAGGGGGAGTCCCGTATGGTATGCAGACTTCACAAGGCCATTTACGGTCTTAAGCAAAGTATGAGGGCTTGGTTTCAGAAGCTCTTAAAGTGAACAATAGGGGTTTGTCAGATTTACTGCAGATCGTTCTCTTTTTGTTAGGAGAATCTAGAGAGGTACCGCTGCTATTCTGGTCTACGTTGATGACATTATTGTTAGAAGCAGTGATGAACAGGGCATTCAGGCAGCTAAGGATTTCCTTGGACAACAGTTTGTGACCAAGGATCTTGGCAAGTTGGGCTACTTTCTTGGCCTAGAATTTGTAAGAAATCATCATGGAATGGTAATGACGCAAAGGAAGTATGTCGCTAACCTCCTATCTGAGGTGTGCATAATAGGATGTAGACCTGCTACTACTCCAATGGATCCCAATGCTAGGATTCATGATGATGACTCTGAGGAGGATAAGAGACGATACATAGAGCTAGTAGGGAAGCTGTTGTATGTCACTATCATCGGGCCTGATATATCATTTGCAGTTAACAGAGTCAGAGAGTTTATGGAGCAACCCATGCAAGTTCATATGGATCGGTTAACATGATCTTGAGGTATCCTGAAGTCTTCTCCAGGTGTAGGACTTCTGTTCAGAAGAGACACGCCTCTCACAGTTACTGGATGTGCAGATGCAGGCTATGTTGGGTGCATTAAGGACAGTGTAGAGATAATTATGTAGTCGGTGTATCGTTTATTCTATTTTTATCTTCCTGATATCCTCTTATGTAATTTACCCATGGGACCTGTTAGAAAATCGGAAGCGGAAGCGATAATAATAAACAGAGCATAAGAACAAGAAACATCAACATGGAAACACCATGATTTTACGTGGAACCCTACTCCGTGAGGAGCAGGATGAAACCACGGGAGAAGCCCTCAAAGGGGCGTGTTATGCATTGCACTTTCTCATTTGATACAGGAGGCATCAGGCTCCTTATATAGCCTCCACAGGGCCTCCAAGTCTCACCACTGGACGATGTGGGACAAAAGTGTTGGATGGGGTAAATGGATCCTGGAGGGATCCATTTACCCATCTCCCTTATACATGACGCATACAATGAATACTCTAACAGGACCTCTCTATATATGAGAGCCTAGGGTTCTATGGAATAAACAGATAACTCTTTTCCACCAACATGGTATCAGAGCCAAAACCCTAACCCTAAAACCCTAACCCTTCCCCGCCGACCCCCCTCTCTCCTTCTCGGTGTCGCCGCCGCCTTCCCTCCCATTCCCCTCGCTGCCGCCGACCCCCTTAACCCCTCCTCCCGCCACGCCACCCCCCTCCTCCTCCACCACCGTACCCCAGCTCCACCGCTGAGCCCCTCTCCCGCCCGGCACTCTCCAACGACGGCATCTATTCCTCCGCCGGACTCTCTCTCCATGGATTTGAGTGTGTAGCGTCTACATATGCACTCAAATCCTATACAGTTTATGTAGACACTTCTCTTTTGGTCTACTGATCCTAGTTCTTCGTCTCCGCCGGTATGTCAGAAAACAAAGTCGATATGCCATCCATAGGCGCGTTCAAAGGTCCCACGCCAATAGTCAATATGGATGGGATGAATTATGAGCCCTGGGCAATGCAGTTCATGAGCCTCATGAAGTCGAACGGTAAGAAGCACATTCTTACCGAGGAAGAACCGGCAGCGAAGACTGGGATCTATGCCTCCTGGGAGGCTGATGATTCATATGCCAAGTTCTGTCTCTCATGCACGTTGTCGATGAAGATTGCAAATGATGTTCTCCATCAACCCACCGCTAAGGCGATGTGGGACATCCTGGCGGCCACTTATTCGCATGTGCGAAATGAGACGAAAATGTTGCAGCTCTAGCATGACATATTCACCATGAAGCAGAATGGACGGCCACTGCATTCCTTGTATACATCCCTACGGGGGATGTTTGAGAGACTCTACATTACTATACCTCTCACTGCCACCCTTGAACAACATAAGACTTTTCGGAATGCTACCATGGTAGGGGTACTGCTCGCGGCTCTTGATCCTGAATATGATGCTGCCCGATCACAGATACTTGTTGATGCTTCCATTCCTCCTATGGAGGAAGTTTACCGAAGGCTTAGTCGCATTTCTGTCTCTTCCAATACTTCTACTCCACCACCTTCGGCGATGGCTGTGTCGCGAGGGAGAGGTGGTCAGTCTTCTTTCCGTAGACGTGGACCTCGTGGTCGAGGTGGTCGTTTTCACCAACCATGTACCTTATGTCATCGCACAGGTCACTCTGAGGATACATGCTATTCTAAGCATGGGTTTCTAGCCTCGGCGCGAGTAGTCAAGCATGTTGCATCCCGTCGGCATCCACTTCAGATCAACGGTTTGACGAGTTCGTGGCTAGATTGCGGGATATTATGCCTCCAACAACTACAGATTCTCCAAGAGGTTCTTCAGATATTGCTGCTTCAGCATCTACCAGTACTTTTGCCTCTGCCAGTACCTCAGGTAGTGCTTCTACTTTTACATCGTGTCCTAATATCTCAGATTGGATTATGGACTCCAGCGCAACACATCATCTTTGCCGCGACAGAGATAGGCTTGAGTCATACAGAGACATTCCACCGGGACGGTCAGTAGTCATACCTGATGGGACTCATTCCCCCATCGTTGGACAGGGGGAGATTACATTGAAACCTTCCGTGCATTTACAAAATGTTCTACATGCCCCTGATTTCTCCATGAATCTACTGTCTATTAGTCAAACTACAAAGTATTTGCACTGTCGTGTTATATTTGATCCATCTTCTCTTATATTTCAGGACATACTAACGAGCAAGGTGATCGGTTGTGGCTCTGAGCAGGGTGGCCTCTATCGTCTGGTCCAGAATTCCTATGTTGGTGTCTCCTCCTACTCAGTCGGATCAGTCTCTCTGTATACTTGGCATCTACGCTTTGGTCACCTCCCGCTTCAGAAGATGCATCATCTCTTACCTCAAATTTCTCCAAGTTCTTCTTTTCGGTGTGAAGCCTGTTAGTTGGGAAAGTACCATCGAGCTAGCTTCCCTAGCCATCAGTGTCGGAGCAGTATCTCTCCATTTGAATTATTTCATGTTGATATTTGGGGTCCTAGTCGCGTTCTTGATCATCAGGTACACATGTTTTATCTTGTTGTAGTTGATGACTTCTCTCGTGTGTCGTGGGTATTTCTATTAAAGAACAAATCTGAAGCAGGGGATGTTATTAGAAATCTTATAACTGAAGTGCAGAGTGTTTTTTTCCTCTCATGTCAAATATGTTCGTACGGACAATGCATTGGAGTTTTGCACTCGCTCTCCCTCCCATTCTTTTCGTTAAAAGGCATTATTCATTAAACCACATGTGCTTACACATCTCAACAGAATGGTGTTGCAAAGAGGAAACATCGTCATCGTCTTGATATAACTCGAACCCTGCTTATACAGAGTTGTGCACCTATTTCTTTTTGGGGATGACGTTCTTACAGCTTGTTACCTTGTGAATCATATGTCGTCCTCGGTACTTGGTGAGAAAATTCCTTTTTCTGTTATTTTTCCAGACAAGGAATTATTTTCTCTAACCCCTCGTATCTTTGGTGCTTTGGCTTTTGTTCACCAGTTATCTCCCGGACTTGATAAACTCTCACCTCGAGTTGTCAAGTGTGTCTTTGTGAGTTACTCTCAGACTCAGAAGGGCTACCGTTGTTATGATTATGTAAACAAGAAATATTTCGTCAGTGCTGATGTTACATTTTTTGAGTCAGTTATATACTTCTCGCCTGCAGACAACAAATTGGCCTCATTCAAGTCTAATGACGACGTCTATGTTCCTCCTCCTCCTATTCTGAGTCCAACTCCATCCATTCCTGTCCCGGTTGTCACGCCAACACCATCACCACCACCACCACCACAACCACAGCCACCTATCCTGCCATTACCTAAATACTATACACGACGGTCGGGTCCTGCTCATGCTACACGACAATCATCATGCACGCCTTAGGTATGTTCAGATGCTATTACTAACGATGGGTCGGATAGAGTGCATGTGCAGGATTCTTATTTGCAGGAGGATTGTGAACCGACGAGTACAGTGGATGATGATCTTGATGTCCCTATTGCTATTCGGAAGCAGAAACCAAGGTTACAAAAGTCGGTAGTTGGTACTCGGTCGGTCGGGTCATTGATTAAGGATTAATCGGCAGTCGGACGACTAATCGGATTTAGTCGGACTTTAATCGACTTTGAATTTTATGATTATTTTAAACATATAGCTCATTTTTATACATATATTTACATAGATTTTGTATATTTTTATATTATCATAATAGAGTAAAATAAGTAATTGAATCTAAATAAAATAATAAGCATATTGTAATAAGTTTGCTTGTGAAAAATAAAAAAATATGGTATCTCCAAGCAAAAATTGGTCTACAAGTGTGCCTAGTCGGAATTAGTCGGTACTCGGTCGGCCACCCCACTGACTAGACTCGTCGGACCTAATAGTCGGGCCAGTCGGGCGACTTTTACAACTCTGGCAGAAACACACTTGCGCATCATATCCCATTTCTTCTCAAGTTTCCTTTCACCGTCTCATAGGGGATTTTCAGAGATTTGTTATGGCTTCGTCTTCCGTGGAGATACCACGGAATTATCAGGATGCTATGAAGAGTGTCTGCTGGCGGTTGGCTATGGAAGAAGAAATGTCTGCTTTAGAGTCACTGGGTACATGGAGCGTGGTTCCCGCACCCTCATGCGCATCTATTGTTAGCTGCAAATGGATATTCACAGTAAAGTACCATGCAGATGGTAGCCTTGACTGGTACAAGGCAAGGCTAGTGGCGAGAGGCTTCACTCAGACATATGGGGGTGGATTATATGGATACATTCTCTCCAGTGGCTCGTCGTCCACTCTTCGCATTCTTCTGTTTGTTGTTGTGGTACGTGATTGGCCCATATGTCAACTTGATGTTAAGAATGCATTCTTGTATGGTGATCTGCAGGAAGAAGTCTACTTGCAACAGCCCCCGGGATTTGTTGCTGAGGGGAGAATCATTTGGTGTGTAGACTTCACAAGGCGATATATGGCCTTAAACAGAGCCCAAAGGCGTGGTTTCAGAACCATCTAATTGAACGACGGGGATTTAAAAGATCAAATGCGGATCACTCGTTGTTCATTCAGAAGAATTACAGAGGTACGGTTGTCATCATGGTATATGTTGATGATATTCTGGTTACAGGAGATGATGCTCAGGGGATAGAGAAGGCAAAAGCATTTTTGGGTCGTCAGTTTGTTACGAAGGATCTTGGTACCCTACGATACTTTCCGGGGCTGGAGTTTGCTATGAATGCACAGGTCTTGTGATGACTCAAAGGAAATATATTACAGATTTGCTTATTGAAACGGGCATGGCTGGATGTAGACCCTCGAGTACTCCTATGGATCAAAGAATGAAATTATATGACAACGATACTGAGGAGGTTGACATGAGAAGGTATAGAGAAATGGTGGGTAAGCTTCTTTACATCACTATAACTCGACTTGATATTGGCTTTGCAGTAAGTCGAGTGAGCCAATTCATGGGATATCCATGACAGATGCATATGGATGCTATATATGTGATACTAAGGTATCTAAAGTCTTCTCTAGGCTCAGGATTGTTGTTAGGAAGGACACAGATTTATCTATTTCGGCATGTGCGGATGCAGACTATGCAGGATGCCCTAAGGATCGAAAGTCTACTTCAGGCTTTGCAGTTTTTGGGGGCAGCTCCCTGGTTTCTTGGAAAAGCAAGAAGCAAATTGTTGTGGCAAGATCTAGTGCTGAGTCTGAATATAGGGCCATGGCACAAGCGAGCACTGAGATGATGTGGGTTCGAGCTGTACTAGAAGACTTGCATATACATGTACCTCTACCCATGCAGCTACAGTGTGATAATCAAGCTGCTTTGTTCATCGTCAATAATCCAACCTTTTATGAAACGACAAAACATATTGAGGTAGACAGCCACTACACTAGAGATATGATCCAGAAGGGCCTGATTTCTACTTCACATGTTAGTTCAAGGGAGCAGTCTGCCGACATCTTTACCAAGCCATTGCTCAGAGGACCGTTCCAGAAATGTTCTTCCAAGCTGAGCATGATTGATATCTATTGTGAACCCCCTCGGATCCAGGTACCCGTTTACACACATTTTGCACTATTAGATTCACATGAGATCGCACAAAATATTGAAATTTCAGGGAAAATTTTTCGTGTTGTTATATTTGCACATGACATTCCAACCACATACATCAGATTTCAACAAAACAATGCCACCAAAATTTTATTCCATTCATTTTCATAATATAATTACAACATGTACATGAAGCCTGCAAGTACATACAGTATTCCCAAAATTTTTGTTTAGAAGAGAAAGGGAAGCATTTACATCATAAAATGAACCAAAAACTGAGACAAAAGTATACGTACCGTCTGGTATATACCCTATCACATGGAATCATCAACAACTACTAGGCAGCAAGCTCCTTGCTTGCCAAAACATGTTAGGAACGAAGAGGCGTTAGCGGACACTGGTACCTCCCAAAAACTTAAAAAAATATGAAGGCATTTACTTATTTTCAAAAGCAAGCAAGTAGAAAGGCAGGAACATCTCAAATTAACATCTACTTGCAAATGTAAGAGGGTTTTCAAATGTGCTTGTATGTACCTCCCCCTTGTTCACCCTTTAACCCAACATTTCCTATAGATAACATATTTATATTGTAATTAATTATTCATAAGTGTATGGATTTGTATATATATATATATTCTCATATTATTATAGATATATTATTTCAAGGGGCTGGGGAAGCTGCACACGGGGGTGTAGCTAACTAGCTGCACCCGGCCTTTTTTTCATTGGTTTTTTGTGTTTTTGAAATGAAACCTAGGAGGATTTAAATCACCACTTATCACCATGATATCATACCAATTTCAACTAAATTCGACACATCTATCATCTCCATCAAGACTATCACATTTGAACGGTCTCAGAATTATTGAAATTGACCCTATCTAGATGGGCATGTTAGGAATGTTTGTTTTGCATGAAATTTGAAACACATATTCCACTCAATAAACTAAGTAAATCCCCATAGATTTTCTTCAAAAAAAAGGTCAAAAACCAATGAGAAAAATGTCCGGGTGTAGCTAGTTGGCTGCACCACCCGGTGTAGCTTCCTTTTTCCCATATTTCAAATCAAACTTTATTATAAACACTTCCAACCAACTCAACCTTGATTGCAATTTCTCCAACTCTTAACTGTAGTTGTTTCACCTAGATGACCAAGATGTAGACATAGATGATTTGGATGTAGAATCACCAAGTCTGCTGGTGAAAAGAAATAAAAACTCAAGCGGTGAGGTAGCCTACAAATGGCTCTTCAGTCTCGCCCTCTAATTGGAAGTGCGGTCCAATAAAGGGATAGGTATACTCCAAAACTACGCCACTGAGACGGGTGAGAGAGACTCTCCGGAAAAGTCATTTTAGAAACTGGCCCGACCGATAACGGGAAAACGAGCTCGTACGAAAAACTAAAACCGAGGATCCCCCGCCTGGGTATCCTAAAACAAAGGGTCAACGGAACTGGTCAAATTTGGGATCCCAACGAGACGTAAAAACACTACGAGCTCGCGAAAAAAACGTAAAGGGACTGGGATCCTAGACCCGCGCACTTGGCGGTCGCTGCCCTAACTGGGCTTCCTATCTCCCGCCCAGTTGAGGGTCACCGCGCCCTCGCACGGTCAGGTGTAAAAATCACCATGATCGGCACAGTATGAATCCTGATCCTTATTAACTACATAGGTTCTTTTGTTATATATATGCATGCCCCTTATCTTATATAGTTGATTTTACAGATCTATTTGCTCATTTCACATCAATTGTGATAAGAGATGTTCATATCGTAGGATACTAATAATCATTGATGATGAGTTTGTACCATTGAAGAATACTTAAAATTTCACTCAAATTTTCATCTTAATATCGTGAGATCTGGAACCAAGGATGGATCTGAATTTGAGATTCAAATCTACACAAAACCTCCACCTTTTTAAATTTCTAAATAATGAATTATGCAGTTCTTGGACAGATCTGAAATTGGTTTAAATTTTACATTAATACCCCTAAATTTTAGATTTCAAAACTTGGGTTATAGAACTAAATCTCAGATCTAAATTTTGTTTTAATTTGCACTAAAACATCCATATTTTAAGCTATTAAAACATGAATTTTATAGTCACTATACAGATATGAAACTCGAGTTTAATATACACCAAAAACCCCAATTTTTAAAAATCAAAACATGGATTTTGGGGCTCTAATTCAGATATATAATTCTTGAGAGAATACATTCAAAATTCCCAATTTCATCATGAAATTTCCAGCTCTTGAGCTATAAATTCAGATCTCAATCTAGAGATAAAAACATCCAAAACCCTTAAATTTTAAGTTATAAAAACATGGGTTTTGGGGCTCTAATTCAGATCTATAATTCTTAAGATAATACCTTTTAAATCCCCAATTTATTATTCTTTGAAGAATGAAATCTGTAGCCAATTATTGGTATAATTAACTTAATTGTATGTAAAACACCCTCAGATCTTCCTCTTCTATAATATGAAATTAGGAGCTTTTTACTTGGTCTAAATTGAAGACTAAAGTCACAATTTTGGGACATTTGAACAACAGCTAATCACCTACAAAAATCCTCAAAATTTCATCTTTAAATGCATGAATATGGGCTCTAAAACTGATCTGAAGCCAAATGATAGGTCTGAATTTAGGCCCAATCGTATGCTAAAACCCAAGTTTTTTTTAAAAGCTTTTGGAGTTATTAATCAGATATGAAGTTTAGAAATAATTTGTATTCACAACCCCAAATTTTCATCTCTAAATGTGAGATCTATAACGTCAAAATCTAGATCAGATTAAAATTATATAAATCAGTGGCTTTTGTAGAGCATATTTGCATGCAAACCCCTCAATTTCAACTCCATTTCAATAGAATTTTATCATCAACAATTCATCTACAAAACCCCTCAATTTTCATCTCTAAAATCCCAAGTACAGGAGCTCTAATCAGATCTGAAATTTCTCCAACTTTTACATTCAGGAGCTTTCAAAGAGTGAAAAGTTCACATGCAAATCCCAAAATTTTACTCTTTTAAAATCTGAAACTCAGGAGATAAACTTGATTTGAATTAGGTTTTAAAATCACATAGAATGGCAGCAATGAGGGAAAGAGGATGTACACATGTATGGCAGCAAGAGGAGAGGAGGGAATTGAACCTTATTTGAGTTTCTTTCAACATGCAATGGCTTTTTGGCCACTAGACAGCAGCTCCAGGTGCTGGAAATGGTAGCCGCAACAACAAGGAAGGTTCGAAGACTTTAAAAAATAGCAGGGGAGTAGTAGCAGCAGCTATTATGGCTGCTGGACAACAGCTTGGGGGAAAAATTTAGCTCCCACGGCTGGAGTAATTAGGAGTAAAAGAGAGGGAGGAAAAAGGGAAAGAATAGGAGGATTTCTCATGGCTGGAATTTGGAAGGAATAGAGATAATGAAAGGAAAGGAGGTTTGGTGATATTTATAAGGGAGAGGGATCTTAGAAATTTGCCAAATGGAGAGACAATTGGCCAAGTGGGGAATGAAGGAAACAAGTGGATGGATAGAAAGTAAAAAAAACAGACGACTGCAGTAGCTTGTCTGTCTTTACTGTTCAGCAGAATTTAATTTTACTTTATTTTTTTTAAACCAAAGCCTATCCTTATTTAATATACATAAAGTTGACCATATTCGCGCCTCAAGCGTCGGATTTCGGCGCGAAATATCTCGTTTCGATCGTCTCAAAATGACGATCAATATGATATAATAGTGATATATTTTTGATTGGATTTGAATCCCCAAACTTTTTGTGATACGATTTCGATTTGGGGTTAAATTTTGCGAAAATAAAATATCAAACGACCTCTGATTGACGAACGGTCGATTCAGTTGGTCTTGTTTTGTCGAATCGGATCTAATGACGGTCTCAGTTCGTTTTGCGGTTTCTGAATTTACGTCGCGGCTTTTTCACGGCACGCATTACGATGCGACCGATTTTTGGTCGATTTTGCCCGAACGACTTTTGATTCACGATCAATTGATCGATTTAGGTTATTTAATGTTGTCATATAACTTTATTGGGTTAAACGAACCCTAATCGGGTCGGGTTCGGGTTTGTGTGGAATCGGATGTTACATCTATGCTCCATCATGAGGGGGAGTGTAGCGATAATTATGTAATCGGTGTATCGTTTATTCTATTTTTATTTTCCTGATATCCTCTTATGTAATTTACCCATGGGTCCTCTCTATATAAGAGAGCCTCTCTATGGAATAAACAAATAACTCTTTTCCACCAACAGATAGGAAGTCCACTTCATGCTTCACTGTGTTTGTAGGTAGCTCACTAGTTTCATGGAAGAGTGTTGAAGAATGGTCTTGGTGGGTAATGTTTAGTACCACATCTTGGAGTGGTGACTTTAGGTCACATTGGTGGGGCTATATAAAGAGCCCCACACCCATTGTAACCTTTGAGAAAGTCAATAGACAAAACACGACCCTTTGATGCCTTCTCCCGTGGTTTCATCCCGCTCCTCACGGAGTAGGGTTCCACGTAAAATCATGGTGTTCCATGTCTATATTTCTTTATGTTCTTTGCTCTGTTTTATCATTCCGCTTCCGCTTCCGATTTTCTAACATGGTATCAGAGCAAGTTGATATGGGGATCGTTTTTTTTAATTCGATATTTTCTGGAGATACTTTTGTTATATTGGAGATTCGATTTTATTTCTTCCGGGTCGAAGCTTGGATTGTGTATTCCCTCGTACTTTCTGAATATCCTTTTTTGTTGTTGGCTTCGATTGTTGCTCTCGTGGGGCATGCCATCTCCATAGCCCATGGTTCAATACCTCACATTCTTTACGCATCTCCGGCCGAGATGGGTGCTCCTGGAACCCTAGTTGTGAAGGCGGAGCCGCCCCTCCCACTCGAAGAGCACCTCGCTGGAAGCACCTCCAGCGCCCTCCAGTTCGTTTCAACATGCGGGCCAAAAAAAACTACATGGCAACGCTCCAGGCTGCACATGTTTCTGCCTCGACGATTTCCCAACTGCGGGAACCTCATTTCAAAAAAAGAAATGAAGAGCAAGGCTCCTCGCATCTCCGACAAACCCATGCATCTCTGATGGCGACTCCGTGTCCAGGCGATCATCCTGAAGCCCGGTGACGATGCAGCCGATCCCCATGCTGGGTGCGCAATACCCTTATTCCCATTGTGGCGGCTGTAGCCTGAAAAAGGGGTTCCCATTGGGAACCCTATTTCTGAGGGGTTATGCGCTCCTCGACATTTTTCTAAAAATGGAGAGCGTGGAGATTTGGTTTTGGCCCATTAGTGGGTTGTCTGCTGCATTAAAAAAAAAGGGAGAGTCTGTTCCATTAAAAATAAGAGAGCACATGAGCTTATGGGTCCAAAGATGGATTGAAGTCAAAAAAAGAAAGGCCACTGAAAAATGAGAAAGAAAGAGGCCTATTTTGAAAAAAAGGACGTGAAAAAAGGAAGCCCATCCAAAAAAATGGAGAAACGGGAAAATTTGTAAGAGAAGAAAAGTATTAAAAAGGGGGTGTCTATTGAAGTCACTGATGGGCTTGTTCTTTCATTTCATTCAACTGTGAATGCAGTATAAAAAAAATTGATGGTGACTGCAGTATGAGAAAAAAAAGAAGATGAAAAAATGAGGGGTTGTGTGAAGTTGTGGTGAAAAAATGTGAAAAAAAAGATATTGAAAACAAGAGATGAATGTTTGTGAAAAAAATACAATCCAAAAAAAAAACGTTGGGACTGAAAAAAAAGGGAAGAAAGAATTTCTTTTTGATCAATTGTTGTTCTCCCAACTTGGTCGTTTTCGACAAGTTTGGGAGAAAGGGGGAGTGATGGGTAGAGCATTCATGCTCTACCATTGTTGGGTAGTGGAGTATTCCCTACCATTGTTTGAAGTGTTGGGTGGAGGTTTCTGAGCCCTACCATTGTTTGAGGTACTCTATTTGAGTACCTGTGTTTTGTGGAGTTCTCCAGAGGGAGGCTCATTGCTTGTGGTGCTCTACTTGAGTACCTATGTTTTGTGGAGTTCTCCATAGGGAGACTCGTTGCTTGAGGTGCTCTATTTGAGTACCTATGTTTTGTGGAGTTCTCCAGTGGGAGACTCATTGTTGGCTTCATTCTCCAGCGGTCGTGAATTCCATTATGTATGGATATTCCCACGGATGTTTTCATAGCCGTGAACTCCACTATGTATGGATACTCCCACGGCATGTTTTCATGGCTGTGAACTCCGCTATGTATGGATATTCCCACGGTATGTTTTCATGGCCGTGAACTCCACTATGTATGGATATTCCCACGACGTTCTTGTTGGCCCTTCGGCGTAGTGGAGCAGTCTTCTGTGAAGACACGTTGCAGGCCGAAATACTCCATGATGAAGACTCAATTGCTGATCAGATATTTTTGCAGATCATTGTTCACCTCCAATCTCCAGTTCCACATCACCAAATGACATGAGAAGCAACGTCCTCAACGACAGCCGACAGCGTGCGTTGAGTTGATATTATCTGTAGTGTCATGCACTCTGTATGTGGGTGAGTACATTCTTTCTGTTTTTGCAAGCTCAGCATTGCATGCTTAGTTTGAAGAGGAGTGTTGAAGAGTGGTCTTGGTGGGCTATGTTTAGTACCACATCTTGGAGTGGTGACTTTTGGTCACATTGGTGGGGCTATATAAAGAGCCCCACACCCATTGTAACCTTTGAGAAAGTCAATAGATAAAACACGACCCTTTGAGGCCTTCTCCCGTGGTTTCATCACGCTCCTCACGGAGTAGGGTTCCACGTAAAATCATGGTGTTCCATGTCTATATTTCTTTATGTTCTTTGCTTTGTTTTATCATTCTGCTTCCGCTTTCGATTTTATAACAAAGAGTAAGAAACAGACAGTTGTCACTAGATATAGTGTTGAATCAGAGTATATGGCCATCATCCAAGGGAGAACGGAAATGATGTGGATCAAGTCTGTCCTAATTGACCTAACTATTGAGGTGCCTCTTATGCACCTCAAATGTGATAACCAAGCCGCTTTATTTATAGCTAATAATCCAACCTTCCATGAAAGAACAAAGCACATCAAAGTACATTGCCATTACACTCGTGGATCTAATCCAGAAGGGACTTGTTTCCACCTCTCATGTTGCTTCAGGCAACCAGATTGCAGATATGTTTACCAAAGCTCTTGCGAGGGGTCCTTTTCACCGTTGTTTCAAGCTGAGCATGATAGACATATATGCTCCTCTACTTTATGTAATTTTTCCTTAGAGCTTTTCTCCTATATAAAAGAGCCCTAGGGCTATGATGAAATCCAACTTTTCATTTCACGCCTTTCCACACCTATAACATGATTAATTGTCAATTCTCATTGCATTCTTTCATGAGAGTCTCTCGATGACTCGATTAATGTGTGGCTTACCACCATTTCTTCATCTTGGTGAATGGAAAGTTCAGTAGAGATTGGGTGTAATATTGAAGAGGGATCCGACATGGATGCCTTTTGACTCCTCGACTATATGTTCTGGTTGTTAATGCTTTAATATTGAGCTCGTTCAATGTCTATCAGGCAGGATTGCTCGGTGTATTCTCTGTGGGGATCGGCATCTATAATCCCACTGCTAAGATATGCGGATTATATAGGTGTTTTTAATGGGTGAGAGGTATGATGTACAAATATACTTTTGACCCCCCTTAAATCATTTTTTTGCTTTTCTATTTTGGGTTTCCTTTTCTTTTGCATTGTTGTAAGGGGGGTTGATTGGTTTCCTATCTTTGAGAAGTTGAAGAGGATATTTGAGGGCTGGGTATCCAAGACACTGCTTCATAGAGGTTGCCCAGTTTTGTCTAACTTGTTATTGATGGGCTAACATTATTATATTTCCTTCTTCTGGATGTTGACATGAGTGTCAAAGAGAGTTGATTCTATTAGATTGAGGTTCATTGGGAAAAGGGCCATGGAAGAGGGATAAAGTTTGAAATATCGCTATCGATATTGTAGTGGTAGGTCTAGAAAGGGATAAATTGTGGTTGTATTAAGATATATTGTAGATAGTCGATAGAAATATCGAAAGTGGACTAAAAATATATTTTTTTCCAGAAATGAAAATCACCAAGTTTTTAGAATAATAAGTAGCATACAAATAATGCACTTGTACAGTCATGAATGAAGGGTATTTAACACATCATATCACGTTATATCATATACTATGTATAGACAAAAAACTTGAGCATTATCAGAAATCAATCTAGCAAACAAGTTGAATAACACATATATATATATCTTATAAAGTACATTATTCATGATTACAAGTCAACTATGGCCTGTCCCAAGCTCGGGTAAATGAGGAGGTTGCGTTAAATAGCCGACATCTAACGTAAAATAGTCAGTTCGATATGGATTTAAGCAAACATTTAGATTTCGTTGGGACGTCCCTACTAGCGACGTGTTGCATTTCCCGAATGCAATGAGAAGTTGGCAAGTGCTGCTACATTACTGTTTGGATGTAGTTCAAAATTTGCAAGGGTTCTCACATGAGTAATACATATGAATAAATAAGCTAGTTCTGTTGCATATCACCTAGATGCAATCCAAAATTTACAAGGGTTCTCGCATAATGGGCGCATCCGAGTAAAGAAGTTAATCCAAAAAATATCGCAAAAAAGGTTGTGGATAAGTAGTTGGAATATTGGCACTTTGATCGGTAAATTGATAGAGATGGTAGATACACTAGAAAGAAGGAAAATTCAGATACTATATATCTAAGAGATAAAATGATTTAGAGAGAAGGCAAGGGAGATCGAGAAGACATGCTTTAAATTATGGTATTTAGGCAAAGAGAAGGGTAGAAACTATATTGGAGTGGTTGTTTATAAGGATTTGAAGGATAATGTGGTTGAGATGCAAAGATTTGGGAATTAGATTATTTTGCTAAAATTGATGCTTGGAGAAGAAATCCTCAATATCATCTCAGTATATAACTTTATGCACTGCAAATTGGTTTAGAAGAAAAGATTAAATATTTTTTTGGAGGATATGGATAAGATTATGCACGGAATTCCACATAGAGAGATGATTTGCATAGGTGGAGATTTCAATGGACATGTGGGAAAGGATGCTTCAAGGTATGCTAGTGTTCATGGGGGCCATGACTTCGGGTTAGAAATTAATTGGAAAAGGTTATTCTGGATTTTGTAACAGCTTATAACCTTTTCATATAAAACACTCTCTTCAAGAAGAGGAAGAAGCATTTAATTACTTATAAGAGTAGGTTGCTTTGCGATAAGGAGAAGAGATCGTTTGTGCTGCAAAGACTGCAAAGTAATCCCAAGATAGGGCTTAACAACTCAACATCATGTGCTAGTCATGGATGTGCAAATAAAAGGTTTGGAAAAAAGGATGGTTCCCAAGATCATTAGAACTAGATGGTAGAATCTTCAATTAAAGCAAGCAAGCTTTAAGGAGAAGATTTTAGAAGACTTGTCATTGAAATGTAACGGAAGTGGAAACGAGGTGGTAGCATCTTGTATCTGAAAGGTAGCCAAAGAGATGATAGGCGAGTCCAAAATGATGAATTCCAAGTCAAAAGGAGGTTTGGTGGTGGAGTGAAGGAATGCAAGAGAAACTTAAAATCAAAAGCGCTTGCTTTAAAGCTATATATAAGGATAAGGATGGAATAGAGCAGAGTTACAAAATATGCGATGAGGAAGGACATGGAGTTACAAAAGATAGAGAAGAAGAAAGCAAAAAAGGTTATAAATGGAGTTAAAACAAAAGCCTAGGAAGCTTTGCCAAAAAGGCTGACTCTAAGGAGGGCCAATAAGGATATATTCAGATTGGCCAGAGAGAAAAACAAAAATTCTTTCTCATGTAAGATGCATAAGGATGAGGAAGGACATGTGCTTATTACTCAGAAGGATATAGAGGCTAGATGAAAGTAGTATTTCATAAGCTTTTCATAGGGTAAAGGGAATATTGAGATCACTTTGGTATATCTAACTAGTAGTGAAAGTTACCTTCATCGTGTGTGCTATAGATGAATACAAAGGAAGGAAGTAGAGGAGGCTTTGAAAGTTATGAAACATGGGAAAGATGTAGGACCTGATGACATTACTATGGAAGTGTGAAGAATTACAGGTAAGTGTGACTTGACTTGGCTCTCAAATTTATTTAATGTTATTTGACAAAGCAAGAAATGTCTGAAGAATGGAGGAAAAGCATTGTTGTGTCTCTTTACAAGAATAAATGAGTTATTCAAAACTATTCGAATTATAGAGGTATCAAATTAACGAGTCATACTATGAAAATTTGGGAACGTGTAATTGAAAAAAGGCCGAGGCAAGTTTCCAAAGTAACAGAATACCAGTTCGGATTCATGTCAGGTCCCTCAATTATAGAAGCTATCCATCTGTTGAGGAGAACAATGGAGATTTATAGGGCTAAAAGGAAGAACCTTCATATGATTTGTATTGATTTGGATAAGGTTATGATTCAGTTCTACGAGAGATGTGGAGTGTTTTGGAGAAGAGACAAGTATCTGTCTAGTACATTAGCCTTATAAAGGATATGTATGATGGGATTCATCTTGTGTAAGGATCCAATCTGGGAAGACTGACTATTTTGACATCATCATCGATCTACATCAAGGTTTACTTCGATTATGAAAGAATTGACTAGTTACATTCAGGATGAGATACCTTGATGTATGTTGTTTGTCGATGATATTATGTCGGTTGATGAGACCATAGATGGAATAAAAGAGAAACTTAAGGTTTGTAGACATGCCTTAGAAGCTAAAGGATTTCGTATGGCTAAGACTGAATATAGAGTACACATATGATGGATGCAATGGTTAAGGAATCGAGGTGAAGATTTCATAAGAAAGATTCTTTTATATACTTGAGATCTATTTTGCATCATGCTGGGGAAACTGATGGAGATGTTATTCATAGAATAGATGCAGGTTGGCTAAAGTGGAGGAGCCTCTACTGTTCTATGTGATAAGATTTTTTTAAAATCAAAGGAAATTGCTACAAAACAGCTGTAAGACCTGCTATGATCTATGGATTTTGAATGCTGACATATGAATCATAGACATGTGCATAGAATGATAGTAGTAGAAATGAAAATGTTACAGTGAATGTGTTGTCATACATGGAATCAGATCCAGAACGATGTGATCATAAGGAAAAGTGGTGTAGCTCCGATAGAGGATAAGATGAGAGAAAATCGCTAAAGGTGGTTTGTCCATTTACTATGGAGGTTGGCTGATGCATAAGTTAGAAGATGCGAGATTTGGGATGTTGAGCATGTTAAGAGAGGATGAGGAAGGCTTAAGAAGTGTCGGAAAGATACTATCCGAAGGGATCTTATTTACTTAGATCTAAGTTCGAGAATGACCCAAAATAGATCCGAATGACGACAAAGAATCCATAGAACCGACCTACTTAATATGGAAGAATTATTACTGTGATATATTATTCATGATAATCATAAATTTGAAAGAAAGAAGATGATATGATATTAGATTAGAAACTAACTTTTTACATAAACTAGTGCCAACTTGAGCCCATCTTATATTCATATGAATTAATTGCCCATACTTACTACTCATAAATATGTTTCTTTATTCACGCCCGATTTGTATCCGAATGTGTTTACACTGGGAGTAGCTATACAAAATCCAGAACAATACATATCTATCTTTGAAATAGTTCATATTTACAATTAATTGTGTCCAACTATTTCGGCAAACTCTTACTATTTCACTCTCAATGAATGAATTTCATAAATACTAAGTCAAACAATGCTTGTAAACTTAATGAGATTGCAATATTTCAAGCAAAACAAAATTGACAGTGTTTACGGTTTCTCATGCTGCCATATATTATATGTTAGACACATAACATAAATTTCTTTGGTATATATTTAATCGTACTTTTAATTACAACAATATTTCAAAGATTTGCTCAAAATGGATATGATTCAAAGTTTCTTGTGTAGCCATATATTATATGTTAGACACATAACATAAATTTTTTCGACATATATTTAATCGTACTTTTAATTACAACAATATTTCAAAGATAGATATGTATTGTTTAGTTCTTTCACAACATTTATAGTGAATTCCTCTTTGATTGTATGAAAATGTATAGAAAGGGATATGATGATCTATCTTCTATTTTGGGGTTCTTATCTCTATTATTTCATCATATCTTATAGTCTTAAGTATTATATGTTTGACAGAAAACATACAATTGCATTGACATATATAATTATAGTTTTATGTATATTTTTCTCTATAAACCGTGGCTTATGCCTTGATTGCCTCGAGCCTATGCCTCGCCTCGATTACGAGGAAAACTCATCGTTCCGCCTTTCATTTTTTTCAAACCTTGGGGAGATGGAGGTATGCATGTCCAAATTGGATGGTGACCGGGTCTCGGACCTATGGTTGATAAACTTTGCCTTGTTTTCGAGGTGGGGGATGATTGTTTTTGAGGAGGTAAATATAGAGGATGGGGGATTTGGATCCTGATCCTTTGAACGGCAGGCACAATGCTCTACCACCAAATCATTGAAGTGGGTTCATGGGTGATGAAAACTATGAGAAATGGAAATGATCTCTTTATGCAGGGCGATCTGTGTTTTCTATGTTGGGTTGCTTGACTTGGTCAGGAAGGCTAAGCATAAGCCATGTTTTTCAGTCATTTGGCATTGTTTGATGTGGATATTGGCATGTTTCCTACGATATAATTGTTTACAAGGCTGAGGTTGGGTAATGACAGTAGATTTGATATTTAGTTTGATGATTGGTCAGATAAAGAGAAGCTTAAGAAATGGTTCCCGAGGCCTTTTCATCTTTCCGCAGACTCCATGTAGCAGTCGCTGACCATTGCAATGGATCTACTGTTGGGGGCTGGATGCATGTCTTTGCGTCTCCCCTTTTGGTACAATGTCTTGAGGGGTTATTGGAGCTCCTAAAAGTTGTTGAATATTGCAGGCTGCACTCGAAGAAGCTGACTCTTATATTTGGGCTGATGGATTTTTTTGTGGCTCATGCCTATGGAGTCTTATTGTGGGAAAATGTTTTGTTGTTGCTGTTGTCATGCCTATGGAGCACTATGACATTCCTCGTATAACGACAGTGACATTTATGTTGCGAGCACTATGACATGCCTATGGAGAATAGTGTCGAGGGAAATCTGGATGGAACTTGATCTCGATGGTGTCGCTGTTGTGAGTGCTCGCAACTTATGGGACTTTTTTAGGACGTTATCTTCCAAGGGGAAAGATTCTTTATAAATGATCTATAACATGCCAAGATCCTAAGATATTCTTGGTCTTTGTAATTTTTGAAACATCACCTGTAAATATAAAGTTTTTAGGTGCCCGTCTTTGCGTCGTTGCACCAATTTTCCTTTAAAAAATCCTCACATCATGGGAAGTGGTTCTTATCTCAAGACGATAATAGGATATGGATGTTGTGGGTTCCTCTTAACGTGAAAATCATGATGTAGTTTCTGAGGCAGCGGACATTGATGACTAGAGTGCAAAGAAGTAGATGGGCCCAAACACAGACTTGGGCTCCCTTTTTGTGAGATGGTCCATGAGGATATTGAGCATCTTTTTGTCAGTTGCACAATGGTTAAACAGATATGGAGGGTTAAAGAAATCAATGGTTTGGACCAATCTTTCTGGAGCTCCTTTAGGGGAAGATCAACATCGATAAGAGAAGTTGAAATCCACCAGGGTTTTTTGAGTTGTTTGTTACAGTGAAATGATACTATTTTCATGGCAATGAAACCATATTCAGAGAATTGGATTGTCTCATTTAGAAGGTTGTAGTCCTTATGGTTCACTCTGGGTGGGGATGATTTGGTGTTTATACCTTGGGTTGGTGTTGCCATTGTCGGTGTTTTCTTGTCATTGGACACTGTTTTTCTTGAAATTTTAATGGTGGATGCTTACTATTCTCTAGTAACGATCCTTTTTCTCCAAAAAAAATTGAGAATATGACCCGAATTAGACATGGACTAAATGGAGTGCAGTTTTAAAGCGAATATACCTCAAGAAGCTGTAGATAGAAAATAATGTGTAAAAGGTATTGTAATTCCTTGGAGTTTTAGGAAGGTCTGTTGAGCACCGGAGGCCTCTTTGGAATACATCTCAGGAGGCCTCTTTGGGATTTTCTCTTGAGCATCGAGCATTTTGATATGAAGAAAATATATCTCAGGAGGTTGTAGAGGTTTACGTTATGTCATGATGTACTGTTACGTATTTCTTATTTATCTCATGTACGTCTATGTAATTTACCCAAGGGTCTTCTCTCTATATAAGAGACCCTAGGGCTCTATGGAATAACACACAAGAGCATTATTGTCTCTGACATGGTATCAGAGCTAAAACCCTAATCTAGGGTTTTTCTCCACCCGCCCCCCACTTTCAGCCGCCGCCCCCACCCTTCCGCCTCCAGCCCGCCGCCCCCAGCCTCCCGCCGAGGCCCCGCCGCCCCCAGCCTCCCGCAGAGGCCCCGCCGCTCCCAGCCTCTCGTCGAGGTCCCACCGTCCCCAGCCTCCTGCCGAGGTCCCCGCCTCCCGCCGAGGCTCCAGCCTCCCGCCGTCGTTCTCAACAGCCGCAGAGGCTCCCGGCCTCCTCGCGGCGCTCCTTCTCCAGTCGGCGTCGTTTCAACGACGGGTTCAAGTGCATAAAGTCTACATATGCACTTGAATCCAAACGGGTCTCTCTAGACGCCAGTTCTTTTGACGATCATCCCTAAGTCGTCTTCTCCAGCGATATGTCAGAACAAAAGATTGATATGCCTGCCATAGGTGCCTTTGAAGGTTCGACACCAATCGTCAAAATGGACGGGACGAACTACGAACTCTGGGCTATGCAGTTCCTGAGTCTTATGAAGTCATGTGGTAAGAAGCATATTCTTACCGAAGATGAGCCGTCAGAGAAGACATGGATATATGCCTCATGGGAGGCTGATGATGCGTATGCCAAGGTCTGGCTGTCAGGGACGCTCACGATGGAGATTGACAACGACGTCCTCCATCAACCCACCGCCAAGGCGATGTGGGATATTCTGGCTACTACATATTCTCAAGTGAGGAACGAGACGAAGATGCTGCAGTTGCAGCATGATATTTTTACCATGAAGCAAAATGGGCGGCCTCTTCATTCTCTGTACACGTCCCTACGTGGGATGTTCGAGAAACTATACAGCACCATTCCGCTCACAGCCACCCCCGAGCACCAGAAGACATTTCGCAATGCCATTATGGTAGGCGTATTACTTGTTGCCCTTGATCCACAGTACGAGGCAACCCGCTCTCAGATCCTCGCCGATGCTACTATTCCTCCGATGGAGGAAGTCTACAGGAGACTCAGTCGGATCTCTGTTCCCTCTAGTGCAGCGACTCCATCTCCGTCAGCAATGGCGGTCTCTAGAGGACGAGGTAGTTCGTCTTCCTTTCGTGGTCGAGGAGGTAGCGGACGTGGCCGAAGAGGTCGTGTGCGTTCAACATGCTCATTTTGTCGTCGCACTGGTCATTCCGAGGATACATGCTATTCCAAGCATGGATTTCCTCTTTCTGCACGTGTAGCTGATCATGTTCAGGCTCCGTCAGCCTCTACTCCAGATCACAGGTTCGAGGAGCTAGTGGCACGGCTTCGGGACATTATGCCACAGACATCATCAGAGGGTGTTGATACATCTGACGTTGCGGCTTCTGCGTCAGCTAGTACATCTGCTACTGCCAGTACCTCGGGTAGTACTTCTGCCTTCTATCATAACCACGATCTCTCAGGTTGGATTGTTGACTCTGGAGCCACCCATCATCTCTGTCGTGATAGAGATAACCTGCAGTCCTACAGAGCTATTCAGTCTGGTCGCTCCGTACTCATAGCTGATGGCACTCATTCCCCTATTGTCGGTCAGGGGGAGACTTCTTTATTGCCCTCCATGCACTTATAGAATGTTCTACATGCACCAGAGTTCTCCATGAATTTATTATCAATTAGTCAGATTACAAAAGATTTGCACTGTCGTGCTATATTTGACCCATCTTCTGTTATTTTCCAGGACATACTAACGGGCAGGGTGATTGGTTGTGGGTTTGAGCACAATGGCCTCTATCGTCTAGTACGGAACTCCTACGCTGGCGTATCACTACACTCTCAGGGATTCGTTTCTCCGTATACATGGCACCTTCGCTTTGGTCACTTGCCGCTCCAGAAAAGCACCACCTCCTGCCTCAGATCTCTCCGAATTCGTCATTTCGTTGTGAAGCTTGTCAGTTAGGTAAGCACCATCGTTCTAGCTTTCCCAGTCGTCAGGGTCGGAGCAGTCGCTCCCCGTTTGAGTTATTTCATATAAATATTTGGGGTCCGAGTCGTGTCCCAGATCATCAGGGGCACATGTTTTATCTTGTTGTGGTTGATGATTTCTCTCGAGTTTCTTGGACTTTTCTTCTTAAAAATAAATCTGAAGCAGGAAGTGTTATCCAAAATCTTATCAATGAAGTGCAGAATGTTTTTTCCTCTACTGTTAAGTATGTACGCACGGATAATGCATTAGAGTTCTGCACTCGTTCTCTTGCTCGGTTCCTTTCCCCTAAGGGTGTTATCCACCAAACCACATGTGCGTACACATCTCAACAAAATGGTGTCGCGGAGCGGAAACATCGACACTTTCTTGATATTGCTTGCACATTACTTATTCAAAGTTGTGCACCATTAGCCTTTTGGGGAGATGCTATACTTACATCATGCTATCTGGTCAATCGTATGCCTTCTACCGTTCTTGGGGAAAAGGCCCCTATTTCTGTTCTCTTTCCTGATAAAGACTTGTTTTCACTTACCCCTCGTGTCTTTGGGACTGTCGCCTTTGTTCACCGCTTGTCTCCAGGACTTGACAAGCTCTCTCCTAGAGCTGTTAAGTGTGTTTTTGTGGGCTACTCGAGGACACAAAAAGGATATCGTTGCTATGACCCCATTCGTGACAAGTACTATGTGAGTGCTGATGTTACATTTTTTGAACCAGTTATGTACTTCTCCCCTGCAGGTGACAGATTGGTTTCCTCCACATCCACGGATAATAATGTCTATGTTCCCCTACCTCCAAGTCTGGGTCAATCTGAGTCCACTACACCACCACCAACACCACCTCCCATTTCACCATTCCCTAAGTTCTACACAAGGCGGTCAGGGCCTGCTCAAGCTACACGTCAACCATCCAGCACGCCTCAGGTATGTTCCGATGTTATCACTAATGATGGGTTAGATAATGCACCGGTGCAGGAATCTTTGCTACAGGAGGAGGATCTGCCAGTCAGCACAGTGAATGATGATCTTGATCGTCCTATTGCTCATAGGAAGCAGAAAAGGCAATGTGCATCCTATCCTCTTGCGTCTCAAGTGTCCTTTCATCGTCTCACTAGTGATTTCCAGAGGATTGCAGCAGCTGTCTCGTCGGTTGAGATCCCACGGACTTATCAAGAAGCCATGAAGATTGATTGCTGGCGTCTAGCTATGGAAGAGGAGATGCGTGCCTTACAGTCTCGAGGGACTTGGTCTCTAGTTCTCATTCCTCCAGGTGCCTCTGTCGTGAGTAGCAAGTGGGTGTTTACGGTTAAATATCACGCAGATGGGCGTCTCGATAGGTACAATGCCAGACTTGTCGCACGTGGATTCACCCAAACCTATGGGGTAGATTATTTGGATACATTTTCACCAGTGGCTCGACACTCGACTCTTCGCATTCTCCTATTTGTTGTTGTGGTACGTGACTGGACCATTTTCCAACTTGATGTCAAGAATGCGTTCTCGTATGGTGATCTACAGGAGGAAGTCTACATGCAGCAACCACCGGGGTTTGCTGCTGAGGGGGAGACTCAGATGGTGTGCAGACTTCATAAGGCTATCTATGGCCTTAAACAAAGTTCAAGGGCATGGTTCCAGAAGCTTTCCCAGCTAATTGAACGACAGGGGTTCAAGAGATCAAATGCGGACCATTCATTGTTTATCCAGAAGACTCCCAGAGGTACGGTAGTCGCCATGGTATATGTTGATGATATTATGGTTACAGGAGATGATGCTCAGGGAATTGAGATGACCAAATCTCTTTTGGGAAGTCAATTTATTACGAAGGATCTAGGCACGATACGATATTTTCTGGGGATAGAGTTTACAAGAAATGCGCAAGGAATGGTAATGACCCAAAGAAAATATGTCACAGACTTGCTAGTTGAAACAGGAATGGTTGGATGCAGACCGTCGAGCACGCATATGGACCCAAGTATGAGGCTTTACGACAATGATACTGAAGAGGTGGACAACAGAAGATACAGAGAGATGGTGGGTAAGCTTCTATACATCACCATAACTCGACCGGATATTGCCTTTGCAGTAAACCGAGTGAGTCAATTTATGGAGCAGCCTAGGCAAGTTCATATGGAAGCCCTGTATATGATATTGAGATATCTGAAGTCTTCTCCAGGCACAGGTTTGTTATTTAGAAAAGACACAGATCTGTCTATTTCCGCTTGTGCAGACGCAGACTATGTAAGATGTCCAAAGGATCGTAAATCTACTTCAGGATTTGCTATCTTCATAGGAAGCTCTTTGGTTTCTTGGAAAAGTAAGAAACAGACTGTTGTGGCGAGATCCAGTGCTGAATCCGAATATAGAGCCATGGCACAAGCAAGCACAGAAATGATGTGGGTTCGAGCGGTCTTAGAAGATTTGAATGTAAATGTCTCCTTACCCATGAATCTTCAATGTGACAACCAGGCAGCATTGTTCATTGCCAATAATCCAGCTTTTCATGAAAGAACAAAGCACATCGAGGTAGATTGTCACTATACTAGAGACATGATCCAGAAGGGCTTGATTTCCACTTCACACGTCAGTTCAGAAGACCAGACTGTTGATATATTTACCAAGCCATTGCTCAGAGGACCTTTTTTTTTTTAATAAGAACAAGGGGGTGCACTCCCAAGATGGGAGTCACCACACCACAAATTTCATTGCTCAGAGGACCTTTCCAGAGATGTTATTCCAAGCTGAGCATGATTGATATCTATGCTCCATCTTGAGGGGGAGTGTTGAGGTTTACGTTATGTCATGATGTATTGTTACGTATTTCTTATTTATCTCATGTACGTCTATGTAATTTACCCAAGGGTTTTCTCTCTATATAAGAGACCCTAGGGCTCTATGGAATAACACACAAGAGCATTATTGACTCTGACAGAGGTCTATTTGGAAATTCGTCTTTGGAAGTTCCTCAATAAATAGATGGAAGTTCCTCTTTGGAATTGTATAAGTAAATATATCTCAGGAGCTTCATCGTTTTTGTGGAAAGAAATGAATAATAATGTGCATAAAGAATTGGTATTCCCTTGGGGTTTTAGGTGTTCTTGTGAATTGTAGTCCTCTTTGGAATTTCTTATCATATTTTGTGATTAATGTGTACAAGGGAAATAATTGAGCCTTGTAGGAGAGGTTGGGGAAGATCAACAAGGGAAAGTGGGGATCGTGAAATTGTATAGGTGAAGTCAGGTACATGTATGACTGTTGGACATGCGAGCCCACGGCGAGCTATTATGCAATAAATGTTATTGCAAATATCATTCCCTGATTTAAAATAAAGAATAACTTAGTACAATTAGGATTATGTACTATGGCCATCTTGATGATCATATAGATGTTGATTCAATTGTTGAATCATAGAGGCTGGCGCTTGGATGAATATCTAAAGAGTTAGATTGAGGACTCATGAACCACTGTCAAATGATTATTAAGAGAGGATCTCCGGCCTGAGAATCCTTTCTCTAAAGGCTAATATCTTACCGATCTCTTGATACAGGTCCTCTGCATAGGAATAGAGATTCAGAGGTATTAGATAAGTTAGGTCAAATAGCTGACTTAACGAGATCGAGATAACCAAAGACCTATGTCGTATGCTGTCACGATATAGGCATGCATCCTTTGCCCAGAGACAAATGTGTTACTGTATGTCTGAATATGTACATTTGGCAGACCGATAGGTTGATGGCCTAATCAAAGTCTATACACCGACGCACTGGTGTGCATACAAGGGTATATGAGTAATACGATCTCTCAAAGGGATCATACATGTTCATTTACTGAACCAGAAGACATGAGCTCACTCATGAGATATTGGGAATCAAATTCCGTGCACGGTCGTCTCTTTTTGGAAGCTTGATTGAATTTGTAGGTTTGATATAGACTTTTGGAAAGTATATGATCAATACCTAGGTATGATATATGCTTTTGGAAAGTGTATGATCGATACTGACTCCCAATGATCGAATGAGAAACTTAATGATAAACCCCTGAAGGAGACAATCTAAATAGATCTAAAACTTCGGGTTTAATCTAGGTCTTCCAGTATGCAGGATGTATGGGTATTAGGAATACCTGAGGGTGATGTAATCATAAACGATTGTATAACCATGACGCTTCCATATTGAGGGAGTGACGATAAAGGTATGAATTTTAGTAATTTCTCTCAATAGAGAAGTAATCTAATCTCAGTCCAAATATTGGGCATTAATCTGAATGAGATTCAGATGCAATTAGGAGATTAGATCTACGGCTTTGATTTAATTAAACATCTGTGGGAGGTCCTTAATATCTGGATTTGAGATATGATCTCAACATCCAAGTCACTATACGTGGAACGTATAATTGCCATGTCCTTATCTCCAAGTATCCACGGAGAAAGCGCATTATTCTTGAAAGAGTTCAAGAATAATTCCATTGTTAATATATCTAGGCATTGAGAAATAGATAATTAAATGTGATTTAATTATCATAAATAATATGAACAAGATTTATATTATTTGAATGCATGAGAATTGAGATCTTAGATAATTAAATGTGATTTAATTATCAAAGATATGGATAATGTGGATAGTACTATCCATATTATTCATATATATTATAAATGTGATCTATAATTTATTAAAGAGAGACAATTTTAATTTACATTTGTTAATTAAGCGTTGAAGTTAATTGGATTCACATTGAACAATTAATTGAAAATGTAATTTACATTTTATTTTGGGTTATAAATATGATTCACAATTTTTTCAATGGCATGATTGCAATATTCACAAAATAATTATGAATTATTTGTGTGAATAAATTTGCAATAAATAACTGCAAATTAATTGGAGATAAATAGCCACCTTAGTGGGAGGAGGTGGAAGCCCACCAAGTCTCATTAAGAAAGAGATTGATCTCTTTTTTAACTTATCTCAATGCAAAATTGATTTAGTTGAAATTAAATTGTATTGATGATTCGATATATATTTAATTAAAATAAATTAATTGTTGTTGTGTTTTTTGCAATAAAATCATGGCCATTGAAACAAACACAAACCAATCTAAACCATTGGATTTGTGTAGTCCATAGATTGAGATCCATGAACTCCCAAAATACTATATAAGAAGAGGCGCCCTTGCCCTTCTAAGAAGATGTTGTTGAACAACAAATTGCTCTCTCTCTCTTTCTCATTCTCATATCACACGCCAACTCTCTCTCTCTCTCCCTTTTGAGTGGTCGTCCACTCTAACCTTAGATAGAAGGTTGCTTTCATCGTCACATCGTCGTTACGCCATCACCTCGACCGTTCGTGGATCTCCGTCTCCTTCTGTGCGTCATGTTCGTGAAGAAGACGTTTGATCTCGTGAGACGAGATCAGGAGATCTATTGCTTGGATCAACAACTCGGATTGCAAGAAGCATGTGATTCATCTCCGCGCTCGCAAGCGTCTCTACTGTCGGGTTGGACTTGAGACAAGATGTCTCTTTGCTTAGAGACTCGATTACAACCCCGCTACAAGAGGTATTCTTTTACCTAATATGTGGTTTAGATGAAACGAACTGTGAATGATTCATGGATCATGTGGTTTCATCATTTATTTTTTTTTAAAATTCCGTTGCACCGAGCAACTAGATCGACTAGTCGCTCAGGATCGCATACGATGCGATCCCCACGCTTCCATGATGCGCTTGAAGATTTTTTCCATAATCCTTAAATGACTTGAGATGGATCTTGATGGTGAAAAATCTTTGTAGATTCCTTATATTTTTTCTTTATAAGAAACAAATCTAGTGTATGTATTATTTTTGTCGAAAATCCTTCATTATGAATTTCAATGGAAAAAAAACTTTTGTTTAGTTAATTGCTTTCTTTTGCTGATAATTGCATTTTTTGCAAATCCTATTCGGGAAGAGTTGTTCAAATGTAGCGTTTTCTTTGCAACTGTTTTCCAGTGAACTACTAAAAACAGGTAACTTACTGTTAATATATGGTATATCCTTAATAGGTAACTCAACTGTCTCCTTCAATTCTCAAGTCAGAAGGTGTTCCGGTTTTTCGTGCTATTCAGAATGCTGGGGAGTTTATTCTCACTTTCCCTAGGGCATATCACTCTGGATTCAATTCTGGCTTCAATTGTGCCGAGGCTGTAAATGTTGCACCTATGAACTGGTTGCCACATGGGCAATGTGCTGCCGAGATTTACCGTGAACAATGTCGGAAGACTTCAGTTTCTCATGACAGATTGCTTCTTAGTGCAGCATGTGAAGCAGTCAAGTCGCTTTGGGAGTTATTGGTTCTTCATCAGAGCAATTGTGGAAATTTTAAATGGAAAAGTGTATGCGGAAGGAATGGACTTTTAACCAAAGCTGTCAAGGTAAAGTATTTTTCTCATTTTCTTTCTTGTTTATAATATGGACTATTATGGGAAGTCCAATTCTCCATATGTTCTAAGTTATATAACGATCTATAGGAAAGAATTGCCGTGGAGAAGAAACGAAGAGAAAGCCTCTTGGTTCAGATACAAAGTAGAAAAATGGATGAGCGCAACTGCTTTGTTGAGAGGGAATGCATTCAATGCTGCTATGATCTTTATCTATCTGCCAGCGGTTGTTCATGTTCACCGAAACGCTTCACTTGCTTAGGTCACACAAGTATGTTATGTTCTTGTGAGACAGCTAGGAGGTTCTACCTGTTTCGCTTTGAGATGTGCGAATTAAATACTCTTTTGGAGGCCTTAGAAGGTGACATTAATGCTATAAGACGCTGGGGACTGGAGAATCTTGGAGTTTTTGACTTCAGCTGTGACTAAATTATTGAGAGAATGGCACCTACATGTGATGTGATCCGTGTCCATGACTGTCACAGCCTCTGGTACCCTAAGATCCCCGTTGTCCATTTACTGTCACACTAGGGGCTGGTCATGACGGTTATTAGAAATTGGTGGATTGAGGGGGCAGATGTCCGCATACTCATGTTGTTCTGGACAAAGGGATGAGGATCATCTTTTGTTCCAAGTTTTCCTATGTTGATGTTGTCTGGAAGCTGCTTCTATAGGAGGTTTTCTTGAGGACCTATAGAGATGGGTTAGTCATTACGACCTACTAAAGGAGTGGAAGTAAGATTTATTTATTTTCATTTTGGCTTTATGGTTGCAGTGCAATGATGTATTTTTCAGTGGAACGTGGCCTTGTATCAACATTGTGTTGTGTTCGTTCAATAATTTTGGGGCTGCATGCAATGGTGGTTGACATGCATGAGGCCGATTTGTTCATCCACTCACATATTATTAATGAATTTGGATGATGCCAAATCTCTAATGATCCACCCTTGGATTTTTAGGCTGCATGAGCAAGGTTGGTTGACATGAAATGATGAAGTGAGCTATGAGATTGCCTTGTCTTTTTCAGAAAATGATCCTAGACATATGTGCCTCTGAAGCAATTAGAGTTGGAAGTTGAAGTTGAGATTCTTTTGGCTGGTAGCATTATCTTTAATAAATGTCTCAAGAAGGAAGATTTTGCGCCGGGAAGAAAGATCTTTTATGAGTTACCGTGACCTGCTAGCTTGAGGAAGCTCTTAATCTAGAAAGAAGGTTGTACTGTTAGTTTGACTTGTTTCTCAACTGATGATATTGACACTGAGCTTCAGTGTCAATTTTCAGGATGAGTGGTTTCAAGGAATGATCACACGTGTTTTCCGCATTTCCTACATTAACCGCCGGGACAGATGGGGATTATGGTTTCCTTTGCTTTAACATGCAAATCCTGGGAGCGCAAGTACCAAAGCAAGCACATCTTGAAAGCCTGTTCCGGAAAATTGCTTCTACTTGCCTTAAACATCAGAGCAAAGGCCGTTTCAAAAAACATCAGAGCGAAGGCTAAAAAGTCCTGGCTATATTACGGGGAAGGAGGATCCAATGCATGGACCTGTAGTAGTCACTTTGCTGAGCTTGATTGGGTAAAATATCCATGTCACAGTGAGCCAAGTCTTACCTTCTGCTATTGAAACATTTATTCTGCAGAGTCCCTAAATTCTGAGAACAGTAAATATTTCAGAATTTCGTTCATATGGTTTTGTACTTCAACACTGAGGTATCATCTATGTAAATTTTAGTAGATGTTTGATTGATTTTCTTAACCTGTACGTGTTCTCAAAAACATGTCAGGTTTTGGAAGCTGTGGCAGTCTGTCATTAGTCTTTAACAACTCGTACAACTTTCCTGCAGAATCAGAAACTTTGGATTTGAAGATCCTTGCGATGCTTCTAAAGGTGTGTTGCGGGTCTTTTTTTCTAGCCCCAACAGAAGTGTTTTTATATCTGGAAGTTTCTTGATGATATGTTGCAGAAGATAATGAAGGCCTACAACTGCTAAAATGCTATCTAGGACCGTCAAAAGTTGGGTTGTGTTTTTTTATAGAACTTAATTTTGGTAGTCTCAGTCGAGGGTGCGCATGGATTGGATTGGACTTTTGGCCATAAACCAATTTGATCCGGTATAGTAGCATATTAAGGATTTGTTCGAATTGGATTGGATTTCTAATACTAGATTTCCTTTTTTTTTCTCAACTGCTTAGTTTCATGTTTTTTTGACTTAATGTTCTATTATTATTTTTTCCATATATTACATGAGAAAGTATTAGAACTTAAAAGGATAAACTTGTTAAACACTAGTTTAATGTTCTTAAACATGCATTAGTATGAGCATCCTTTGAAATATACATAAAACAGGTTTGGAAGACTTTAGCTGGAAGGGATTGTTGGGGAGATCCGTATAAGCTGGAGAGGAATATTTAGGAAAGCTTAAAAAAATGAATAGAAGTATGGAAGGGAAAGTAGGGAAATGTGGCTCTAGATCTTTTTTGTATTAAGGAGTGTCTGTTCTGTAGATCTTTTTTGATATCCTGACTTACATTAGGATAAGCTATTTTTTTTCTGGGATGAAATAGTGTGCTAAAGAAATTCATAGATATATGCAAGTTTTCGGAAGAAAATTGAGTACAATTGATGGAATAGACAGTATATTTTTACTGTCTTGATCAAGATTGGATTGAAAGAATAATCCAATCCTTGCGGTAGTGCATTCTAAACATTTTTATCCAATCTGATCAATTCAGCTCAACAAAGTAAATCAAACCAATCCGATTATAGATTTTATGCGGTCCATATGCATCCATATTTTCTTGGTAAAGATGCATCTTTTTGACTCAATAAACCAAAAACTGGCAGTCCCTACAACTGGATTACCGTGTGGAGGCGACTGATATCTGGATTTGTTGGGCAGTTATGCAGGTTGGAAGGGTTTTAGGTTATGATGGTCCAAAAGCGTACATGAATGCCAAGTGAAGCTGGTTTAAATGGGCTGCCGAATATCCCTCGTGATTTTGCCATCAGGTGGCAGATAATTGCTGAAAGCTGTTTGGACTGCTCGATGATGCTCGCGGACAGCTTCTGGAAGTGCTGCAAAGCTATTGAAACAAGCTGGTGACAAACACTACAATTGGCAGAAGACGGCTCAGCGATTGAGGATGTGAAAATCTGAGACAGATGAAATCTGCCGATGAGAACGTGCTACACATTTTTTCCTCTCAACTCATAGTCTTCAAACATCAATTAGCTGAAGATCATTCCTATTGCATTGATTTTCATTCTTATTGCACTGATCTTTAACCCCGGGTGACTGCACACACCCTTTGTAAGATCGGTTTTTTTTAATAATAAAAAAAATTGAATTAACCTTGGATACGTGAAATGGAATAGATTGAATATGTAATATCTATTCTTTGTATGGGTATATTATGTAAATATACAAAGAGTCAGTAAAGGAAATTAAAACAAAAAAAACTTTACCTTAAATAATAAAATGGGATGTTCCAAACCGTAACAACTTCACAACTATTAAATATTTTTATAATAAAAAAGATGATAGAAAGTGCTTGTGCTATAAAAAAAGTAGTAAAGATAAAACAAAGGTTGTAACAATACAAACCTTATTTAAAAAAAAAAGATAACATGACGAGAATGGAGTGGGAACTCAAATCCACCGAAATTTATGCAAGTTGTTTCGTTGGAGATGATGGAGTCCGCTATAAATTATCCTGAGCGCATTTTTTTTGTATCATCTGATTTGTGTTTGATAGTGTGTGGGTCGAAAAGTTTCTGTACATCTATGTTTTTCCGGTATCAAGTTCTTGTTCAAGTCTGGCAACGGGTCTAAGCCTATTTACGCAAGTGGACGGAAGCCTTGGCGTAAGGTAACTCCTATGTTTTCATGGATCGATTCATTGCTAGACGATGATCACGTTCATTCCTATCAGACTATCCAAGTTGATTTTTTTAGACAAAGTTTCCTTGTTCTTTTACATATTAGGATCTTTCGTCACTCAACAATTGGTTCATACATTAAGATGTCATAATTCGTGATATAGACACTTGCTTAATCTTTTTGACTTAAAGTACTTTGACAATAACATATTCTTCGATAATAGAAAATATTCTATATACCATCTTTCGGAAAATACTTTGCATAATTATCATATATAGGTATGTATATATGTATATATGAAATAGGAATATATTGGTTAAAAATGTGGTATGGACTTAATAATAATATGGGTTAGTGTTTTCCTTATATGGATTAATTGAATTCGAAGTGTCCGTTAATTATTCGACTGTGATGCGAAGGATTAAAATCTTGATAGCATATAATACATTTCAACCCCTACTGTTGTTTATACATATAATTCAGGTGTTTTTGTTCCGTTAATATAGGTATAGATTATTTTTATGGGACGCATGATGATGGAATTGAAATACTTGACATATCAAATGAATATATGTCGATCTAATCGAACAATCTGAACATATAGAAAAAATATAATAATCAAGTAGTAATACTAATAACCAAATTATTGTTATTCATCAATAAAAAGAAAAAAGTTTTTTTTCAGTTGGGAAATTTGGGTCCTAGGATGAATTATTTCACGCTTGTTAAGATACATTCCTTTTGTTTATGTGGTAGATGATTTTTCGGTGACGGAAACTTTTCGGATCAATACATCTCAAAATTTTGAACAAGGTATGTACATTAATTTATGTCGCATACCATTGTTGTGTATAACCCACTTTGGATTTTATTAGCTAGTGGAATGTTGATTTTATTTTATCTTTAAGATGCTTTGAGTATATTTATGTGTTTAAACTCTAGATAAGCAGTTGCTAAATTGATAATTAGCCATAATGCCTATCTGTTGATTAGTTGTTAAATGTAAAGAGATAGATACATTATTGCCTTTTGATATATATGTTAAAATGCATTTTTTTCAAATATTTTATTGGAAAATTATTATTGATTTTGACACCAACATTGTGAGGGAGTAGACATTGTTCATTGTTGGCCCATTAGAGGCTTTGACCTGGCCGGGTGTTGCACGGACGGTTAATTCTGCCAATTGACCGTTGTAGGCGGGTAATCCTACACTACTTCCAAACAATTTACCGCTACGGCGGTTGACTCAGTACTGATGTCCATTGCATTGGGGTTTGGATAGGAGACCTCGTATTGATATTTGATTTAGTTTTAAAAATATTTGATTTAAGGGAACGGGGTGGCTTCTATCCAAGCTCGGGCTACCAGGTGTCGGCAGATGGTATTGATTTATATTTGATATGGATATTGACATTATGGTCACAAAATTTGTGATATTTAAGGAAATTTATTGACTCGTCATTGTTATCACATGATGATTTGTATAATTGAAAAAGTCTTGTTATAGTTCATTGTTTATTTATTGAATTATATTCCTTACCATATGGAATTGTCATCGTATTATTTACTACTCATTGTATATGATTCTGATGGTATGTCTCATAAATTATTGGTGCATACGTAGTCAAATTCGTTTGACTAATATTGAATTACAATCTTGCAGCTTAGAAGGAAGCATGAGGGTTGGCCGTTGGCTGGATTGAAGAGTCTTTGATTATTTTCTATCCTCTTAAGTCATTGTACGGATAGACTTAATTAATTTCATTGTGTAGTTTAGACTTGATGAGTCTTTATTTATTGATTAATTTCCTTTATTCTTCCATTATGTATAGCACTCTGAAAGTTATTTATGGATTATTGAGTTTTTGTCTCGTTCCTGGACTTGAAAAAAAATTCATCGTTTTGGGATGCTTCCGTAATTTTTCCTGTGTTTCGAGGTCCGGGACGTGACAACGTGGTATCAGAGCCAAATGGAAGATTAGAGGAATATTATCCAATTTTAGGATGACTTATAATGTTCATAGATTATGCTTGGAATAGCTGACTAATTTATCGTCGCTATTCATAGATGTTGACTGTCTCGAACCGTAAGAGGAGTCGTCGCTCCCATGATTTGGCAGCACAGAATGCCAAGTTGATGGAGGAGCTCTCCCAGCTGATTCGTGATCAAGCTGATCACCACCATAACAAGGACAAGGATCAGAGACGTCACGAGAAGCGTCTTGACAGAGAAAGGCGACTTCGTGAGGAGCGTCGGGATGAAGTCACCTTTGAGAGATTCTTAAAGGTGAACCCGCCTACCTTTGAAGGTGTAGTGGATGCTGAGGTAGCATATCGATGGCTGGAGGAGATAGGAAAATTGTTTGATGCAATTAGATGTTCGGATCATAGCAAGGTCTCCTTCGCTACTCATCAACTGAAAGGTCCTGGTAAGGACTGGTGGACCAGCTGCCAGTTACGAAAATTTGAAAAAGGAGAGATTATTCTGTGGGCGCCAGCTCCACCACCTGGGCAGAGCTCGATCACCAGTCACCCTTACTGCTTCATAGGCCTCACACTTCACTCTACAGCACTCCACGGACACAACGAACGCTTCAGCTATCTTCTAACCCCATGTAGGTGCTATCTCCTTGATTGGCCGGAGGCTCGTCGGAGCTGCATTCGAGCTCCTCTGCCACCGCATTGCAGAGCCTCTCCTCCACTCCTGAGACCACCGGACGCTCCACCAGCCATCCACGAATCTTCTGAGCTACGCCAGAGTCTCCAACAACCTTCACCGACGACGGGAGGACGAGGCAGAGCTACCCCAGCTTCGCTGGAGCCCAGCCCTCTCCGCCGCAGGAGGCGGAGGGCTGTTGGGACGACAGCCAGGAGCCGTTCGATCCTCTTGATCGAGCGGCTAGGAGCCATCCACGTCGCCTTGCTCCACAATTGTACGATCAGGTAGATCCTACGCATGCAGATCGCGCCACGTCATCGCCATCTCCGCGCTCCACATGCCGTTGGATCAATCTAGATCCAACGGTCACTGATCGACCACGTCGTCACCTCAGGAGCGAGTCCATCACCGTTGGATCGATCAATGATCTGACGGACTCAGACACGCCACGCGTCATCAGCCAGCTGACGTTGGATCATCCTTGATCCCACGGTCTAGATCCGTCCACGTCGCCCGATCCGAGTCTCCTCCCCGACCACTAGGCTCGGATCCCTGAAGCAACTTCGAGCCAGATCTGAACCTCCAGAGCCACCTAAGCCTCACTCGAGCCTCCGAAGACCACTGAGCCTGGGACCCTCACGTGATCCGCACGTGCGTCCTGGTTTATTTGCATCGAGGCCCCTGAAGGTTTTCAGAATTACATTTTAGTCCATGCTAGGCGACCCCACGTGAGGAGCACGTGTCCTGTGGAAAATTTGCATTCACCAACCCAGCATTATAGGTAATTGCATATTGGTCCCTGTCATCATATTTTATTTTTAGCAATTTTAATTCCTATGATTGCATTTACACCCCTGTGTTTACACGCATATTTAGGCATCCATCTTAATTCATTTTTCAGTTTGGAAAATTGCATTGTGTAGCTGATATTGTCCTCTTCCATCTGTGCACTTGGCATATTTTTGTAATATTAGTGAATTTTTCTATTAATTAATTGGTTCATTTTTGCTATATTTTGCCCATTTATGCCTCTTAATTGATAGTAATACCTACAACGGTCAATTGGCGGAATTAACCGTCCGTGCGGCATCCGGCCATGTCAAAGCCTCTAATGGGCCAACAATGAACAATGTCTACTCCCTCACAATGATGGTGTCAAAATCAATAATAATTTTCCAATAAAATATTTGAAAAAAATACATTTTAACATATATATCAAAAGGCAATAATGTATCTATCTCTTTGCATTAAACTAATCAATAGATAAGCATTATGGCTAACTATCAATTTAGCAACTGCTTAACTAGAGTTTAAACACATAAATATACTCAAAGCATCTTAAAGAGATAAAATAAAATCAACATTCCACTAGCTAATAAAATCCAAAGTGGGTTATACACAGCAATGGTATGCGACATAAATTAATGTACATACCTTGTTCAAAATTTTGAGATGTATTGATCCGAAAAGTTTCCGTCACCAAAAAATCATCTACCACATAAACAAAAGGAATGTATCTTAACAAGCGTGAAATATTTCATCCTAGGACCCGAATTTCCCAACTGAAAAAAACCTTTTTCTTTTTTTGATGAATAACAATAATTTGATTATTAGTATTACTACTTGATTATTATATTTTTTTTCTATATGTTCAGATTGTTCGAAAGTTTTTTACCTTATATTTCATTCTCCTAATATTATACCATTAATTGGGTTAGATCGACATATATTCATTTGATATGTCAAGTATTTCAATTCCATCATCATGCGTCCCATAAAAATAATCTATGTCGATTCTAACGGAACAAAAACACCTGAATTATATGTATAAACAACAGTAGGGGTTGAAATGTATTATATGCTATCAAGATTTTAATCCTTCGCATCACAACCGAATAATTAACGGACACTTCTAATTCAATTAATCCATAGACGGAAAATACTAACCCATATTATTATTAAGTCCATACCCCATTTTTAAATCAATAGATTCCTATTTCATATATACATACATACATACCTATATATGATAATTATGCAAAGTATTTTCTGAAAGATGGTATATAGAATATTTTCTATTATCGAAGAATATGTTATTGTCAAAGTAATTTAAGTCAAAAAGATTAAGCACGTGTCTATATCACGAATTATGACATCTTAATGTATGAACCAATTGTTGAGTTTGACGAAAGATCCTAATATGTAAAAGAACAAGGAAACTTTGTCTAAAAAAATCAACTTGGATAGTCTGATAGGAATGAACGTGATCATTGTCTAGCAATGAATCGATCCATGAAAATATAGGAGTTACCTTACGCCAAGGCTTCCGTCCACTTGCGTAAATAGGCTTAGACCCGTTGCCAGACTTGAACAAGAACTTGATACCGGAAAAACGTAGATGTACAGAGACTTTTCGACCCACACACTATCAAACACAAAACCGATGATACAAAAAAATGCGCTCAGGATAATTTATAGTGGACTCCATCATCTCCAACGATACAACTTGCATAAATTTCGGTGGATTTGAGTCCCCACTCCATTCTCGTTATGTTATCTTTTTTTTTTTTAAAAGGTTTGTATTGTTACAACTTTTGTTTTATCTTTACTACTTTTTTTATAACACGAGCTCTTTCTATTATCTTTTTATTATAAAAATATTTAATAGTTGTGAAGTTGTTACGGTTTGGAACATCCCATTTAATTATTTAAGGTAAAGTTTTTTTTTGTTTTAATTTCCTTTACTGACTCTTTGTATATTTACATAATATACCCATACAAAGAATAGATATTACATATTCAATCTATTCCATTTCACGTATCCAAGGTTAATTCAAATTTTCTTATTATTAGAAAAAACCGATCTTACAACTCTACCCCCCTAAAAGAAATTCCGTCCTCGAAATTCAAAAGACATACCTAAAAGTTCGGGATATTTTTCTCGAACTTCATCTTCAAGTTCCCATGTGGCCTCTCGATCCGAATGATTATGCCAAGCAACCTTTACCATCTTGATAGTTTTCCTTCGCAATTGGTATTCTTGACAATCAACAATGTGTGAAGGACGCTCTTCATATGATAAATTTTTATGAACCTCGACATGTTCATAATGAATATGATGAGATGGATCATGAATATATTTCCGTAACATGGAGAAATGAAAGACGTTATGAATGTGTGAATAGTGATGCGGTAATGCAATGCGATAGGCTACCTCACCTACTCTATCCAACACCTCAAAAGGACCAATGTATCTTAGACTAAGTTTTCCTTTTCGACCAAATCTCAATACACCACGGGTCAGAGAAATCTTGAGAAAGACACGATCATCAACTGCAAATTCTAGTTCTCTGCGACGGTTATCCGCATAGCTCTTTTGCCTACTTTGAGCTATTAATAACCTCTTTTTAATCAGATTGATCTTATCAGTACACTTCTGCATAAGTTCCGGTCCAAGCAATCTTCTTTCACCTACCTCGTTCCAACAAAGCGGAGATCTGCATGGCCTCCCATAGAGAGCTTCATATGGAGCCATCCCAATGCTAGCCTGATGACTATTGTTATAGGCAAACTCAATAAGCGGAAGGTTCTCATCCCAACTTCGAGCATAATCCAAAGAACATGCTCTAAGCATATCCTCGAGAACCTGAATAGTTCTTTCAGATTGACCATCTGTCTGCGGATGGAATGCAGTACTAAACTTCAGCTTTGTATCGAAAGCCTCCTGAAGATTTTTCCAAAATCTCCCGGTAAATCTTGGATCCCGATCAAAGACAATAGAGACAAGTATACTATGAAGCTTCACAATATTATTCATATACAAATTAGCTAAACTCGCAAATGATTCCTTTTTCTTCATTGGTAAGAAATGGGCAGACTTCGTCAATCTATCCACGATCACCCATATAGCATCATAATTAGTTGCATCGGTCTTCGGAAGATCCATCACAAAATCCATGGTGATGTGTTCCCATTTCCATTCTGGAACCTCCAACTGCTCCAATAGTCTCGCTGGTCTTTGATGCTCAGCCTTAATTTGCTGACACACCAAACAACGAGAAATGAATTCTGCAATTTCCTTCTTCATATTTTGCACCAAAAATTCCACTGGATATCTTTAAATATCTTTGTACTTCCAGGATGCACAATGAATTTTGAACGATGAGCTTCATCCAGAATCTCCTTCAACTCTGCCTGCGAAGGAACCCATAAGCGATTCCTAAACCTGATGCCACCATCTGGAGCAATGAAAAAATCTGAACTCTCTCCCTGACTCTTCTTAGCTAAAACATGGTACTCGGGATCTTCCTTTTGGGCTCTCAATATTTTCTCTACTATCACTGAATGTATCTGGATGCTAGATAAGATAATCTTGTCTTCTTCCTTGAAAGGATTCCAAGAGACCAAATCGTCAATCAACTTCCACTTTTTGATCATCAAACTTGCAGACATCGCATAGCCTTTTTGTCTCAAGGCATCTGCTACAACATTTGCTTTACCTAGATGGTAAGCAATAGAGAAATCATAGTCTTTAAGAAATTCCATCCATCTCCTTTGCAACATATTCAAGTCTTTTTGAAAGAAGATGTATTTGAGGCTTTCGTGATCAGAGAAGACCTCAAATTTCTCACCATAAAGATAGTGACGCCAGATCTTTAATGCAAACACCACAACAGCAAGCTCTAGATCATGCGTAGGATAATTCCTTTCATGAATCTTTAGCTGCCTTGAAGCATAAGCTACAACTTTTTCATTCTGCATCAACACACAACCCAAGCCATTCAGGGATGCATCAGTGTAAATGACAAAATCTCCATTATCTGAGGGTAATGTCAAGATAGGAGCGGTGGTTAACATCCTCTTCAATTCTTGGAAGCTATGCTCGCATGTAGAAGACCATTAAAACTTAGCTCCTTTTCTAGTCAATTCGGTAAGAGGAAGTGAAATCTTTGAAAAATCACGAATGAATCTACGATAATATCTTGCTAAACCAAGAAAGCTTCTAATTTCTGTCACGCTCTGTGGTTGCTTCCATTCTGAGACTGCTTCAACCTTAGCTGGATCTACAGAAATCCCATCCTTGGAAATAATGTGCCCAAGGAACATGACCTTTTCTAACCAGAAATCATATTTGGAGAATTTAGCATAAAGTTGCTGTTGCCTTAGAGTTTCCAATACGATTCTCAAGTGCTCCTCATGTTGCTCAACACTTTGAGAATAAACAAGAATATCATCAAGAAAAACAATGACAAAGTGATCCAAGAATGGTCGAAAGACCCGATTCAAGAGATCCATAAAAGCAGCAGGGGCATTAGTCAATCCGAATGGCATCACACAAAACTCGTAATGCCCATAGCGTGTTCGGAAAGCAGTCTTCGAGATATCTTCCTCTCGAATCCTCAATTGATGATAGCCAGATTGCAAATCAATCTTCGAGAATACCTTTGCTGATTGGAGCTGATCAAATAAATCATCTATCTGCGGTAACGGATATTTATTCTTCACAGTCACCTGATTTAGCATTTGATAATCAATGCATAAGCGAAGTGATCCATCTTTCTTTCTAACAAATAAAACAGGTGCACCCCATGGTGACACACTAGGCCTGATAAATCCCAAGTCAAGCAACTCTTCAAGTTGCTTCCTTAATTCCGCCAGTTCAGCAGGAGCCATACGATATGGTGCCTTGGATATTGGTACAGTTCCAGGAACCAACTCAATAGTGAAACCAATCTCCCGTTGAGGTGGGAGTCCAAGCAATTCTTTTGAAAAAACATCAGGAAACTCCCGAACGATGTCGAGATCAGATAAAGATACAGTTGATGGCTCAACCCTAATAATACTGACAAGATAGGCCCTTTTCATTTTCTATTTTTATGGATTTTTCTGATTTTTCAATTTTTTTGGTATTTTTGGTGGATGAATGATCAGACTCTGGATTGGAAGGCAGGGGGTTAGTAGAAGAGGGAGATAGAATGGACTCCAGTTGTACACCTTGTGTGGGTTCCCTAATGTTTGCTATGTTTTCAACCTCAAAACTACTCATGTCCTTTTCCACTTTCATTCCTAAGCTGGCAGAAATTGAGTGTAATATTTCCATGACATCTCTCAACTTGTTACCCAATGTTTCATTTTTCGCGATAAGTCGAGAAATGTCATCCTCCAAAATGTTCTCATGACAAATCATGGGAGAGTTCTGCTCAATTGGAGGAGACTGCTGAGATGTTGGAGTCTCATACTCAACATACCTAGACTCTGGCATGTAATGCTGGGTCGAGTATGGACTATCCAAATGGCAAATATTGGTCGGAGCCTCATATGATGGAGTCAATGAAACATGGACTGATAAGTCTAGCTCATGAGTCCAATCTTGTGAATGTATAGGCTCTTCGAATGAAGGCTGGTTAATGGAGGCTTGATCACTAAAGTCGATCAAGTCTGAGAAATCATGATGTGCAGGCCTCTCCCTTCGGGTTGTTCGATCGACCATGTTATGACCTAAGGTCAAGTCGGGATGCGTATATGTAAATTGTTGTATGGTCCCTACTTGAGGTAAGAATGAAGTATGTGGAGGCATATAATTTTGCCAATCATCTATCTCAGCAGTGGCTTGCTCTTCATTCGATTCTTTGATTCATGCGAGCTCTCGAGAATAAGGACAGTCAGTCCAAGATGGAAGTGGATTCGGAGTGTTGGAATATGGAGTAGGTGAGAAATGTGAAGAAGTGGAGAAGTCAGTCGGAGTTCTGACTTCATAATCGGGTTGAGGTGGAGCCGACCACGGGTAAGGGTCTCTCGTGGATGGCGAAGGATACATGGAAGAAGGAGAAGGCGAAGATGAATGGTATATGGTCGAGAAGGATTGACCAGAGGTCACAGGGTATGGGGACCAATATCCCGACATCTTTGAAGAGGAAAGGATGATGTAAGTAGATTGAGGTAGAAAATGTGCAATTACACAGGAGCACACACGGACAGACACAAAGACAAACGCAAGAGCAAACCCTGAGTTCACACTCAACACGTTGAAGGATCCAAAATCGAGTCTGATTATCTGGTTGATTTTAAGTGTGAATTTTCAGACAAGTAGCAAAGGTTACGCGGCTTATAGGGGAGTCGACTAAAAAGCTGGTTGCATCTCCTCTGTTTAACCTGTCGTCTTAGATATCGCCGGTCCTTCCTTTCTTCGCTCCTATCCCAAGTTGATGGATTCAAAGACCCGCCCCTATCTACCTGCAAGCAGGCGGAGTCTGACAAGGCCGGAACTTCACCCCGGGGGGTTACGGGAAACTTTTCGCGAAGTACCGCAATTTCACCCCTATCTACCTGAGACAGGCGGAGGCTACTTGGTACTAGTCAGTGAACATGAATAATTCAACTTGTGATATTTGCTAGGATTAGTCGGAACGTGATATGGAAGGCAGGGATTTGGGCTCTACCTTAAGGTGTTCACACACACTCAAGTACCCTCACTCAGCCTGAAAACAAGGTCGGGTTAATCTCCCGCAAACAAGGGTTAATTTTAGTCAATTTTTTTGGTCCAATTCAATTAGCAGTCTCAATTTTAGAGATTAGTTGTCACTTATATTAATCCACAAGCAATCGCGTCTACCGTTCAGTCCCAATTCCTTTATCCTAGGTTAGAAAAACCGAGAGAGAGAGAGATAATCGGAAAAAGCCGATGGAATCGAGAAAACGATGATGAATGCTTGAGTAAGAATACTTACAGTGCCTCCAACTCTCTACAATGCGGGATGCAATACTGAATAGAAATTTTTACACTAAATGAATGCAATCGAGAAAAGCCGCTTCTAGACAGGCAGTTCTATTAGCGAGTGAAGCACAGGTTTGATTTGACTAGATCTGCAGTCTAAGTGTGTCTTTTAAGTGCAATGTGTGGTCCTAAAGAATTACGAGCACAAGCAAATCCTAGAGTGGCTCGAGGACCGCTAGTGCAAGCCTAGTCTAAAATTTAATCCACACAGCACACAAGGACACGGTTCCACTATGTTTACACACGCTAGAACCCAAATGGGAACCGCTGGAAATGCAGATACCATTTTACAAGTTAACAAAAAATCTTTATGGTATCTCAACAACCGACTTGATCTATGAATCATCAGCCTCCGATGCACCTCGAGATGCATCGACTTCAAGAAAACCGCTCCAAGTCCACCGGCCCTCGCACAAAAAGATACAAAAATGTTAGAGAGAGAGAATAAAAAATAAAATAAAAAAATAATTGAAGAAAAAATGGAATAATTACAAGGTGGTTCGGGGATCAGACTACCCGATTGACTGGAAAACCTAAATCTAATTTTCTAAAGTGATACTAAGCCGTTTGCCTCCCTGGCAACGGTGCCATTTGATGAGCGTCCCACTACCCTTGTTAATTCGAGCAAGTTAATGTTCAAATTAATTAATATCGTTCGTTGCAGTCGGATAATTAGAGTAGATCAAAAACCACTTTTAATTAAAGCAAGTTAATCTCGAGCGGCAAATTTTTTTTACTTGTGCAAGCCCAAGGTCGAACTCAGGGAGGCAGTTGTCTCCTTAGGTAGATTTTTAGCAAACTCCAAGGTTTGATTTTCATATAATAATTTTTTTGGTCTTTTTCGGTTTTCTTATGTAAGACACATGCACAAGCAGGCCAGTTTACAGGTTAATTCAAATAACTGATCAAATTAAGTCCAAAAATTACGAAACTTGGCCAGATGATGAAATGCAATGAAATGAGGTCATCTTAATTTTTTTGGAATTTTCTGAAACTAAATAAATTTACTATGAATTAATTATGAATGCAAGGTGATTTTGACTAAATTAATTTTAATAAATATCAAATCATAATATTTTTGGGAATAAAAATTATTCAAGATAGATCTGAAGGTGAGGAATCCAGGAAAATTATCAAACCTAAATTTTGATGTGAAATGAACTTATTAAAAATTAATTAAAGAAATCACTAAATGAATTATTTACGCCTTCGGATGCGTGTACTTGAGATTAAATTTTTATGCATGGTAAAGCTAATTATCTAGATCTAATGTGATTTTTTTGGGGATTTTTGGAGTCACAGAGAAATTATTATCAATTAAGAGGCATAAATAAGCAAATTATAGCAAAAATGAACCAATTAATTAATAGAAAAATTCACTGATATTACAAAAATATGCCAAGTGTCACAGATGGAAGAGGAGAATATCAGTTACACAATGCAATATTCCAAACTGAAAAATGAATTAAGATGAATGCCTAAATATGCGTGCAAAGACAGGGGTGTAAATGCAATTATAGGAATTAAAATTACTAAAAATAAAACATGCTAACAAGGACAAATATGCAATTACCTATAATGCAGGGGTGGTAAATGCAATTTTTCTACGGGACACGTGCTCCCCACGTGGGGTCGCCTGGCAGGGATTGAAATGTAATTCTGAAAACCTTCAGGGGCCTCGATGCAAATAACCTAGGACGCACGTGTGAATCACGTAGGGATCCCAGGCTCGGTGGTCTTTGAAGGCTCGAGCGAGGCTCGGGTGGCTCTGGAGGTTCGGATCTGGCTCGGAGTTGCTTCGGGGGTCCGAGCCTAGTGGTCGGGGAGGAGGCTCGGATCGGGCGACGTGGACGGATCTGGACAGTGGGATCAAGGATGATCCAACGACAGCTGGCTGATGACGCGTGGCGTGTCTGAGTTCGTCAGATCATTGATCGATCCAACAGTGATGAACTCGCTCCTGAGGTGACGATGTGGTCGATCAGTGATCATTGGATCTAGATTGATCCAACGTCACCTGGAGCGTAGAGAGGGTGATGATGTGGCGCGATCTGGACGTGTAGGATTCGCCTGATCCTATGGTTGTGGGGCGAGGCGATGTGGATGGCTCCTAACCATTCGATCAAGAGGATCGAACGGCTCCTGGTTGTCGTCCCCAACGGCCCTCCGCCTCCTGCGGCGGAGAGGGCTGGGCTCCGGCGAAGCTGAGGTAGCTCCGCCTCATCCTCGCGTCGTCGGTGAAGGTTGCTGGAGACTCTGGCATAGCTCAAAAGATTCGTGGATGGTTGGCGGAGCGTCCGGTGGTCTCAGGAGTGGAGGAGAGGCTCTGCAATGCAGTGGCGGAGGAGCTCGAATGCAGCTTCGACGAGCCTCCGGCCAATCAAGGAGATAGCACCTGCAGGGGGTTAGAAGATAGCCGAAGCGTTCGTTGTGTCCGTGGAGTGCTGTAGAGTGAAGTGTGAGGCCTATGAAGCAGTGAGGGTGACCAGTGATCGAGCTCTGCCCAGGTGGCAGAGCTGGCGTCGATGGAAGTTGAAGTACCTCGTCGGAGGAAACAAATGGTAGCGCGAAGATCAGAGCTCCTTTGCGGAGCTCGGAGGATGGTTGGCGGAGCGAGAAGATGCTTGTGGACGGTGAATTAAATTGGAGAAGGAGAAGGAAAAACAAGAAGAAGATCGGGGGAGAAATGGAGGGATCTACCTGGGATCAGAAGCTCGGAGGGAGCTTCCAGGTCGTCGCTCGAAGGCCGGTAGGAGGACCTGAGATCGTGCAGCCCTGGAGGAGCTGCGACACAGCGGTGTTCGGCCGTGGATCTCGCCGGAGGTGTTCTCTGTCGTCGCTCGACCTAAGGACAAATTGCTGTCACCAATCTGAAGGGTGGAGCTCGGAGTCACTCTTCGTGGTGGCGGATGGGGGTGAAAGTGGCCGGAGGTGACTAATTTATAGGATGAAGGTGACGGGGTAGCTGGCGACGAGGTGGTGTTCGTGGGTGTCGTGGCGCGACTTTGAGGGTCGTCATGGAGGTCGAGGGGGTTGGCGAGGATGAGGAACGAGCGGGCGACGTCGTGGTGGTGTCAGTGATCGGAGAAGGTGGTCGGCGTGGAGCCCAAAATAGAAAGGGGACGGCCCCTTGCGCATAGTGGAGAACGTGGGCACGGAGCATGCGGAGGTAGATGACGATGTCTCGACCGTTGGATCTCACGATCCAACGGTCATGATCAGGGCGCTATCGAACGGCTGCGATGGAGTCTGAGGTGACGCGATCAAAGGGCGAGTGGAGTGCCATATGTCTTGCTCTGGAGTGAGCGCTGGCGGACGGTAGTGATGACTTTGCTAAAGGCGATCGGAGGGTGGAGAATATGGGTAAAGTGAACGGCTGAGATGGAGGTGATCATGAGGTGCACACAGCGTCACGTGGCGGGTTCTGATCGCGGCGATAGCGGACGGTCCAGATTACATCTAGAGATCGATCGGAGGGTCGTGGTCAGTTACGGGTTTGGATGGTTAAGATTGGATGTGAGACGAGCCATAGGACGGTGGAGAAGATGACACGTGGCGCAAGGGGGAAAAGAGGCGCTAGCGCATGGCTTGGATGAGATCTGGCGCTTGATCAGACGGTGGTGGTGGAAGCGTGTACGTGGAAGTTACTGGTCCGTTGGATCTAGATTAAGATCCAACGGTCAGGAATGCGGGCGGACCAGTCAAAGGGGGCGGGCCGTGTGGCGCAATCAGAGGGTGCCACGTGGCCAGCTCTGAGTGGCTGAAAGGAAAAAATGAGATTGGAGGGAGATAGAGGCTGAATTTGGAAAAACTCAAAACATGAAATTGTAGATCTTGATGAGATCTACAAGTTTCATGTTAACCAAAAACGGAGATGAGGTCAAATGTGATACAAAAATACAAGAATACAAATATACATATGTATAGTATACAAGGAGGCCCAAAAACCCAAGTTTTGCCTACGAGCTCTGAATTGAATGAAATTAGTCTCATTTTAAAGGTCTCTGGATGTGTATTAATCTGAAGCTGAGTGGACCTAATTCGGAGTTTGTAAGAGAGAGATATGAGCATTCTAAGGTCCGGGAGTTTTGGGGCTTTATTGGGTATTTTACAAAAGAGAACTCTGGCCTTCTTCCCTATATTATTAACTAATGGTGTACACACTATAAGGAAGGTGCTATTTCATTTTGGAGGGGATAAAATACAAGTAAATAAGTGGATATTTTACAAGTGGAATTTACACATGAATTGGCTTCTTATTAAATGCAAATATGAATGCTAAAATGCATATTTTGTGGATTGATGTATGAATGCTATTTATGCAAGATAAAGGGAAATATGAAGCTAAATACCCGGGGACAAAGCTCAATTTTCAATTTTAAGAGTGATGAATTACAGATTCATCACCTGGCAGGGACTGGAATGCAATTTCCAAAACCTTCAGGGGCCTCACTGTAAAATACCCATGCTGCACGTGAGAACCACATGGGGTCCTAGGCTCGGATGGCTTCAGAGGCTCGGCTCGGGGACTCTGAAGGTTTGGACTCGGCTCGGATGGAGGCTCAGCTAGCTTCGAGGGCTCCGAGCCTGATGGTCGGGGAAGAGGCTCGGAGGGGCTTCGTGGCGTGCTATGGACTGTGGATCAAGTGATGATCCAAAGGTTATGGATTGCTGGCGATGTGGCGCGCTGCAACACTATGGATCAAGGTCAATCCAACGGTCGCTGGAACTTGATGCAGATGACGTCGTGGACGATCAAGAGCCGTTGGATAGGGATGAATCCAACGGCCCCTGAAGCTCGGGGCGAGTGGCGATGGCGTGCTCAGGTGCGTAGGATCCTCCTGATCCTACGGTTGCGGAACGAAGGTGACGTGGCGTGCTCTAATCCGCCCGATCAAGGAGATCAGATGGTTGCTGGCCGCCTGACGTATCCGGATTCGCACGAGTTAAGGAGTTGTTTTTAATTTTTTTAAGTGAAAATAATATGTGTCATTTGTTGTAGGCAGCGATCGGAATCGGTCAAGAAATATCCACAAATATTATTCAATTTTTAATCGAGTGGTTTTATGTTTATTTTACTTGAGCAAGTCCCAAGGTCGATCACAAGGAGGCAAAGGAACAACCTAGATTTATGTCTATCAAGATTCATGCACGGTTTTCGAGGCAGCCTATTTTGGGAATTTTTCAATGCAATAAGGGATGCAAAATACAATTTCGGCCTATTTAGGGACTAAAATGTAAACTTCGACCAAACTATGTCCGAAAAATATGAAACTTGGCCGAGATGATGATTATGACAAAATGAATACACTTTAATTTTTTTGAAATTTTTGAGTACAATATGAATTTTTTATGTATTTTTAAGTACAAACAAAATAAATTTTAATATTTAATTATAATAAATATTAAACCTACTTGTTTTTAAGATATAAAATTATCTAAGATCTATCACTAAGTAATGGATCCTATAAAAATCCTACATCTCAAAAATGTGGGGTTTAATACCTATTAAAAATTAAATACTGAAATATGCAAAATGATTTTTACAGGGCAAACTATGCATACAAATACAATTCTTTTTGGGAACAATGTTAATCAAAATTAACTCTTCAATATGTGATTTTTCGGGGATTTTTAAAGCAACAGTTAATTGAATATGAATTTTAGAGCGTAAATTGGGCAAAATATGCTAATTTCCACAAAAAATAATTATTAATTAACCACTGATCACAAAAAATATCCATGATATGTCAAGACGTAGAGGATTAACAGATGAACATCATGTTATTTTCTGAAGAATAAAATAATGTCTAGAAGAGGTTGAAAAACTAAGGAGAACACACGGGTATGAATGCAAATAAAAAAATAAAATAAATAATAAAAATTGCAGAGGGGACCTAATTGTAATTACCTAAACAGATGAGGGGTTGATCTGCAAATGTGCCAGGGGGTCACGTGCAGCGGACGTGACCTCTGGCTGGAAGGATTGCGGCGCGAATATGGAATTGCTGGGGGGTTCCTTGCAAATTCCCCCTCAGTCACGTGCAAGGCATGTGACCTGGTGGCTGATGTCACGCTGACGTCCCCCCACATGCACGCGCTTCGCACGTGGGGGGTCTCGGCCTTGGAGGCCGGTGGCGATAGCGGCGGAGAGGCGGACTGGTCGCGACGGCTGTTGGTGTAGGCTGGCGGAGGGGCTCCGGTGCTGCGGTGGGTGACGAAGGCGGGCCGGAGCACCGTTGGTGGTAGTCGTCGAGGATGTGGTGGCTTTGATGGATGTAGGCACGATGTCGACGTCGGCGAAGAAGGTGGCGGCAGAAGTCAATGGAGGCGATGACGGCGTTTGTCGTTGTCGGAGAAGATGGTTGCTGAGGCGGAGTAGCTGTAGAACCACCGCCTCCTGCGGCGGTTGGGCGGTGAGGCGAGTTGGAGTCGTGGCGGGGCAGGTGAAGTTGGAGGCGGCGAAGTCGATGAAGATGTTGGCGGAGTCGGAGTAGTTGGCTCGACGAGAGAACTCGGAGCGGAGGCAGCTCGCACGAGGGCGGTGCACGGCAAGGCGTCGCCGCCTTAGATCTCGCCGCACAGAAGCTTGCTCGTCGGTGTTGTCACCGCCTCGAGGAGGTCTGCGGTCAATCGGCGGATGACCGTCTCAAGGCGTTGTCGAGGTTCTTAAATAGGGGGGAGAGATCAAGTGGCTGGTGCGAGATGAGCAGGGCGGCGGTTGCGAGGTTCGCGGCGAAGGCGGGGAAGGCTGTTGGCGGCGCGGTCAAAGCGGAGGAATCGAGGTCAAGGCGAAGAAGTCGCGGGGTTGTTGGGAGGAAGACGAAGCATTGCAGCCGTTCGATCAGAGAGAGATCGAACGGTTGAGATCGCACCACGTGCGTGACTGAGAGAGAGGGGAGTGGGCGTGGCACGTGCGGAGCACGTGCCTGCGGGGCACGTGCGACGCACGTGCGTCCGTTTAATTTTTATATATATATAAAAACGAAAATATAAAAGACTAAAAAACGATGACACGTGGCGGCACCAGGTGCTGCCACATGTCAGCTTTAGAAAAAATGAAAATAAAAGATTTTGTAAAATCAAAAAGAAATAGTAAACGACCTTGGATCGAAAAAGTTCCTTCACAAAAAATGCTCGTCTTGACGAGATCTACAACTTTCATGAAGATATCAAAGCCAAAATCGGTCAAATGTAAAAAGTGAATTTTTAGGGTATCTCATGTACATAGAATACCTTGATTTTTGGGTTTTCTAATTTTTTGTCATTTTTAAACAAGATAAAAAATACGAAAAAATAAGGAAAATCAGAGATAAATAAAAGACATCTAAATCTAATTTTTTTGGATTTTTATTGATAAAGAAAATATGTACATAAAATAAGGATCAAAAACCGCGAAAATATACAATGTACAAAAGAGGCCCAAAACCCAATTTTCACATACGAGTTTCGATTCACTTGAACTTGGTCTTGTTTTGAAGGTAGTTGGATTTGCATTAGTTCAAAAGTGAGTAGGATCAAATTGGATACTGGATGGAGAAGATATGGGGCTCTTAGTCCAAAAATCCTGAAACTAGGGTTTGGGTTTTTGGTCCACTTAACAGGGTTAGTAATTTTTTTGTATTTTTTATTTATTCTTGTTAGTGATATATACACAGTGGAGGTAGTTTTGTGTAATTCGAAGTTAGCATGAAGGAGCTAAAAATCCGAGAAATTAGGCTATTTACAGGTCATTTTTGGCTGAGGTTTTTTGGCTTATTATTTGTGCACAAATGATGGATAAAATACCATTCTTATGCAAACATGCATGAGTGCTAATTATGCAGAATAAATGCAGAAATGTTGCTGATTTTGAGGGACTTGAGCTTAATTAATGAGACTTAGAGTGATGAATCTGAGATTCATCATCCCCCTATACTTAAACCATGCTTGTCCCTGAGCATCAAAAAGAAATGCTATGAGGTGAAATGAGATTGGGTTCCATACCAAGACCATGAGCGGAAGGTGAAAGTGAAACTAAACTCGACCTTTGGATTAATAGTTTGTCGGAACTTCTGTGAGACTTAGAATTTTAAAATCAATAGCCCTCAAGTTCTACACATCATTGTCACAGTTTCGGCTCAGAAGTCATCTTAGATCAATCCTCTTCCCAAAGTACACCCTTTGAACATTGAATAACCGACTCATGTGTTTGAAGGGTTTTAGCTCTTCCCATCCAGAATGCCGGACTACCATGCTCCTCTCCTCTCCAGTAACTCGTCCTCGGGGAGTCAGGTATTTCCTTCTAAGGTATGTCGCGTTGTGTTCACAATCGAATTGGGGGAGAAAATAGAAGAAAGAGAAAAGAACTGGACGGTGGCCAGTGTAGTCACCTCTCCTTGTGAAGATGGCCAGTGTAGCCGAGTCTCCACCAAGATCTGCAGGTTTCTTGAAGCTTGGACCTTTTTGGTTGGATTTTTATTTGGTAGAATGCTTCTTTGTATTTGGAATTTTTGGTGGTTCTGCTTGGATCTTGTTGTGCCCCTACGGATATAGAATCTTTTTGTTCCGTACATTTTTTGGGGTCTTAGAAAAAATTGTTCCCAACTGTCCATCCCTTTTCCGAAGCTTTATTTCAACCCATACTCCGGTCTTTAGATTTCCACGCTACCAGAAAAGAGACTCACACAGTCTTCCAACATCCCTCCTGAGTTGAGCTAAGTGCATAGTGCGAGAGTGCAAATTAATTTCATATTCCATAGTTGTACCCAGAATGAAGAGACCAGGTTAGACACTAAGAGTCAAACATTGTACATTGTCATATGGAACTTAAAGAATTAAGTCAAAAGACCCGATGCTCTTAAAATCCTATTTCTCGGTGAAGTTCCTCTGAAAATTAGGTGGATTAAGGTCAAGTCCAGACCACTCTCGGTTTCTACTCATAACTCGGTTCAGAACCCAATGAGTTTTCACAGATGCAAATGCATGTGATGTTGGATGAAGTGCAGGTGTGTGAAGTACAGACACAAATTTTTTTTATTGATTTTTTTGATGCAAAGAAGCCATTTTTTTCAAAAATTTTGGGCAAAGTTAGTGTTAGTAGAAAAAGTCTCTCTTTTGTTTTTTTTTCTTTTTTTTTTCAAGTTAGTTACCCACCCCGTAAATACATATAGACTTACACGAAAGTACGAGATATGGATAAAATATATACAAAGTATATACACAGACCCCCCTATACTTAGCGAGTGTTGTGTCCTCAGAGCACAAGAAGCGTAAAGAAGACAAAGCTCAGGCTAAGTGTAAGAGAGTGAGAAAAAAGAAAAAATAAAGCGGTAGAGATATGTGAATGAGGAGAGTATAAACAGGTGGATGTCGATTCTCCCTATACTTAGGCTCTAGTCAGCCTAAGTATAGAAGAAGGGTGGAAGTGAAGTGAAGTGATCGGGAGAAGTAGAAGGATGATATGTACAGATGGCATCGATCCCCCCCTATACTTAGGCCTTGGCCTAAGTAAAGGAAGAAGCTGTACAAGAAGGCCGATGTGGTCAGGAGGGAGGGTGGGTAGCCGATGATTAAGGCGGTTTTCGGCTTATCTTCTTGTGAGCCTGCGGTGGGAGTTCGTAATGATGAGTCGGAGATGAGGCATAAGATTCCCAACTATGATCAGTGTCATCCTCAGAAAAATCATGATAGATAATAGATGAAGTGTTTGAGTCAGAAGAAAGATATCCATCATCAGAGTTATCCTCGGAGGAATAGTATTTGAAAGTGGAAATACTCCAAGTATTCATGTCTTTTTGTTTCTTCAGTTGTTTCCTCAGAATTCGTTCCTTCTTGGGGTCAATCGGTTTATCCTCGGATGAATACTCGGAAGCACCGGTCTCAGTCAGCTCATAAGAAATAATTCTAGTGTACTTGAAGAGGTCAAGAGCATCAGCTTTGGATGAATAGTAGTTAGGAATGGGAGTTGCCCGACAAGAATTGAATTTTAGATCTTTGTGAAGATATGGCTTTAGAGCTGCCGAACAGACTTCACTCATGTAGACTACCTTTTCCGGACCTGATGAGGGATCATCAACTGATTCCTTTTCTGAAAGGTCAAAGGTGACTCTCTTTTTATTTTTTCGTGAAGGTGTCAGTTCACTTGAGTATTCAGATGAATAGCCATTAGAGTTCTTCTCCTTGGTCGGTTTGCGTTTATTCTTGGTTGTCTGAATGTTGGTGCACTCTCGATTTGGAATGATTTGGTCCAGGTATTCAGAGAATGTTGCTCTAGGGTGCGACCATGCATATGTTTCAATATCGTAGTAGAAGGATTTGTCTATTTTGAGACCTGCAGGAATTGAAATACTGGGGAGAGTCTCTAAACCAATAGTCTCATCAACAACCGCTATCTCAGGTGTAGCATCGGGGTAGGGCTCTTCTAACGCTTCATGGTTGTGACTGTCGGGGACTTCGTGGGTTTCCTTAGAAGATCGTGGTTCCTCAAAGACAGGGCCAGATCTAAGTGCTTCCAATGCTGTGAAATTGATTTCCCGAGTCTCACAATCAATAATTGCCTTAGCCAATGCTAAGAATGGCTTTCCGAGAATGATTGGAGACTGGGTGAATTCTCCTTGATGCTCAATATCAATGATCGTGAATTCTACTTTGAGCGGAGCATCTTGAAATTTCATGATGACAGAAATGATTCCTCTCGGCCGCTTTATAGATCGGTCCTCCAATTGAACAATCTCTCGTATCTTCTGAATCGGTCCGAGTTTGAGTTCATGGAATATAGAGGTCGGGAGGATATTGATCGGTGAATCGTCATCAATCCGAGCATGGGTGAAAATTGTGTCTTTGGTTTCACAGTCAAATTTGGGATCCCGCTTCACTATGCGGCTCTTGGTTTTTCTCCTCAATACCAAGGAGGAGGCCATTGACAAGATATGTCTTTCGGTCTTTGTTCCAATCCTGCCCGACTTTTTCTTAGTTAGTTTTTCCATTAAAAATCTTTTAAGGTCGGGGAAGTGTTCAATGGCCTGTAAAAAGGGAAGTTCAAAAATCAATTTCCTTCCTAGTGCTTCCCGTATAGTTGGATCCCAATTCCTCAGACCGTCTTCAGTTTCAATTTTTATGAAAATTTCTGAATTTTCAATTTGTTATGGTTTTCAAATATTTCCATTTTTTGGTATTTTCTGTGCGGTGTGGGGGTGTGGTGTGTTCTTCAGATGAAAAGGGGCCTTGATATTCAGAGAGATAGTCCGCGACATAGTCATTTCTAGGGGAGTAATATGTAGAAGTGAAATTGTCAGAATCGTCTCTAGGTCCCTGAATATCCTCAGAATTTTTAATCTCAGATCCAATCATTTCCTTATTTATTTTAATGTCCGAGCCACCATAGAATGCGATTAATTGGTCGGTGAATTTTTGTAATCTATCCTCCATTGATTCAAATCTTTTATTCATCCTCGAAATATCATCCTCAAAAATTTGTTCACGATAACTAATGGGAGCAATTGATGATTCAATGATTTCATCTTCCATTTTTCTATATGTGCTAGGAGAGGAGTTTCTTGGAATATCCAATATATGATCATTATTTTCAGAAAATATCTCCTCAATAATTATGGAAGGCGGCTGCTTATATGATCCAAACATGTGGAGTTCGTCCGAGTAGAGTTTATTCCTTTGATCTTGAGTGGTTAGATCTTGGTATGGTGGAGTCAGCATACAGGATTCCTGTGTTTCTATGTAGTCAGTCCAGTCCTCTGTATGATCGTCATGTCTGAAGAGGGGGTTGTCATGGTCAATCCAAGCTGATGATTGTTCATTAGTGTTCCAGGGCAGGGTTGATGAAAGAGGTGAAGAAGTGTTCAATTCAATCATGTGGTGATCATCTCCCATGAACGAAGGATTGACATTTATGAATATGAAGGATGAATTGTATGATCGGCGTAAAGAGGATTGATAAATGAAGAAGTAGAGACCTCAATCATTTGTTGGTTTGTCTGCTCCGAATACAAAGGGTTGTCATTCATGAAACAGATCGGATTAGCAGAGGGAGATGGATTTATTGGTGGTTGAGGAGGAGGTGTTTTGGGTCTAATCGATACGAATTCATTTTCATAGTATAGCTCAGATGGATTCTCGGATAAACATTCGGACATTTTTGAAAGAGCTGAAAGGAGTGAGGGGTTGGGTCTGCAAGAGTTATTGGACAAGAATTCCATGGTGAATTTTAAATCAAGAAAGGAGAGAGATGATTGCACGGGATAGTCAAGAGAAATTTTATCAAATGTGCGGGTGTTGATCTTCGAAATCGGTTCACGCACACCAATGCAAACACAATTCAAACCCCGGGTTCACCAACGCGCACAATGAAGCCGTAAAAGCTCGGTTATTATCTTTTCAATTTTAGTTGGTGATAATTCAATCCTGGCAAAAATTTAGCGAGCCGTTAGGTGCCGAAATTTTGGATTTGGGCTCTAGCCTTAAGTATCGTCTCTCGCTCACTCAGAAAAATAGAAACATCCAAGGTCGGGGTTGCTCTCCTACAGAAATTCTTGATTTTATGGGTTAATTTGAAATCGGCTATATTTAGCAGTCCCAATTTTAATTAGGTGATCACTGAAGAATTAAAATGAGCACAAATACACGTCTATCGTCCAGTCCCAATTTCCTTTACAATTATGTGATAAAACAAGAGGGAGAAATTCGGGAAAAGCTGATGCACGCAGAAAACTATGATGAATGCTCAGTTAGAAGACTTACAGTGAATCCTCGCAATCTTTATGTGGGATGCTAGACAGAATTTAAAAATTATTCTAAATGAATGCAAGCTGATGAAAAACCGCACCTAAGTAGAAAGTTCTATTAGCGGGGAAGAATTGAGTTAAATTTGGCTAAATTGAACGATCTATGTGCGTCTCAGTTAATAGTGCAATGTGGCTTAAGATCCTTCGAGAACAATCAAAAATAAAAATGCTCTGAGAGTCGTATGTGTAGCTCTATCCTAATCGCCACTCAAGTCGGGCCCCACCCTCACCGGAGAGTGAAACAAGCCACGACACACCACAGAAAAGTTCAGAGTCTTTTTACACACGAGAGTCCAAACGAACACTGCTATAAATGGGTAGAAATTGAAATTGCATAAATTTAAAACCTAGACTCTACGCTCTCTCACGACTCGACTCGATCTTAAATTAATTGTGACTTCTTCGGATGTCGGTGAAGATGCATCGGTTTCTTGAAAAACTGCTCCATGTACGCCGGATACCTCGCAAGAAAAATAAGAGAGAGAGGGTTAGAGAGTGACTCAGAAAATAATCAAAAATATAATAGAAGAAATAAATGTTGAAAATAAACACAAGAAATAAAATGGGATTTACAGTGAAAAATTCGGGGGTCAGACTACCCGAATGCGGAAAACCGAACAAGAAAAATTTTCAAAACATAAAACTAAGTCGTTTGCCTCCCCGGCAACGGCGCCATCTGACGTATCCAGATTCGCACGAGTTAAGGAGTTGTTTTTAATTTTTTTAAGTGAAAATAATATGTGTCGTTCGTTGTAGGCGGCGATCGGAATCTGTCAAGAAATAACCACAAATATTATTCAATTTTTAATCGAGTGGTTTTATGTTTATTTTACTTGGGCAAGTCCCAAGGTCGATCATAAGGAGGCAAAGGAACAACCTAGATTTATGTCTATCTAGATTCGTACACGGTTTTCGAGGTGGTCTATTTTTGGAATTTTTCAATGCAATAAGGGATGCAAAATGTAAATTCGGTCTATTTTAGGGACTAAAATGTAAACTTCGATCAAACGATGTCCGAAAAATATGAAACTTGGCCGAGATGATGATTATGACAAAATGAATGCACTGTACTTTTTTTGAAAATTTTGAATGCAATATGAATTTTTTATGAATTTTTAAGTGCTAACAAAATGAATTTTAATATTTAATTATAATAAATATTAAACCTACTTGTTTTTAAGATTTAAAATTATCTAAGTTCTATCACCAAGTAATGGATTCTAAAAAAATCCTACACCTCGAAAATGTAGGGTTTTATAACTATTAAAAATTAAATACTGAAATATGTAAAATGATTTTTACAGGGCAAAATATGCATACAAATGCAATTCTTTTTGGGCACAATGTTAATCAAAATTAACTATACAATATGTGATTTTTCAGAGATTTTTAAAGCAACAGTTAATCAAATATAAATTTTAGAGTGTAAATTGGGCAAAATATGCTAATTTCCACCAAAAAATTAATTATTAATTAACCACTGATCACAAAAATATCCATGATATGTCAAGACGTAGAGGATTAATAGATGAGCATTTTGCTATTTTCTGAAGAATAAAATAATGTCTAGAAGAGGTTCAAAAACTAAGGGGAATACATGGGTATGAATACAAATGTAATAAATAAAATAAATAATAAAAATTGCAGAGGGGACCTAATTGTAATTACCTAAACAGATGAGGGGTTGATCTGCAAATGTGCTAGGGGGTCACGTGCGGTGCACGTGACCTCTGGCTGGAAGGATTGCGATGCGAATCTGGAATTGCTGGGGGGTTCCTTGAAAATTCTCCCTCGGTCACGTGCAAGGCACGTGACCTGGGGGATGATGTCAAGTTGAGGTCCCCCCACACGCACGCGCCTCGCACGTGGGGGGTCTCGGCCGTGGAGGCCGATGGCGATAGCGGCGGAGAGGCAGACTGGTTGCGGCAGCTGTTGGTGGAGGCTGGCGGAGGGGCTCCAGTGCTGCGGTGGGTGACGAAGGCGGGCCGGAGCACCGTTGGTGGTAGTCGTCGAGGATGCAGTGGCTTTGATGGGTGTTGGCGCGATGTCGACGTCGGCGAAGAAGGCGGCGGCAGAAGTCGATGGAGGCGATGACGGCGTTTGTCGTTGTCGGAGACGATGGTTGCTGAGGCGGAGTAGCTGGAGAACCACCACCTCCTGCGGCGGTTGGGCGGTGAAGCGAGTCGGAGTCATGGTGGAGCGGGTGAAGTTGGAGGCGGCGAAGTCGATGAAGATGTTGGCGGAGTCGGAATAATTGGCTCGACGAGAGAACTCAGAGCGGAGGCAGCTCACGCGAGGGCGGTGCACGGCAAGGCATCGCCGCTTTGGATCTCACCGTACAGAAGCTTGCTCGTCGGCGCTGTCACCTCCTCAAGGAGGTCTGCGGTCAATCGGTGGATGACCGGCTCAAGGCGTTGTTGAGGTTCTTAAATAGGGGGGAGAGATCGAGTGGTCGGTGCGAGATGAGCGGGGCGGCGGTTGCGAGGTTCACGATGAAGGCGGGGAAGGCTGTTGGCGGCGCGGTCAAAGCAGAGGAATCGGGGTCAAGGCGGAGAAGTCACGGGTCTGTTGGGAGGAAGACGAAGCATTGCAGCCGTTCGATCAGAGAGAGATCGAACGGTTGAGATCACGCCACGTGCGTGACTGAGAGAGAGGGGAGTGGGTGTGGCACGTGCGGAGCACGTGCCTGGGGGGCACGTGGGACGCACATGCGTCTGTTTATTTTTTTTTATAAAAAAGAAAATATAAAAAGACTAAAAAATGATGACACGTGGCGGCACCAGGTGCTGCCACGTGTCAGCACCAGAAAAAATGAAAATAAAAGATTTTGTAAAATCAAAAAGAAATAGTAAACGACCTCGGATCGAAAACGTTCCTTCACGAAAAATGCTCGTCTCGACGAGATCTACAATTTCATGAAGATATCAAAGCTAAAATCGGTCAAATGTAAAAAGTGAATTTTTGGGGTATCCAATGTACATAGAATACCTTGATTTTTGGGTTTTCTAATTTTTTGTCATTTTTAAACAAGATAAAAAATCCGAAAAAATAAGGAAAAATCGAAGATAAAGAAAATACATCTAAATCTATTTTTTTGGATTTTTATTGATAAAGAAAATATGTACATAAAATAAGGATCAAAAACCGCAAAAATGTACAATGTACAAAAGAGGCCCAAAACCCAACTTTCACATAAGAGCTCCGATTCACTTGAACTTAGTCTTGTTTCGAAGGTAATTGGATGTGCATTAGTTCAAAAGTGAGTACGATCAAATTGGACACTGGATGGAGAAGATAGGGGGTTTTAGTCCAAAAATCCTGAAACTAGGGTTTGGGTTTTTGGTCCACTTAACAGGGTTAGTAATTTTTTGTATTTTTTATTTATTCTTGTTAATGATATGTACACAGTGGAGGTAGTTTTGTGTAATTCGGAGTTAGCATGAAGGAGCTAAAAATCCGGGAAATTAGGCTATTTACAGGTCATTTTTGGATGAGGTTTTTTGGCTTCTTATTTGTGCACAAATGATAGATAAAATGCCATTCTTATGCAAACATGTATGAGTGCTAATTATGCAGAATAAATGCAGAAATGGTGTTGATTTTGAGGGATTTGAGCTTAATTAATGAGACTTAGAGTGATGAATCTGAGATTCATCACCGCCGTGCTCAAAGGGTCCGTCGCCTACGGCGGCAGAGGTGATTGCGCTCCGACGAAGGAGCTCTAGCTCCTCTTCCTTCTTTGGTCATTGATGAATGTCACTGGTGGCTCCCAAATAGCTGGAACGAATCGTGGAGGCATCGAGGATCCACCGGAGGTCTCAGGAGCGACTGGGGCAGTCTGGAGGAGTGCGGCGATGAATCTCAAACTTAACTCCGATGAAGTTCCGGCCACTCAAAGATAGAGTACCTGCAGGGGGGTTAGTTGAATAGCCGAGGCGTGCGAAGTGCTCCTGGAGTGATCGTGAGTGTGGTGTGAGGCATGAAGGGAGGTGAGGGTGGTCCGGTGATGGTGCTCCGCCAAGGTGGCGGAGCTCGCGTCAGCGTGGGATGGAGTGTGTCGTCAGAGAAGATGAAAGCGGTGCGCGAAGATGCCAAACCCGAGGAGAAGCTCGGAGGATGGTCAGAGGAGCGTGAAGTGGCTCGTGGATGGCGAATAAGATTGGATAAAGAGCACGAAAAAGAAGAAGAAGATCGTGAGGGAGATGGAGGCTTCTACTTGGGAAATGGAGCTCGAAGGCGTGCTCCTGGTCGTCGCTCGAAGGACAGTAGATGGTCCTGAGCTCGTGCAGCTCACGGAGGAGGCTGCGGCACGGCGGGGGATGGCTGTGGATCTCGTCGGAGATGGATCTTGGTCTTCGCTCTACGACACCTCAAATCGTTATCACCAATAGGAAGGAGGGAGCTCGGGGATTATCTTCATGATGGTGGATGGGACTGACAATCGACGGTGGGGGCGTATTTATAGGTGGAAGGTGATGGCGTAGGTGGCGAAGTGGTGGAGTTAGTGGGCGTCGTGGAGCGAGGTAGAGGGAGTTCATGGTGTTTGGCGAGGATGCGGGAAGAGTGGGGTATGCAACGGTGGTGAGAGGAGGTGGAGAGGGTGGCCGGAGTGGCTCCCGAAATAGAAAGGGAGCAACACACGTGCGAGGTGGGCGACGTGGGGCGCGGGCCAATCGGGAGGTTGGAGACGATGTCTTTACCGTTGGATCGAGTGATCCAACGGTCAGGAGAAGGGTGGAATGATGGGGTTGAGATTGGATCGGCGGGGTCAATGCGCTAGCGTGCGGTGGAGATGAAGCCCTGGGGTTTGATTGAACGGTGGAGATCCAAAGCGAGGTGAATGACCAGGGTTGAGAGCTTCTGGCGAAGATCGGAGGGCGTAGACATCGCCACGTGGCACAAGGAGGGCGTAGCGCTGGCGAGCGGTCTAGATAGAGTCAAGGGTTCGATCGAACGGTGGAGAAGCTTCGCGGTTTGGACGGTCCAGATTAGGAGAGAAAGGGTGTGATCGGACGGCAGTGGAAAAGGGATGCGTGGCGCGTGATGGGGTGGGTCGCGTGGCTCAATCAGAGGGCGCCACGTGACCTGCTCTGAATGGCTGGAAAAGAAATTGGATTTAGAGAGAGATGGAGACCGAATTTGGAAAAACTTAAAACATGAAAGTTGTAGATCTCGACGTGATCTACAAGTTTCATGGTGACCAAAAATGGTGATTAGGTCAAATATGATACAAAAATATAAGAGTACAAATATACATAAATATAGTATACAAAGGGGCCTAAAAACCCAAGTTTTGCATACGAGCTCCGAATTGAATGAAATTGGTCACATTTAAAAGGTCTCTAGATGTATATTAATCTGAAGGTGAGTAGACCTAATTCGGAGGTTCTATGAGAGGGATATCGGCATTCTAAGGTCTAGGTTCTCCAACTGGGTTTGGGGCTTTATTGGGCAATTTACATGATAGGAATTTTTGGACTTCTTCCTTATATTATCAACTAGTACTATACACAGTATAAGGAAGGTATTATTTTATTTTAGAGAGGATATAAAATATAGATAATTAGGTGAATTATTGGGAGTATTTTACAAGTAGATTTTACAAATGAATTGGCTTCTTATTTAATGCAATTATGAATGATAAAATGCATGTATTGTGGATTTATGCATGAATGCTATTTATGCAAGATAAAGGGAAATGTGCTGCTAATTACTCGGGAACAAGGCTCTATTTTCAACTTTAAGAGTGATGAATCACATATTCATCAATTATGAACGCATACGAGTAAGGAAGTTAGTCTAAAATAGTTTGCAAAGGAAGTTGCAAATAAGTAGTTGGAATATTGACACTTTGACTGGCAAATCGATGTATATAGTAGATACGACGGAAAGAAGGAAGATTTAGATATTTTGTATCCAAGAGACAAAATGGGTTGGAGAGAAAGCAAGGGAGATCAAGAAGACATGTTTTAAACTTTGGTATTCATGTAAAGATAAGGATAAAATTGATGTTGGATTAGTTGTTCATAAAAGATTTGAAGGATAGTGTGGTTGAAATGAATTATTTTTCTAAAATTGGTGCTCGAAGAAAAAAATTCCACAAGCTTTTCATATGGGAAGGAAATAAAGAGATCACTTTGGTAGATCTAGCTAATACCGAAAGTTACTTGAATCGTACAAGCTATTGTTCATGGATGCTTCATGGTATGCTAATGTTCATGGAGGCCATTACTTCGGGGATAGAAATCACGAAAGAAAAGTCATTCTGGATATTGCAACAACTTGTGATCTTTTCATAGAAAACCAAGGAAGGAAATATCGGTATCGATATCGTTTCGATACAATGTCGATACCGATATATCGCCGATATATCGGCGATATATCGACGCATATCGCCGAAACCCGGTATCCACCAAGGCATTTTCTCCTGTCGATATCCGATATCGTCCATATCGGCGATATATCGGTGACCTGTCGATACCGATATATCGCGATATGGCGATCCCGGTAGAAAACACTCTCTTCAAGAAAAGGGGGGAGCATTTAATTACTTATAAGAGTGCCCCAACTAAAACACAGATAAACTACTTTGCATTGAGGATAAGAGATCGATTGTGTTGTAAAGACTGCAAAGTAATCCTAGGAGAGAGCTTGATAATCCAACATCGCTTGTTAGTCATGGATATGCAAAGAAAATGGTTGGTAAAGAAAAGAAGGATTTCTAATATCAGTAGAATTAAATGGCGAAATCTGCAATTTAAGCAATACAACTTCAGGGAGAAGGTTTTAAAAAACTTATCTTGGTATAGTAACATAAGTTCAAACAAGATGTGGGAGGTGGTAACATCTTGTATTCGAAGGGTAGCCAAAGAGATGCTAGGCGAGTCGAAGGGATGAGTTTTAGTACAAACGGAGGCTTGGTGGTGGAATGGAGGGGTGCAAAAGAAGCTCAAGATTAAAATAGCATGCTTTAAAGCTATGTCTAACAATATAACAAATGAACTTGTCATAAACTATAAAATAGCAAAGAAGGAAGCAAAGAATGCTCTAAGTGAAGCTAAGTCAAAAACTTATGAATTTTTGTACAAAATTCTTGACTCTATAAGGACCAAAAGGATATATTCATGTTGGGCAAAAGCAAGAGTAAGAAAGATCAAAGACCTTCGTCAAGTGAGATGCATTAAGGATGAGGAAGGGCATGTGCGTGTTATGCAAAAGGATATAGAGATTAGATGGAAGCAGTATTTCCATAAGCTTTTCATAGAGGGAGGAAATAAAGAGAACACTTTGGTAGATCTAGCGAGTAGTGAAAGTTACTTTAATCATGCAAGCTATAGACGAATACAAATGAATGAAATAAAGGAGACATTGAAGGTTATGAAATCTGGGAAAGGTGCAGGACATGATGACATTTATATAGAAGTATTGAGAGATTCAAGGTGAGTGTGGTTTGACTTGGCTTACAAATCTATTCATTGTTATTTGACGAGGCAAGAAAATGCATGAATAATGGAGGAGAAGCATCGTGGTGCCTCTTTATAAGAATGAAGGAGACATTCAAAATTGTTGGAATGACGAGCACTCTGAACCGCCCTTGGTAATTAATGCCGATTATTGATAATGATTGTCGAAGTTGTTGTAGTCGAGCAATCTAGGAACCGTCAAAATTGATCACATCAAAAAATGATATAGACAATCAAGTTTCAATACGATCAAAATTATTTATTTTACTTGGGTACGTCCCAAGGTCGAACTCAGAGAGGTAATACAAGGGTCTATAAGCAACAATTAAATAATATAAAGATTTTAGGTATTCAGAGAAGAGATGGATTTTTTTTGGTGTTTTATATTTTCATTTTTTTATTATTTTTAAGATAAAGAGATGTGATTAATTGATAAAATAGATGATGCATGAATTTTCAAAGAATTATCTTGGTGCTGGAAATAATGTTATGCTATGTGTTGAGAAAAAAGATAGACACGAGCTTTTTTCTTCGTGATTTATTTTGATGATGGATTAAATGATGCAATATGTTAATACGAAGATAGATGCAGGTCAAGTAGATAAGCAAAGCACAAGCATGATAATTAATTAGTTCCTCCCCTTCAATTTATTTCAGAAGTAATATGATTAATTATTCTCAATTGATGTCCCAAATTTATTCCCTTAATTTCTTAATTTATGAGCAATAAAAGATCAATATCAAGAATAAAAGTGCTCACAACTGAATGAATAGACCCCTCAAATAATTAGCACTCGATAATGTCTCAGAAAGTGGATCACAATAGGTATATGATAGATAAAGAATTAAGGACGACATAAAGAGTGCAGAAATCTGATAGGTGCTTCACAAGATATGAATAAAATGAGATTCAAGAACCAAATAGTTATAATAATAAATAAAGTTTGCAAATATAATTTAGGAGGGGTCTTATTGCATTGTTTCCTAATCGGTTGGTCTTTAGTGCAATTTACCCCAAATGGGGTATAATTGTGGTTTCTAGAAGTTGTGAGGGTTTCTATGCAAATTTCCTAGAGTCACACGTGTTGTGTGTGTGATTGGGACGCCCTTATGATTTTGGGAAGATAGAGGGCTGGGGTGAAATTTACCCCGTATGTACGTCCAGAGCACACGAGGAGCGGAGGCTTGGGTAGTGGTTCGGTGGCCCCCTCCATGTGGCTCGTTTTTTCTGCTTTAATAGTGCTTGAGACACTCAGCTTGGACGACTGGATTGGAAGGATCTGGAGTGTTCTTCCTTCGGATCTAGTGGTCGTATTTTGGGTGACAATGGACAACCAAGATGATGACATTTCTTGATCCGAGGGTATCTGCTCACATAGACCTGGTCAGTTTCTTCTTCTTTGTGTCAATGAGTGGCTCCGACAATATGCTCCTGCTTCCTCCTCCTCTTGGCTGACACATGGCCGAGGGGCATCGATGAAGTAGCTGCGTAAGGGCTTAAGATTTTGCTTTGGCGACGGGTTGTGTCTTCCTACAAGAAAGTTATGGACTCGAGATGCAAGCTTTCGATCTAGATGCTAAGCCACAAAGAAAGGAATGTGAGGCGAAGCTCCGGTGTAAGCGGTGGAGATGGAGCGAGGGCAGTGGAAGGTTGCGGTACGGAGCAGAGAACACAAGAAGATGAAGGTGAAGGTGGTTTCTTCATTTGTTATAGGATTGGATTTTGGTTGAAGAAGAACAACGGTGAAGTAAGGAAAAGGAGGTATTGATGGGATAAGACAATAAAGAAATGATGACGATGGGAAAAAGATAAGGGTATACTTGCAGGTGATTTTTGCCGGAAGGTGGATGAGCTTCGGCTCAACTCCAGTTCTCGCCTTAGCGTCCGGTGATTGATGCAAGCTTGGATGACTCTTAAAAGCATAACAGTAGCAAGGTGTATGGATTACCTTGGATCATGCATGTGGACGACCATCTTCGCTCTCTATGTACTCTACTCCGCTATCACCGGAGTTTGACTTCATATGTTGGTGGTTTCTCTGTGAAGGTGGTGGATGATCGTGGTAGAGTCGATGGGTTAGTTAATTAGGGAGAGACGGAGAAGAGAAGGGGTTTTTGGAAGTTGGTGATGGCTTCGATCGTCGGTTAGAAATGAGGGATTTGGGGGTTCTAGGTGATTAGGATGAGGCGTTTGGTGGCTGCAACGATGAAGGGGGAAAGGGTAATGGATCGATCGAGGGATAAGATCATTAGGTGGCTCAAAGGTGATGGGTTTCCAATAATTTGGGATTCCATTTATTAGGGTTTTAGATTTTGGATTGGGGATTAGGTGGTTAGCAACAGGTGGTCGGCATTGTAGAGGATACAACAGTGAGGTCGTAGATCGGAGAGTGGACGATGGTGATCGACCAAGGTTAATGGAGATGGAAGGTAGGCAGAGCTCGGGCGGAGTGAGACAATGCTGGAGCAAGAAGATAGGCTACACTCACTGTTAGATTGTGGAAATCTAACAATGCATAGCCCATCACGTTATGCACACGTGAGAAAGAGAGCACGTGCTAGGCACGTGTATGAGGGTTAGGCGGGGCTGCTGAGGGCCATTGGATCGAAATCGATCCAATAGTTCATATCGAGGGCGAACATGACAAGACCAGTTGACCATGCCTTGAGGCAGGTTGACTTGATGGCAGAGGTTGACCATTTGGAGAATGACACATGGAAAACGTTGATCGAGACTAGATCATCGACCAGTGCATATATGCAAAAAATAAATAGGGAATAAATAAAAGATGGACTCCGATGCAAAGTGTCCTAATTGAAAAGTGTGCATCTAAATGTGATCTACAATGTACATGAAGGACTTGAATGCACACGGATGGAATTGTGCAAGATATGATCTTTTTTGATGATAATTTATGTATATAAAATATCATTTTTATAGCTTTATAATTTTATTTAGTTCTCTGTGATGGAATAATGTATGTAAAAATTCATATATGCTATGAAATGATGCAATGGACTTGAATGTGATTTTTTTGGATTACTTTAATGTTAGAATAAATTAGGGAAGTGAAATATATACATGTGGACTATGTAATAAGCTCAAGCCAGAATTGATATTTATAATAGCTTTTCAGATCTTTTTGGATTTTAAATTTTATATGATTAATTAAAATACTGAATAAAATAAAGAAATAAAAAAAGAAAATAATCAAAATGAGTAAAATATGCACATGAAATGACATGTCAAAAGTTAGTGAAATTATACAATGCACAGTTAGGTCCCAAATCCTGCCTTTTACAAATGGATCCCTATTCTTTTGAATTTGATTGATTTGTAGATATTTGAATGTACATCAATTCAAAAGCGAGACATTGAAATTTAACATCATCTGGGTGAGATATCAGCATTTGCGGTTTTTTTCACGAAATCAGGGTTTCGAGTTTATTTTAAATATATCGAAAAGTTAATATTTTTTAGGATTTTTTATTGATTAATGTTAGTGATCTGTACACAATGAAATTGGTTTCAGTTCAATTGGAATTATCATGAATTAACTAAAAATGCTTGAAGTTAAGTGAAAAATATGCATATGAATATGAATGCAAGAATGAATACTATTTATGCAAATTATTTACAAGTGCATGAAAGTTAATTTTATGATATTAACATATGAATGCATCTATATCTCGAGACAAAACTCTTAGAGCGATGAATCACATATTCATCAGCGAATTACATAGGTATCAAGATGATGAGTCATTCTATGAAAACTGGAGAACGTGCGATCGAAAGAAGGTTGAGGCAAGTTTTCAAAGTAAAAGAAAATCAATTCGGATTCATACCAGATCGCTCAACTATTGAAGCCATCCACTTTGTTGACGAGAATAGTGGAGATTTATAGAGTTAAAAAGAAGAATCTCCATATGATTTTTATTAGTTTGGAGAAGATTGTATGACTCTGTCCCATAAGAGATATTGTGGAGATTTTTGGAGAAGAGACAAGTACATGTCCTATACATTAACCTTATAAAATATATGTACGATAGTGCTTCATCTTGTATGAGGGATCCAATCTCGGAAGGTTGACTATTTTGACATCGGCATTGGTCTGTATTAAAGTTCAACTTTGAGTCCATTAATTTTTCCTTTAATTATGGATGAGTTGACTAGTCATATTCGTTGATTATATTGTGTTGATTGATGAGATTAGAGATGGAGTAAATGCGAAGCTTAAGGTCTCGAAACATGCATTAGAGACTAAATGATTTCGTATAAGTAGGGTTAAGATCAAAAATATGGAGCACACTTTTGATGGAATCAATGGTGAATGAATCAAGGTAAAGACTGGTGATGTTAACATTCAAAAGAAAGATTCTTTTAGATACTTGAGATCTATTTGCAACGTGATTGAGAAATTGATGGAGATGTTACTCACCTAATAAATGCAGATTGGCTCAAGTGGAGAGGAACCTCTACTATTCTATGTTATAAGAAAATTCATTTGGAAATCAAAGGAAAGTTTTACAAAGTAGTCATGAGACTTGCTATGTTTTATGAATACAAAAGTTGACATGTGAACTATAAACATGTGTAGAAATAACAATAACATAAATGAAAATGTTAAGGTGGATGTGTGGACATAAACGTAAAGATCGGATTTGGAATGGTACAACTAATTAGAAAAAAGGGTAAATTACAAAAAAGGTACCCATCTTTACATGGATACCCAAATCAGGGATCGATCTTTAGTTTGTAACAAATAGGGGACTAAAGTATTACTTAACGTTTAAGTCCCCAACGCCGTGAATGGGCGGCTCAACCCCTAGTTTTCCATGACAAAATTACCCCTGGTCAGGTTTTTACTTTTCACTTCCCCCAATTTGATCTCCATCCAAACTGCCTTGTCCCTTGTGAACCCGACCGAGTAGAGGAACTCCAGTTTCGGCATTAATGTCCTCCCCACACTCGGCGCAAGGAGCACTGGGTCACGATATGCGAGGGAGCACATGTCCTCGATGCTGAGACGATGCGGGTAGAAGAGAACAGACCTCAACTGGTCGCAAGGGTGAAATTTGTGGGCAGGTGCATCGACGCGATCACGCGCATAACGAGCAATGACATGTGGTATTGGTTGCTGCCGCGCAAGACAGACAATGCCGACGACGATAGAGGGTCGTTTGCAGATTGGTGGGTGGAAGATCTCATAGTCCCGATGATCAATGTGTTCAAGAGGGTCATCATGGCAATGAAATCCAGGGGTTCAAGCACAGTGTTTTGGGGATAGTCTTGATGCACTATGCTCAGAAAGCTTTGAGGGGATTGGTGAGCAAACTATTCAGCACTTGAATCTTGTTCTGCGAAACCATGCACTTGTAGGCGCATCCATCACTCAGAGACTCCCTGTGCAGATGGTGGTGCAGGTCCTGTTCTACGTGCAACAATGCCTCAATGACGTGGCCACGAGCATCACGCGGTCTTCTCTCTAGTCGCGAGGCACCGGCCTGTCGTCGCAACGCCCCTCCGCTCGATCGCGAGCTCACGCGCATGTGTCTTGAGAATGACAACCTCAAGCTCGAGCTCGTGAAGATGAAGATGCATGTGAGGCAGATCGGCAAGGGAAGCTTTGTCAAGGAAAATGAAAAGTAAAAACCTGGTCAGGGGTAATTTTGTCATGGAAAATTAAGGGTTGAGCCGCCCATTCACGGCGTTGGGGACTTAAACGTTAAGTAATACTTTAGTCCCCTATTTGTTACAAACTAAAGATCGGTCTCTAATTTAGGAATCCATGTAAAGATGGATACATTTTTTGTAATTTACCCTAAAAGAAAAATTGGTGTAGTTTCGATCGAGGATAAGATGCGAGAAAATCAGTAAAGTGGTTTGACAATTTACAAATGAGGCTGACTGATGCACTAGTTAGGAGATATGATATCGGAATGTTGAACCAATTAAAAGAAGGAAGGTCAAAAAAATGTTGGAAGAATGCATGTAAACGTGAGAAAATACATTGTTAATTTTTCCGACTCCCCCTCCATGTCAGTCCCCGTGCACGCCAGCTCTCCAAAGTTACAGACTCCTCAAAAAACCCCGCGAGAAGATCGAACCAATCACCGGTAAAGTTTTAATTGCATACCCACGATGCACGGTCTCCGGCGGCACCTGGGCCGCCTCTCCTCCCTCCGCACCCTCTCCTCCTCCTCCCGCCGCCACCCCGTCCCCACCTTACCCGACTCCTCCTCCTCCTCCTCCTCCTCGTGGTCCCTCGGCATCTCCCCCGACGACTTCTCCGGCCCCGCCATCGGCCGTCCAGCCGATGATGATCACAACCATCGTGAGCTCCGCTGGGACGAGGAACTCTCCAGGGGCAACTCCAGGGACCGCGCCTTCGTGGACTCCTGGGATGACCGCTACCGGGACACCTGCGAGCTGATGAGGCAGGTGCGGGAGCCGGGCGCCCGCGGCTCCTATCTCAAGGACTCCGATAAGGCTGAGATGTACCGCCTCCATCGCTCCGACCCGGAGAATTACACAGTGGACCGCCTCGCGAAGGAGTTCCGCGTGATGCGGCAGCGCGTGCATGCTGTGCTGTGGCTGAAGAAGTTGGAGGAGGATGAGGAGGTGAGGACCGGGAGAAAGCTCGATGATTCCGTGGAGAGGCTGCTGGACGAGTGTCCTGAGTAAGTCCCCTAAGGAATTCGTGTTGTTGTTGTGAATTGTTGCTCGCTCTTTTTCTTTGTTCTTTTACATTGCCAGTGCGATGCCTTTCTCGGGCGATCCATATTTTGAAGTTAGGCGCGGTCATTGGACCGGATTTATTGCTGGCGATTGTTCTTGGATTTGGATAGGGAATTGGTACCGAAGAACCGAGTTGATGGTGTTTTCAGGGTAGGAATTGCACTTAATGAGGTCGATTGCTTGTAAATTCTTGAGATTCTCAGGTCATTATAGGATCAGGGCACTGTATACTATGGGATTATGATTCTCTTATTATGGAAATGTGATTAAAGGAATGGACATGACCCTGAAATTTTATTCCGACTTTGGTTCTTATAGATTGGTGCGGGCTTGAGAGAGGTAGAGGAACCATGAGGGAAAATCTTGCAATGATGATGGGGGGAGTGGATTGTCATTGGAAACGGGTGCTACTGTTGGGCGATTGCAACTGCGACATTCCTTGCGTTATGGTTGAAGGGAAGGCTGGAGGGTCATTTTTTGAGGTGCTTCGGTTGCGGTGGTCATGGAAATTTTGTGAACATTTGTCGTGACCCTATTGTTTCTATAACTGTAATGGTGCTGGCTATGCTAACAAATGTGCAATCTTAAAGGTGCTTGGGTTCCAAAACTCTTTTTTTTTGAAGCTCAAAAACGGGGGACGCACTCGTTGGTGCTCGCCCCATACTCGTTGGTTCCAAAACTCTTGCATGCAGATAAAGCTTTGGCAGCATGGATGAAAACAACCGGATACACATACAAATATAGGTGTTATTATATTATTATCCATTTTTAAATCCGATTATGGATACAAATATGAATATATACGAATGTGCAATATCCTCAAAATACGGATACGGATGTAAATGGATTTTGGCTATTCGGATACGAATATTTGACAAACGAATACGGGTTACAATATGGATATTGGAGGTATTGGAATTGACTTGTGTTATCTATAATTATTAACAATTTTTGTTTGTTAGGTTTATGATCCACAATTTTTACGAGAACTTCATTACTCAATACTCTAACAGATGGATCAATTTTTATTTTATCAAGAAAAATGATCAAATATATATAAATGAATGTATTATAATATGGGTACACTAACTTTTAATTAGTAATGTGGTTACTTTATTTTTTATTTGGTTACTTTATTTTGCATAGGCGTACGATATGTTACACAGATCTACAAATGGTAGTATAGTGTGCCTAGCACCCAAAAACTAGGGTTCAAATCTTGGAGCAAGCAACTGTGCGTGTTTCCCCTTCTCGTTTAAAAAATAATTATTAAAAAGCATCCTAAGTCCTAATAACAACTATTTCTTGGAGCATAAATAAAGGGAAAAATCAGTAATAATATGCATTGAGGTGAGTAGGAAAAATGAAACACATACATAATATGGTAAACATTATCACAATGAGCAAAAAGGTTAGTAATTAGATAAAACACATGTGGGTAAGACTATATATAACTTGGAGAATGGAAACAGTGCATGTGGTATTTACATAAATCCTTATAAAAATAAATATTCGAATTTGTATCATTTAAATTTTGTACCATATTTCTATTTGTCAAAATTTAAGATATTGTATTTGTATTTATATTTGTGGTTGTTGGATTTCAATTTGTTTTTGCATTTGCATTTGCCGGATAGAAAAAAAGAGCATCCATATCCTCCAATGGTTGCAGATACAAACGGATACAACAATATTTGTATTCGTTTTCATCCCTATTTGGCAGAGCTTGAAGGTTGTTTGGGCGGAGGAGATCTTGAAGCCGGCTACCTAATGATGGATCTTTTCTTGTTACTACAAGTAGGAATTTTGTGGCTCGTTTTAAAGGTGACATTATGCATTTTCTCTCCTCAACGGTGGCGAGGGGAGGTGATGCTTAGGTGGTGATGGTTTCCAGGTACCTCTACCTCTCCATCCATCGAGATGGTGGTAGCTTGGTGAGAACTGAATATTTCAGACAACTCATCCAATGTTTTATATTGAAGGTATGCGGGGTTGGGGCGTTTCTTTTAGATGTTGAGATGCGAAAATCCATTCTTCCCTTTGTTTGTTGAGTGGTCAATTTGTTGAAATCTTTACTTCTAGATTGTCTTTGGGATCATCTGACGCTGTCTTTATGTTGTTCAAGGCCATATCAAATTTGGTTCTGCCTCTACAGTTGATTCTTCTGGTCGTGGTAACAACTTTCCGATTAATGATGGGTTTCTGGTGACTTTAAAACTTCCTTCAATGTTGATATTCATCGTGATTTCATGATTGCCAGTGATGGCTCGCTTGATTATGAGTTACACATGTCCAATTTTGAAAGGTATACGGTCACATGTTTTCCTTTGGAGAGGCACAATTCCATGACCCAACTCCTATTCCCACCTGCTTGTTGCGCTCAATCCTAAGTATCACACTTCGATGGGGTGCTGTAATGACTATGTGATGGCGAATTTAAACTAGATCAGGGATGATTTGATTATGCGGATGAATTTTGTTTCGTTTTTTGGGTCCTCAATCACTGGGTTATTTTTCTCACAGGTAGAATTTCAGTAGGATCTGAATGTTGGCCTGTGAACCATAGACATGTGCAGAGAATGACTGTAGCAGAAATGAAAATGCTAAGGTGGATGTGTGAACACACACGTAAAGATCGGATTCGGAATGATGCAATCAGAAAGAAAGTTGATGTAGCTCCGATCTAGGATAAGATGCGAGAAAACCGCTTAAGATGGTTTTGTCATTTGCAAAGAAGATCAACAGATGCACCGGTTAGGAGATGCGGGTGTTGGGATGTTGAGCCGGCTAAGAGAGGGCGAGGACGGCCCAAGAAGTGTTGGAAAGAGACTATACGGAGGGATCTTAGTTTTTTGGATATAGGCCCGGGATTGACCCAAGATAGATCTGAATGGAGGTGAAGAATCCATGTAGCCGACCCTACTTAATTGTGGGAAAAGGCTTTGTTGTTGTTGTTGTGTAGAATTTCAGTAGGGTGGATCTTTCAGGTAGTCCATAATATGACTTGAGGGTCTTCTTGGCTTCTCCTGTAGGAGATGATCAACACATTGTGCTTGCTCTTTCACCTCCATTGCTATGCTGAATTCCTAGTCTCACAACTGCTCCACTTTATTGTGCACCAACAACTCCCACCTTCGATTGACAACCAAGCAATATGTTGTAAGAGGACGATGCCTCACCTGGACTACGTTTGACCCAGGGACCTCGATTGCTTTCATTATCCCCAAGAGTTGTCACGATTGATTGTCAAGTGATGCCGTTTATGCACTGAATAGTATGCTATCGACTCAGCTGACTGAAGGGTTGCCTTCATTTATCTATTAAAAACATGATTTTGAATGAAAGAGGGTTCTGGAAAAAAAGTGCATTATTAGGATGTATTTGAATGAATGGGGTGTGTCCAAGAAACATAGATGGGTAATTGGGATACATGGAAATGCAAAAATCGAGTGATGATGCTGTTTTTGCAGTTTGCATTCAACACCTTAGAGGCTATTGGAAGATCAAGGAGTCAGCTCATTGCATGGAAATCTGCCAGCTTTCTTTAGAAGTTTATTGGAAGCGTTTTGGAATATTGGTTGATGTATTGTTGCAGTGTTTATTGGATGATTTCATTTTCTTTTTCTCCTCTATTTATGAGCATGTGGAATTTCTCGCTATCAGATTTGAACTTTGGGCAGATAGAAGAGATGTTTCAATCTTTGTGGATGGGAAATTTGCTCCCTTTGGTGATAATTTCCATGTTACACTTTCACCTTTTGATCAATCCAAGCAACGATATGCATGGATGATCACTATGTCTTAGTTTTTTTAAGGTCGTGGAGTTGGACCTATGGACTATCCTCTTCCCAATTCGGGGCAATAGTCATGGCACATACTTGGTGAAGTGGGATGAAGCTTGCATACTAAAGAGGGTGGGAGGGAGATCTTAGGAGATTGCAATCTTTAACAAGGCTTTGTTATCCAAGTAGATCTTGAAGCTATTGGGATGGGGTGGAGACCTCTGTGACAGGGTTTTAGAGGTGGCGACAAACAACACACACCAAGGTATTCCATCTTGAATGCGATTAGTCAACTTGTCAATAATCGAAGTAAAAAGGAAAGGACTCAAAGCTAAACCATGATGCATACCTTGACTAAAAAAACCCTGATACAGATCGATATTGATGTCAAAATAATCGATCTTCCTAGACTGGATCCTTACATAAGATGAAGCCTCATCATTCACATCTTTTATAAGGTTAATGCACATGACAAACACTTGTCTTTTCTTCAAAACTCTCCACAAAATCTACCTTGGAATCGAAGCATAATTCTTCTCGAAATCAATAAAAATAATAGGTAGGTTATTTATTTTAGCTCTATAAGTAGATGATTTTGTGTAGAGGTGAGGATTAGATTTCCATAAAAGGTTTTTGTATTTAAGAGGGTTTGATGAACTCGACACCTTTGGTGAATTCACTTTTGAAGTGGCAATTGGGAAATGGTGAAGATTCCATGTCACTTTGGTGAAGATTTCATGTCATTTTGGACCGATCAAGGAATAGTGCATGATAAAGAGGTTTCCACGATTTTTGCATTTGTGAGGAAGGTCTGGAGTTACCGGGTGTGGTGCTCTAATGGGATATGGTTACCTAGGTTTACGGGATTTAATTTACCGAGAAGGTGTGTAAGTTATCTTCACCCATTATAATGCTTGATGAGGTATAATACCTATGGACGATTGTTGAAACTTGGGTTGTGTTGGCATTCAAAAACCTATGAAAGTTTGAGGGTGCACATGTTCTTGCTCGAGATATTTTTTAGATTGTCATTTGATTTGGAAGGAAAATACGCCACTGAAGGTATGGCTACACACAATTGATGAGGCGAAAGAAGTCGGTTACTAGTGTTGCAATATCGACAGACTAGTTGGTTTGATTATGGATGGGGTTGGAGGTTAGTGGGAGTGATCGACTGAATAATATATAGTCGATTAATAGTTGGTTTGATTGCATAGTCGGTCCGGTTATTGGCTGACTACTTAAAATATATTTTTTTTTAATTTTTTTTCAAGGGTTTATCCTAGTATCAAGAAAAGTATTAAAGGTCCATCTCAATCTCCCCATGGTCTCCTTTGGTTGTTTAAATGGCTTCGACTACCTAGATTAAATAGAAGTTATGATGTATTATCTCTTCTTTTTGGAATTAAACACTTCAATTTGGTGCATTTCGACACAAGTAAAGATCGCATTTGGAATGATATAATCAGAAGGAACGTTGGTATAGCTCCGATCAAGGATAAGATGCGAGAGAATTGCTTAAGGTGGTTTGGCCATTTGCAAAGGAGGTCGGGCGTCAGCTGATGCACCGGTGAGGAGATGCGAGTTTTGAGATGTTGAGCCATCTAAAAGAGGGCGAGGAAGGCCCAAGAAGAGTTGAAATGAGACTATACGAAGGGATCTTTGTTTTTTTGGATATTAGCCCAAGAATGACCCGAGATGGATCTGAATTGTGGCGAAGAATCCTCGTAGCTGACCCTACTTAATGTGGGAAAAGACTTTGTTGTTGTTGTGATGGAGGACTTCGTGTGCTGCTCATTCCATCGATCTGGTTTTGGAAGAGATAAATACACAATTAAAGGTGAATAGTGCAATTATGAAGGCGAAAAGCTCAAGATTTTCATTTATTCTCACATGAAAACTCTAAGCTTCATGCAAAAGTTCACTAAAAAAAGCGACATTGTCGGACTTGGGCAAACAATTTCACAACTTTCCTCGTGTATACAAACTTTTTAGAGAAAAAACAAACTGAATTTGATGTTCTCCTCGGGCAACTGGAGGAATTGCAAATGATTGAGGACCAAAAATGGAGAGAGAGAGCGTCATCCATAGCCTTGAGCCATTCTTTCTGAAGCCACATAAGACTTGCAATCTGAGTTTTTACACCTATGATTTGTTTATTGCGTGTGGTGATGCATATCGACATCCATCCGCGAGCTTTGTCCACGAAGGGCTTAAAGAGGCCAAACGAGAGATAATGACATCTTCAACAATGTTGAGCCATCTTATAATAAATTTGTGGATGCTATTATCTCCAAGACCAAAGAATGGTTGATACTCCTTAGAATCTAGCAGCTTATTTTTTAAATCCATCTTTCTATAAGGTGTGTAATATGTTTAATACAAATATGGCGGTAAAGAGAGGATTTATGAATTGCATGGAAATTTTTTATCCACATTTGGGTATACAAGACATCATCACCACAAGAAGCTTCTTGCATAAAGACATGGTTATGAAATGTTTGACAAGCCATTAGTCGTGAGAGAAGAGTTGAGACAACATCAACAACAAAGCCTTTTCCCACATTAAGTAGGGTCGGCTACATGGATTCATTGCCTCCATTCAGATCTAGCTTGGGTCATTCTCGGGCTTAGATCCAAAAAAACTAGGTACCATTTGTATGGTTTCATTCCAACACTTTTTGGTCCTTTCTCACCCTCTCTTAGCCGACTCAACATCCCAAAACTCGCATCTCTGAACCGGTGCATTAGCTGACCTCCTTTGTACATGGTCAAACCACCTTAAGCTGTTTTCTCGTATCTTATCCTCGATCGGAACTACACCAACTTTCATTCTGATTGCATCATTCTGAATCCTATCTTTACGTGTGTATCCACACATCCACCTTAACATTTTCATTTCTGCTACTGCCATTCTCTGCACATGTCTATGGTTCACAGGCCAACATTCAGATCCATAGAGCATATCAGGTCTCACGGCTGCTTTGTAGAACTTTCCTTTGATTTTCAAAGGAATTTTCATATTACAGAGAACGACCGAGGCTCCTCTCCACTTTAGCCAGCCTGCATTTATTCTATTAGTAACATCTTCATCAAATTCCCCATCATGTTGTAAAACAGATCCCATGTATCTAAAAGAATCCCTCTTTTAAATGTTATCGTCACTAATCTTTACCTCGATTCTTTCATCATGGCTTCCATCAAAGGCGTACGCCATATATTCAGTCTCAGCCCTACTTATACGAAATCCTTTAGTCTCCAATGCATGTCTCCAGTCCTCAAGCTTCTCATTTACTTCATTTCAAGTCTCATCAATTAACACAATATCATTAGCAAATAACATACACCAATGTATCTCATCCTAAATGTGACTTGTCAACTCGTCGATATCAAAGTAAAAAGAAATGGACTCAAAGTTGAACTTTGATGTAAACCAATGTTGATGCCAAAATAGGCATTCTTCCCAGACTGGATTCTTACACAAGATAAATCCCTATCATACGTATCCTTTATGAGGTTAATTTATAGGACATGTATTTGTCTCTTCTCCAAAACTCTCCACAATCTCTCACATGGGACATAATCGTAAGTATCAGAACTGTGGTATCCTACTACACACATCCACAGTATAAAATTCCGATCGCATTAAGTTCTTGGATAGCGATAGTCCTCCGCCATGTCGTGAGTCTGAGAAGGGAAAGAATGACATACAAAATTTAATAACCACAGATGTCACCAATTGCAATTAGTTTTCATATAGTATCCCAAGAATAGAAAATACAGATAGAAATGTCAGCGAACATCAACTTTATGATTAATGATATCGATTCTCATGCAAAACCATGGCGTTTAGAGCTAACCAGGAGATGACGGATCGCTTAGAGCATATCCTAACTGCCCTCACCGACCTCCAGCAGTAACTGCTATGCGAGGTCAACATGACCATATTTTGGCTCAGCATACGGAGATCGCAGACATGCAGACTGACATAGAGATGAGATTCAAAGATCTCTCTGATTGCACTTACCATCCATCTCAGGATGGAACACGACAGGACCAACCCCGGTATGTAGAGGTTCAACAGCCTTAGTTTAATAATCCACATAAGGAGATGCCAGCACATGTAGCAGAGGATGGAGATCATAACAGGGAGCAGGACCTTATACCTTTTGTGGACGAGTTTGCGCCCGACCACTCTGCCTTTCACATGCATCAATTGATATTTACCTCCTATCAACGAGTCAATGTGTCCATGTTCGAGGGCACCGAGATATCAGATGAGGCCGGGCAATAGCTGAAGGGTGATGAAGGTATTTCGGATGATTCACGCACCACGAGACACGTGGTTATCCTTTATGGAGAATTTATTGACAACGTTCGCCGAGAGATGGTGGACGGTGACGGTTTCTGTGTTGGGACGTGAGCCCACATGGGACGATTTTGAGACGAGATTCAGATCCCACTTTTTTTCTGGTAGGTGAAAGGAGTCCCAATGCCAACTATTCGCAGAGCTCATATAGGGGTGGATGACAGCTAGACAGTACTTCGTACGTTACACCGAGCTGTCATGACACACATCAGCAACTGCTGCTTTTCCAGATGAGAATATGGAGAAATTCATCAGAGGGATGCGGGAAGAGGTGCAGGAGAAGCTGGTCAGATTGCATCTCACATCTATCTTCGAGGCTTCTGATGCAGCAGAGAAGTTTGAGGACATCAGGGAGAGACGCTGTGGGAGTTTGTCTGGAGCAGTACGTACGCCACAACGATCATTTCGATAGATACGATGACAGTTTCAGCAATACAGATCAGCCAGACGGTTTCGCCCTGTAGGTTCATCATTTTCAGGCGATGCTCGCTCATATCCAACGACTACCTTAGGAGGAACACTTGCCGAACATGACACCAGTTTAGCTCGACCATCTAGGTCGTAGAGAGTGGAGAGTCCCCCGACAGGACTGACTCAGAGCTCCGACACGACTACTACGCCTACCCAATCAGGCCGATGTTTCTTGTGCAACCAATGGGGTCATTACCGGTCTCAGTGCCTCTAGCTTCTGGTGAGCATCAACCGCAACCACAACCTTTACAGTTGCATGCACGTCGTACTGGGAGTTTCCATGGTAGGAACTCCAACTTCAAGAGGCCGTAGAGACAAAGTGTGACCGCTTCGAGCATCGTACCAGCTAGGCATGATCAGTTACACGCCGTGATTGAGGAGCTTGCACGATCAACGGCTACTGTGGTGAAAAGTATAGTCTCAATCCCGAGCTGACCTTTCCATGTTTTGTTCGATTCTGTAGCTACCCATTCCTTCATTGCTTCGAGATTACTAGCTTCATTATGTTGAGTTGCAAAGGCTCTATATCCTCCTTACTACATCCATGGGTCAAGTAACCAGTTGTTCGTCATTTCACTGATAGTCAGAGACTTACCAGTGTCCATGGTTACAAGATCATCACAGATTGTCTACGACTACAACTTGACGAATTTGATTTGATTTTAGGCATGGATTGATTGTCAGCTCATCATGCCTTAGTTGATTACTTTAAGAAGACGGTTGTCTTCAGGATTCCAGCTTACCTGAGTTCACCTTTGAGGGTACGCTACATGACTCCAAAATAGAGTACATCTCAATGTTGAGAGCTCAGAGACTTGTTGATCAGGGATGCGATTCATATTTAGCATTTGTTTGAGAGACATCCGATCATGAGCCGATGACCCAGGACATCAGAGTAGTATCAGATTACCCAGATGTATTTCCTGATGAGTTAGCAGGGTTACCTCCCAAGAGAGAGATTGAGTTCGAGATCACATTATTACACGATACACAACTGATCTCGATGGCTCCTTACCGCATGGCACACAAGAGTTGAGAGAGCTGAATATGCTGTTGTTGGAGTTACTTGACTTAGGTTTCATGAGGTCAAGCACTTCACCTTGGGATGCTCTAGTTTTTTTTTGTCAGGAAGAAGAACAAATTGTTGAGATTGTGCATTGATTACAGGCAACTGAACAAGAGAACGATGAAGATCCGTTATCCTCTACCACACATTGATGACTTGTTTGATCAACTCCAGGGATCTTCGGTGTTTTCAAAGATCGACCTTCGATCTGGCTACCATCAGCCAAGGATTCGAGAGTCAGATGTTTCGAAGATAATTTTCAGGACTCGATGTGGGCACTATGAGTTTGTGGTGATGCTGTTTGGGCTCACTAATACCCCGACAGCATTCATGGACATGATGAATATGATCTTCCGTCTATACTTGGTCAAGTTTGTGGTGGTATTCATTGATGATGTGTTGATTTATTCTTGGAATGAATGGGATCACACGAATGATCTGAAGATTATCCTGGACACACTTCGAGAGCACACGTTGTATGCTAAGTTGAGCAAGTGCAAGTTATGGTTATCCCGGGTCTCATTCCTTGGGCATGCCATTTCTGGAGTAGGTATCACAGTTGATCCTACAAAGATAGAGACAATCATGTCTTGGGAGCAACCCAAGATAGTTACTCAGATTCAGAGCTTCCTTGGACTAGTGAGTTATTATAGACGCTTCGTTGACGTGTTTTCACGAGTTGTTCTTCCCTTGATGATTGACACAAAAGGGAGTTCCTTTCATTTGAGATGATTCATGCGAGCAGACCTTCAGGACATTGAAGGAAAGACTGACTACTACGTCCATTCTTGCACTTCCTTCAGGCACTCAGGATTATGCAGTATACACGGATGCCTCAGGAGAAGGTTTAGCAGTGATGCTGATGCATCGAGATCACGTGATTGCTTACGCATCACGTCAGTTGAGATCGCATCAGCGGAATTACCTCACCCATGACTTGGAGTTGGCAGTAGTTGTCTTCGCCTTGAAGGGCTACAATCTCTATGGGATGAATTTCGAGACTTTCACAGATCACAAGAGTTTGAAGTATATCTTTGATCATAAGGAGCTGAATATGAGACAACACAGGTGGCTTGAGCTACTGAAGTATTACGACTGCACGAATCTTACCACCCCAGTAGGGGAAACGTTTTGGCAGGTGCGCTTAGCAAGGGAGCTCATGCTGAGGGTACGCCAAATTGGTTATACACATGGGATACACTCGCATCTGTGACTGATTGGCATCCTCAGGAGAGTGAATCCATATCTACTGCTGTACCTTCACGATTCAGCAGTTTTTGGGTTTACATATAGAAGGATAGAGAACAGATTCTTGGATTCGAGATAGATACATGCGTGCCGTTAAAGATGAATATGATGATTTTGTGGTGACAGAGTCTATTTTATGGAAGATTGGTCAAGTCGTTGTGCCCGATGATGAGCAGTTATGCAGAGATATTCTTGATGAGGCACACCATTCACGATTATCTATTCATCCTGGCAACATGAAGATGTATCGCGATCTACGCCGACATTTCTGGTGGGACGGGATAAAGCGCGATGTGGCACATCATGTTACAGATGCATGACCTATCAGATGGTTAAGGCTGAGCACAGGAGACCACCATGGTTATTGCAGTCTCTCCTCATTTCCGAGTGGAAATGGGAGAGTATCTTTATGGATTTCGTCACTGGACTGCTGGGGACACCATTCAACCATGATGCTATTTGGGTTGTTGTTTACAGATTGACTAAGTCAACCCTTTTCATACCCGTCAGCATGACCTACACTCTATCTAGATTGGTCAGGCTATATGTGCAGAACATAATCGGGCTCCATGGTATATCGCGTGAGGTAGTGTCTGACACAGACTAACGGAAAGAGCGAGCGCATTATTCAGACACTTGAGGATTTGTTACGCGCATGGACTTTGGAGTGGAAAGGGTCATGGAAAGACCACCTGTCGTTAGTAGAGTTCACGTACAACAACATCCATCATTCCACTATCGGCATTGCATCATTCGAAGCCCTATACGGGCGAAGATGTCTCATACCTCTCAATTGGCGTGAGGTAGGTGATCATGCTCTTTACTCCGTGGATCTCTTAGGGGAGACTGCGAGGGTTGTTGATCTTGTGAGGCAGAAGCTTCTGACGGCACAAAGCCGCTAGAAGAGCTATGTAGACAATCAGAGAAGAGATTTGGAGTTTCAGGTAATCCGATCATCTTCTCTTAATCCATTCTCAAATATGACTTATCAATATTCAACATAATCTTTCAAACTGATAAAATTCATATAAATACAACCATACAGTTGGGAGATAGGATGTTCCTATGAGTATCTCCCATGAAGGGAGTACAGAGATTTGGTGTTTGTTGCAAGTTGACGCCACGATATGTGGGACCATTTGAGATCATTGTTCATGTAGGGAAGGTGGCCTACTGAGTATCTCTTCCTCCACACCTTTCAGCCATACACGATGTCTTTCGCAAATCCAATCTGAAGAAGTATGTGCACGACATTCGACACATCATCAGCTACGAGAATCTTGACATGTAGCCCGACTTGACATACGAGGAGAGGCCAGTGTAGATACTTGACAGTGCTGTGAAGAAGCTTCGCAACAAAGAGATTCCCCTAGTCAACGTTCTATGGCACCGACATGGTGTCGAAGAGGCAACATGAGAGATCGAAACAGACTTGCGGGCGCGATACCTACAACTCTTTTCAGGTAATTATCAAAACAAGCCAACTTTATTATATATATTATTAAAAAATAAGGCTTGTTTTTCCTTTGAGGTTTTTGTGGGTTCAAAATCCTTTGAGATTTTTATGCTAACTAGATAATACACATAATGACTCCGACCCGAGTCTCGAGGATGAGATCCCTTTGAGGTTTTATATTTATGATATCCGGATTCGAATAACTCAAACTCGGCCTTATTATGATCCATTTAATCCGATAAAACTATCGATCATTATTAAATGATCTAAATCGATCCATAGATTGTAAATCAAAAGTCATTTGGGTTCAATCGATCAAAAAGCGATCGTCTCGTGAAGCGTACCATTGGAAAAGTCGTGATGCAATTTAAAACCGCAAAATAATCCGAGATCATTCGACGTGTCGACGAAATAAGACCAACGAAATCGATCGTTCGTCAATTGGAGGTCGTTTGATAATTTAAAATCGCAAAATTTGATCAAAAATCAAGGCCGTATTTTGTCAATTTCTGTATCGATTTTGGATCAGAAAAGTATGAAATTTATGTCGTTTGATCATCATGAATAGATGGTCAAAACGAGATACTGATCATCTGAATCGGAGATTCGAGGTGTAAACACAAAGGACTCTGATATTCCAAATAAAAGAGTAATAATGGTTAAAAAATAAATATTTTTTTGAATTTCAGACAGAACATCAATAACCATTTGACTTCCCCTTCTCCCTCCACTTGGCTTCTTTCCCTCCACTTGGCCCCCAAACCCTCTTCCACATGTAATCACCCAAAAGCTTTCCCTTAGTTATATAAATACCACCAACCCCCTCCATTCTTCTCTAACTAATCTTCCAAAACTCCAGCCAAGAAGCCCCCAGCCTTCTCCTCCTTGCCGCATAGTCACTGAAGGGTTGTTGCTGCTTCAACAGCAGTTGCTGCAGTCGAGCTACTCCCAGCTGTTAGAAAATAGGAAGTGGAAGCGAAAACATGGATAAAAGATAAAGAAAATAATAACACGGGATTTTACATGGAACCCTACTCCGTGAGGAGCGGGATGAAACCACGGGAGAAGCCCTCAAAGGGGCGTGTTATGCATTGCGCTTTCTCATCTGTTACAGGAGGCCTGAGGCTCTTTATATAGCCTCCACAGAGCCTCCAAGTCCCACCACTGGTAGATGACGCATACATCAAATACTCCAACACTCCCCCTCAAGATGGAGCATGCAATGCTCATCTTGGACAAACAGAAAGAAACTCAACCCACGCTACAGGACACTACGGACAATATCAACCCAACGCGCACAACTGCCGCTGTTGAGGACGTTGCTTCTCATGCCGCGCAGGTGAGGAGGACGAACGGGCTAGAGTGTGAGTCTGCTGAATCTACTCGTCGGAGAGCATGTGCTCTGAACTGCGCCTGTCAGAGTCACTGCAACTGAAATGAGTCTCCTCGTCGGAGTACTCTAGCCCGTCACAATAATGTGGACAACTGCTCCATCTCTGAAAAAGGCCGAACTGAAAAGGGCCGTGGCTGTGCCATCCTCATCGGAGTCCACGGTCGCTGGAGAATGGAGTCTGAAAAAGTCTCATCATCGGAGAAATGGGTCTCTCCCATCTGGCACAGAGAATGGTACACTACTCTGGTGTCCCTATGATACCACATGAAAACCCTTGCCAACGTGGCATAGGGAATGGTCCTCTACTCTGGAGTCCCTATGACTCACATGAAAACTCTGGCTGGAAACAAGAAAAGATGGGGACCATGAACTGAAGATGGCAAACATCTGCACATCTGAATGAAGACCGCATACTCGTGCGTGTCTGAAACTGGAGACTCGGAAGACAATCGTCGAGTCTGAATAATCTGCTGTAGAGTCTGAACGAATGGCTTGTCTGGAAATCTGTATCTGGCATCTGAATCAGGAACACAAGACCTGTGACTTTACATATATACTCCCCTTTTCTCCCATACTTGTCGGAAAACATGGACGTCGACAAAGTTGGGAGAAGACAAAATATTGGGGAAAACATGAACATTTTCAAAAATTCCTTACGGTTTTTCATTATATATATATATTTAAAGCTGTCACATTTTTTTAAACATTTTTTAAGCCGTTTCAACCATTTTTTTACGACTTTTCTCTCTTTTCATTTTTTTTGCAAAATATTTGCGTACGACTTTTTATTGTACGCGCATTTTTTTCTCAAATCAGATTTTTTTTTAACAGACAGCCTCCTTCTCATTTTTTTTGCATGAGAGAAATTTTCTGACACCCCCCCCCATTTTTCTAACGGACATCCTCCTTCTCAATATTTTTTAGCAAGCGGTCCACTTGAGCCCTTCAGAAAAATTTTTTAAGCCCACTCGGGCATGCTGGGCGAAACCCTATTTAGGGTTTCCCTATCTTCAACTTGGCACAAAGCCCCCCGTTCCCCTTTGGGTTTCTTTCGATTCCGCTGCCGAGGCCAATACCGAGGAGCTCGCCCGGGCTCGCGGGGCTCCGCCGCCTGCCGGACTGGAGTAGTGCTGCGCCTCTGCTGGAGTATGCTGAGATCTGGGATCGCGCATGAGCCAGAGAGGACCCGCCATGGTTGGGGTTGCGTCAATGGGAGCCGGGGCGCCACCACTGTGTGGGAGCGCCGCCGCTGAGATGGAGGTGCTGAGACGCCGCCTCCGCCTGGGATCCTGAAGGGGATTTGGAGAATGATCACACATGCATGCGCCGCCTGGAGTTCCAGGTCGTGCGGGCTTGGGCTTGCCGTCAAAGGCCGATGCTGCCGCACGAGCCAGGAGATGCTCAGTCTGGAAGATCGCCGCATGAGAGATGCAGCTAAGATGGAGTTCGCCTCGGTCGATGGTGCGGCTGGATCCACACAACGAGTAGCAACGCGCCACTGCGCGTGGTTGCAGGGGGTTCGCGTGCAGGAGCTTTGCGCGCGGAGGCTTCGTGCGCAGGGGAAGGGCTTTGTTTCTCCTGGAGCCTCCTGCGCCTATCGGTCGTGATGCTCGTGGTGGAGATGCGTGCGATGTCGATGAAGGGCCGTTGGACCGCGGCTGAACCTTCCCGTGCCGCTTGGAATGGAGATTGGGTTGCGCCTGGACTTCACCAAGCTAGGGTAACGGCTTGGAATATGGAGTGCCAGGAGTTGCGGCAGGAGGCCAGCAACGAACTGGATGGTGTAACTTGCGATCTGCAAGATCTGTGCCTGAGGAACTTGCTGCGCGGGACATACATGCAGAATTTAGGGTTCCATAATGAAACCCTGGAACAAAATCTTGAACTATCCAGAACATAACTTCGAACATAAATCTTCAAGACTAATGAACAATGAATATGATAAATCTCAAAAAACTAAAGAGCATGGAATCCTCGAGAACCGAACCCGCTCTGATACCATGTTAGAAAATAGGAAGCGGAAGCGAAAACATGGATAAAAGATAAAGAAAATAATAACGTGGGATTTTACGTGGAACCCTACTCTGTGAGGAGCGGGATGAAAACACGGGAGAAGCCCTCAAAGGGCAAGGCCTTAAATGTCGGTTTCGGTCACCATTTCGGTATCGACCAAAACAGAATTTCGATGGAATTTCGGTGGAATTTCGACTGAAATTTCGGTCATTTTTTGTACTAGGAACCCCATATTTCGGTCATTTCGGCCATTTCGGTCGAATTTTGATTTTGACTAGATATCGATATTCGACAGAAATTCGACCGAATTTCGCTGAAATTTGAGGTCATGTCAAAGGGGCGTGTTATGCATTGCACTTTCTCATCTGTTACAGGAGGCCTGGGGCTCTTTATATAGCCTCCACAGAGCCTCCAAATCCCACCACCGGTAGATGTGAGACTAAACTGTTGGATGGGGTAAATGGATCCTGCCCATCTCCCTCGTAACTGACGCATACATCAAATATTCCAACATCAGCTGCTGAGACCTCCAGGCAGCTCTCCACTGCTTCTGCTACTCCAAGCAAGCAGCTGGAAGAGTTGTGCTTGCTGCTGCTGCATGCAACAGCCATTTGCTACTGCATCTTGCCTTTGGGATTGCTGCAAGTTTAAGTTGATCACCAAATTTGGAGATACAAAGGTACAATCCCCTCCTTTTGCTGCCATGCATGTGATTCCACACAAATTCTTGATTGTTGTTCATGTTGGAGTGCCATGGGAGGAAACATCTTACATTTGTTTCCTTTTGTCATAGTTGATATAATCATATTATAAACATGCTGATTATGTTAAGGCTTGATCTGGTATCATCTCTTGCTACTCTTTCTGTATTTAATAACTATAAATAAATTGTGAAAAGTCAAACACCTACGTGAATATCAATTACTCAAGAGGAGCAGCTGGCTGGTGTCATCAACTTAGGGTGGAAACCAGGAAAATGTTCAATGATATACCTAGGTTTCCCCTTATCCGATTGCCTGGAGAGCTACTTGCTCTTTGTTTGTTCAAAAGTTATGCTCGCATTACTAAAAGGTCTTTTAAAGGTAATTAATAAAGAGTGGTGGGACTTCCTCTAGAAAGTAAATATGCAAAATGTGCATATGCACAGAGTTGCATGGGAGAATAATTGCATACTAAGGCAAACGACAGTTTGGTAATTCTAAACCTTGGATATGTAAAATTAACCACATCCTCCTGAAAAAAATCACAAATATAGACTCCAATTTCTTGATATTTATTAAGCTAGATTCTGGGAAATTTAGAGAAGTTCGTTGTAGAAGGAACATAAGTTGTAGATGTCTATTAGTGCATTAGCAGACGTCATCGAGACTGTGGATGATTGAAATGTGTATTCAAGATTGTCCCCATCATATGAAGGTGATGATCGTAGGTTATGATTGATTAAGTATGGGTTATAAAACACCATGGTATTCCTAATCTGGTCATAGATATTCATAAGGATATCTAAAGATTGGAATACGTAAGGTTATTGGTCTTCCTGTATGATGCTTATCCGGGCTTGGTCAGTTGGCTTGTTGGTTTAGGTCAATATCTTCTCAATTCACGACCATTTATTAGTTGAATGAATTTGTAAGAAATAGTTTTAGATTCCTATTTTTTTGTCTGTTTCACCAAGTTTGAAAAATAAGAACATTAGTATTTTCATACAAGTGATTTTAAAAAAATCTAGATTAATAATCATGCAACTATATTATGAGTTAAATAAAAGATTCAAAATATATTTATATGTGCCGATGCCTTCTCTTAGAGGCCAACAAATAGTTGACATATACGGAGCTGTTATCCAAGAAACATCTCTGATATGATTACATCATCTAAGATAATATATGATCAATGACTAAAAATCTTCGTGATCAATCCTTTAGGTATGAAACATTAACTATGGATTACTATTGAATAAGATTGTTGACAAGATGTTTAGATATGTAAAATTAACCACATCAGAAATCAAGAATTGAGAAATCAAATAAGTGATAGTGAATAAGTGATGGTTGTAGTTTGTGTTGGTCATGGTGACCTTTACACCTGACCGTGCGAGGGTGCGATGACCCTCAGATGGGCGGAAAATAGGAAGCCCAGTTAGGGTAGCTACTGCATAGTGCACGGATCTAGAATCCCAGTCCTTATTACGGTTTTTACGCGAGCTCGCAATGTTTTTTACGCTTTGTTGAGATCCATGCTTTCGACCAGTTCCACTGACCCTGTTTCAGTAGGGTGCCTAGGCAGGAGGACTCTTGGTTTTGGTTTTTAGCGCTCTTTTTGCCCGTACCGGTCGGGCCGATTTTTGGAGTGACTTAGTCCGGAAAGTCTCTCCCATCTATCTCAAGGACGTAGTTTGGGAGTGTGCCTAGCCCTCTCCTGGACTACACTTCTACTAGGGGGCGAGATGGAAGAGTCTCTTAGGAGTCTTCTTCAACGCTTGAGTTTTGGCTACTGTTCCGTCAATAGGTCTTGGCGAGGAAAAGGTAGTGGTTAGCTGGAGTTGATCTAGATTACAGTCGAGAGTTGGCTACAGTTGAGTTTAGTTACAGTTGAGTTGACACTGTTCTCGAGATTGTTTACTGTTCTGCAAGTAGATCTGGTAAAGAGAAGATCACGAGACAAAAATCATCAATCATCGACATTAAATCGGAAATTAGAATTGCTATTACGGATGTTAGGAGAAGCTAGTGGATGTGCTGGGAACTTAGTTAGGATGTATTATACTCCACCGCATTTCTACGGAGGCACTCCAACCCTAAGGTATTCTTTACGCCTTAAAGTCATAATGCAGGTCACACTCAGACCAAGACCACAAACTTTCACTAGGCTTGAGAAATTAGATAGAAATAAAGATTAGATCAGAGACTCATCATCCTTAATACCAAGATCCATCAACATGATCTATAAGTGCTAAAAAGATAATAACCTACGTATGGATCATTAATTAATATATGAAAAGGTTATATATGGAAAGTTATGGGATGATGGGTGATCGGGGGATTCATATACAAAACAACTTGAAGACTAATTTCCATGCAAGTAGCTTGTTAAATTTAGCTATCAACATCCATCTACTTGCTTTCTTTTTGAAACCACTGAATTACTTGTTATTTTTAGTATGCTAAGTTGTATTTAACATTTGTTGACATTTCTCTTGTTCCCAACATGTATGGCAGGCAAAGCGCCTGCATCACAATAGATTGACAGCTGGACGCTGAGCTTCTGCAGTTTCTATTACGGTACACATGTTATGGATTTTATACATGATAATGTATATGCTTTAATTTCTCTTCTATATTTTGGGATACATGTACAAATTGTCAGTTTCTTTTGTTACACATATCTGTTTATGGAAATTAATGCAATGTGAATCGGTAACACTTGTTGATAATTCTGTGATTGATTAGTTACATTGTGAATGTCTTTTCGAAACACGAAAAATTTTCCTTACATTTCAGGTATCGTAATGCGATCCATTGCAAATACAATAGTACGGATGATGTGTAAATGGATAACCCGGATCTGCGAGCGTCATAGGAAGTCTTTTCCAAATCAATAAAAATCGGACGGAGGTTTTTAGCTCTATAAATCTCCATTGTTCTCAGCAAATGAATGACTTCAATGGTTGAGCGACCTGGTATGAATCCGAATTGGTTTTCTTTTACTTTGTAAACTTACCTCAACCTTCTTTCGATCACACATTCCCAAATTTTCATAGTGTGACTCATCAGCTTGATACCTCTATAATTTAAACAATTTTGAACGTCCTCTTTGTTCTTATAAAGAGGCACCACGATGCTTCTCCTCCAATCTTCTGGCATTTTCTTGCTTTGTCAAATAACATTGAATAAATTTGTAAGCCAAGTAAAATCACACTTATCTAAAACTGTTCATACTTCTATAGGAATGTCATACGGTCCTACACCGTTTCTAGTTCTCATAACTTTCAAAGCCTCATCTACTTTCTTTCTTTGTATTCGTCTATAGCTTGCACGATTCAAATAACTTTCACTACTAGCTAGATCACCCAACGTTTTTTTAAATCAGAAAGTGGGGGATACACTCATAGGTGTTCGCCCCTTATATTAGATCACCCAATGTGATCTCTTTATTTCCTTCCCCCATGAAAAGCTTATGGAAATACTGCTTCCATCTAGTCTTTATATCCCTCTGATTAACAAACACGTGACCTTCCTCATTCTTAATGCATCTCACTTGAGAAAGATCTTTGATCTTTCTTTCTCTTGCTTTGGCCAACCTGAATATATCCTTCTGGCCCTCCTTTAGAGTCGAGATTTTTGTATAAAACTTCATAAGCTTTTGACTTGGCTTCGCTTACAGTCTTCTTTGCTTCCTTCTTTGCTATTTTGTAGTTTGCGATAGTTTCCTCTGTTTTATCCTTAGACATAGCTTTAAAGCATATTTTTTTAATTTTGAGCTTCTCTTGCACCCTTCCACTCCATAACCAAGCCTCCTTTTTGACTCGCCTAGCATCTCTTTGGCTACCCTTCGGATACAAGATTCTACCGCCTCCCACATCTCGTTTGCACTTCCGCTACAATCCGAAGATAAGTTTTCTAATACCTTCTTCCTAAAGCTCGATTGCTTCAGTTGAAGATTCCAACATCTAGGAGAAATGATGAAAATTTTTAGCAAGGTGTATTATTCACTGTTTTCAATTCATATCATTCATCTTTGAAATATTATTTTAAAAAAGTCTTTATGTTAATAGCTAATTGGTGATCTGTACATGGAGATGAGACACCATATTTGAAACTCATGGTCATTAAGATCCCAATCTTAATGTCTTCATCCTCTGGATGTGAGCGTAGTTGGAGTATGTTTGTCTCGGTGATCATTATATTCACCCACCTAATTAGAATAGTAGTAGTTGGGATAAATGTTTGTCTCAGTGATCATTCTATTTACCCACCTAATTAGAATAGTAGTAGTTGAGATAAATTTGTAATATTACTTATAATGTTGTTTTTAGAACTAAATCAAGAAGGGGGACATGAGACAAAGAGGTTGAGCAATCTTGTTGATGTGCGTTTTAATTCCAACATGAAGGAACATTAACTTGAGAAAGAAAGGGACCCTCTTCCTTGTCACCATCGTACACACTTAGATGAATGAAGCGGTAATGTCGATGTACGAGCTCTAATTCCAACGTGAAGGCACATTAACTTGAGAAAGAAAGGGACACTCTTCCTTGTCACCATCATGCACACTTAGATGAATGGAGCGGTGACGTCAATGTATAAGCTCAAGACAAGGAAGTTTTTTCTGGTTTATTTTTAATTTGGGGTTCGATGGCATTTACAAGTGGTGCCGAGGAAATTTTGGAACCAAGAAGAAGCCTACGAGGTGAATGTGGCAAGGAAGCTTCAACTTTGGGTTCAACTATTGCTTTGTCAATAGATGAGGAGGTGGATTAAAAAAATAGATGAGGAGGAGGAATTCGATTATGAAGAAATGGAAGACGGAGAAGAAGAAGATGATGTAGAAGATCTTAATTTGGATGATGATGACATTGATGAAGGTGACTTGTGTCGTGCTATCTGAATTTGATGCATTGTATTTGATCTAATACATTAGCTCTTATTTTTGTAGCAAACATTTTATTATTAACTTGCTTCTTTTATTTCAAAATCTTCTTTTATTTCATTATTTTGTATTATATTGAAAAATATGTAAATCTATGTAAATATATAAGAATACATGTATAAAAGTTGATTTATTCATAATAATTTAAAAAATTCAAAATCGACTAATACCTAATTAAATCTGATTAGTCACCCAATTGCCGATTAATTCTCATTTAGTGATCTTCTGCAACCTAAATGCATAACTAAATATTTCTAACTAGTCATTCAAATATTGTTATTTTTTTATTAATATTGACTTTAGTAACACTGCTATTTACCATGGTATGTAGGTGAAGGTGAGGCATTGGTTTGGACAAATTGTCTAGTTTGGTTATTGAGGATGAGCACATGTATCACCTCCTTTTCTTGTGACAGTTGGCTAGCTCATTATGAGGATGATGAGGATCTCTTAGGTGGATGCGAAGGACTTGGATGCCCTTTCGACAAGCTTACGATTTGGGAGGGCGGATCGTGATGAACAAGTGTATAGAAGACTCTAAGAAAGAAGTAATCCACAGTTTATTTTTGGGCACTTTGGACTGAACGGAACACAATGGTTTTCAAAATAAGAGATCATTTGGGTATGCGATTACATACCCTTTTTCCTTGCAAAAAGAGAGGTACTATATGGAGATTGTGGTGTGCAACACCAACACCATGTACGCATCATGGGTGTCTTCATTTGCAGTAAGACATGAAGATGTGTGATGCAATGTGGTTTTGACGTGTCTATAGTATAAAATACAAAATAATTTACATAGGATCACTAATTTTTAGCTTCTCATAAAAAGAAAGAAAATGACCTCATGAACAACATCAATGGTAAGAAGAAAAGCAGAATTTAAGAAGCAGCCCAGGGAGAAATGGACATAAAATTGGTTAATATTCCATAATGGTGATACATGGATTATGCTTTTTTGACATCTTGCTAATTTCTAGCTTTTATTGATATTTTCTATTTTAGCTTTTCTATATTTAGTAGTCCTATTGAGGACTTCCTTATACTATCTCCCTTTTTGGATTTTAGGGTTTCACTTTATATAAGAAACATTAATCCTTAAGTAGAAATTATCTCATTCCATACAAGTGGTTTTCTCACATAGAATTAAAGTGAAAGTCATATATTGGAACTCTGGGCCTCTCATGCTCAGAATCCTTGCTCCATTCACTAAACCTCTTTAGAATTGCATCGAAAGTCCTAGATTGGAGCTTAATGCCTCTCATGCTCAGAATCATTGCTTCCTTCACTAAACCCCTTTCTCTTTTTGCGCTTCCGAGCATTTAATGTTGCCCATCATCTCCGATCAGGCAAACCACATTGTTGTAACAATGCTAGTGCCCTAGCATCGCTTCTTTGTTGTGTGGTAGATCTGCTAGCGCTGTAGTAGTCTGCGCTACCCAACACACGTCATTAGCGCTTCTCCGTGCGCTACCCGTCGCTATTCTCTAGGCATGCTGCAAATGCACAGCCTACGCCTGTGCGTTGCATGTGCACTAGGTGTCGATCAGAGTAGCGCTGCTGTGCATTTGAACCAACATACATAACATTTCTGAATCCATGCATCTGCATCGTCCACTTCATGTTGTGTATTTGTGATTATGCCAACATCTATGCCATCTATTCCATATAGCAATAATGTACAACATACTGATGTATTGTTCTGCCCCTCATGCAACAATATGGTACCTCTTGCCCCCTTCTAATGATTGAGTAACTCCTATTTTATTTATTGTGTTTTGGAACTTATGAAACCAAGAGTACATCGGATTATGTACCCTGATTTCAGGCTTTTAAGGTATCCATTGACGATCAGAGGAAGCTGTCTTATGAAAGATCCTCTCAAAGACGAGGACAAAGAATATGAATGCTGGTTGCAATTGCAGTGCTCTGCACCCCATATCACACTTTACTTCTAATTGACGAATTATCCAGCTGTGACATGATTATTGCAGATGTTCTTCTGACGATATCTCTCCTATATGATTATCGTACAACTCTTCATGATCTAGGTTGAAAACATGCTATGGATGAGGAAATGGATGCTCTTGTTTCAAGGGACACTTGAGATCTTGTGCTATGTCCAATAGACATTATTCCCTTTGCTTACAGATGGGTCTTTATGACCAAATATGGTTCATAGGGTTCGGTGGACAAACTGACGATTGTCTTAGTTGTTAAAGCTTCACCTAGGATTATGGCGTTAGTTACTACAAGCTTTTCTCTCAGTTGCTAGGAAGAGAGCTATTTGTATTGTTATCTTTATTGCTGTCAACAAAAAAGCTGGTCGATCTTTAGTTAGATATCAAGAATGCCTTTACTATGATGATCTTGAGGAAGTCTATATGGTACAACCATGGGGATACATTGTTGAGGTAGATTATATTTGTCATCTATGTAAGATTATTTATGACCTAAAGCAGAGTTGATAAGCTTGGTTTGCCAGACTTCCCTCATAGTTCAACTCCCCGGATTACGTCTATTTACTCCATGTTCGTTTGGAGATGTACTTCAGGTACCGTTATTCTTGTTGTGCATTTCAATGATATAGTTCTTATTGAAGATGACACCGCATACATTCTTGAGACCAGGGTTTTTCTACAGAAGGTGTTTTTCATCGAGGACCTTGGTCACCTGCTATACTTTCTTGGTATCGAGGTCACTTTTGCCTTTGGAGGATTACATCTATGATCTTTTGTACCATGCAAGTATTATTACCATGATCATGCTTGTTTGGCCACCACTTTAGGTATTATAGCCTATTCTATTTTCTGCTTCTGCTTCAACATGATCATTGATTTGGGAGCATCGACTCATCTTACATGATAAGGTAGTTTTCTGACTTTCTAAACATGCGAAGTCTGTTTGATTGACAAATGGTTCTCTTTCTCTTATTTCTTCAGTTGGCAATATAGAGATTTTCCTGACTCAAGCCTTTCGAAGTTTGTTGTGCTTGGCTTTCGTTTGAGCCTATTATCTTTGTGTAAATTATGTTTTGAAATCACTTGCAGGGTAATTCTTAATGAGTATTTTTGTTTTTTTAGGACATTTAGACGATGTAGATCGTTGGTGCGTTCATGAGCAAGAATGCAAAAAACGGTCTAAACAACCGTTTAAACCAAGGTTGCAAAAGTCGGTAGTCGGTACTCGGTCGGTCGGGTCTCTGACTAAGGATTAATCGGTAGTCGGGCGACTAATCGGATTTAGTCAGACTTTAATCGACTTTGAATTTTATGATTATTTTAAATATATAACTCATTTTTATACATATATTTATATAGATTTTGTACATTTTTATACTATCGTAATAAAATAAAAAAAGTAATTGAATTTAAATAAAACATTAAGCATATTATAATAAGTTTGCTTATAAAAAAGCAAAATCTAAAAAAATATGGTATCTCCAAGCAAAAAATTGGTCGACTAGTGTGCTTAGTCGGAATTAGTCAGTACTCGGTCGACCAGTCCACTGACTAGACTAGTCGAACCTACTAGTCGGGCCAATCGGGCGACTTTTACAACACTGGTTTAAACGCATGCGGCCCTCGACCGCACCGACTAATCAAAGTCAGCTCATATGCCGATGGGTTGCTTAGACGATGTTAAACGACCATTTAAAGTCTATTTAAAAAATAAAAAAGTCAAACAAAAACCTTGACTCACTTATTCGACCCCCCGCTCTTGATTCACTCATTTGAACCCCCACTCCCGAGTCCCAACCCTCACGAAAACCCTAACCCCTCCCCCATCCCCCGCAACAACCCTCATGGGGGCGGTGATACCTCGTGTGTGGCCCCTGGAAGTTGAGGGCCCCCCTTCTGCAGTTGTAGCGCCTCCTTGACCTCCTCGTAGTTATTCTGATCATCGCCTCCCCGTAGCAGACTATCCCTCGCCTTCTCCCCTCCCCGCAACAGATTGACCCTCACCTCCTCCCTTCCCCACAACAAAGTTGGTGAGCATTGTTATTTTTTTGATAAGTTTCAAATTTGTTATACCCATTTATTTTTCAATTGTGTTTCTTGCTAGTATTGCTCCTCCTTTGTTCACGCGTTTGTTCATTACCATGAGGCTACATTCCTAGTTTTGTAAGGCTTAAGACTCATAGACCTCATTCCAAAGCATGATTTTGAAAATTCACCGCATCATACATATATAATTTTCCTACAAGTTAAATATTCAAACCGACCAGTGGAAGCTTCTGCTGTTCTGGTTCAACTTCAAAACTGTTATCTGTATGAATAGATGAGGATGAGGATGTGGATGTAGATGAAGAGCCAATGTTGCTTGATGACGAGTCTGATGAACAATGAACTAACATTGGTTTCATTATATTTTAGACGAATGAATGCCCAACCTTTTTGTGTTATCCATGACTTTTTTGGATCCGTGATATGAATTGTAGTTTGTAATTGTTTATGTTGTATATTTTGACATTTGGCTATGGATTATAGTTGTTTATGGTATCTATTTTGACATTTAGATGAAAAATTCCTTGAATTTGACAATATTTCATAAATATTGTGAATATGTGATTATATTTTATAATTTATTCATATTTTTTATTAATATATATGTAGTAATTTTTTATTAATTTAAAAAACAAAACTGTGTAACTTGTTTAATTTCTTTTTAAACTCTCGCATACAGTTTAATCAGTAATTAGTGACCCTACCGAATGAATACCGCATACCACTTTTTGAACCTTGGTAATGAGAAGAAAGGTATACACTATATTGATATTCCAACATATTTCTATTTTGTTGAAGCTACTTTGATCGTTGCTGACCCTTTCATTTGGTACCTGTGTCCTAATCACCTGTCCTCGATGTTCACTGAGGGGTTCCTTAAATACTTTGAGCGCGAGGCTTGTCAGTTTGGAAAACATCATAAAGCGTCATTTCCTCATAAGATCGAGCCTCATTGCTCTACCCCTTTTTCTTTATTTTATTGTGATATTTAGTGACCCTGTTCGATATTGGTACATGCGGTGACAAGTATTTTGTTATTTTTGTTGGTGATTATAATACATCTCTTAGGTGTATTTGATGAATGGCCATGAGTTATTAATTTCGTCGAGTTTTCTTTGAGTTTATATTTTTTTCGAGCATTATAATTATTAGATCTAAGAGTGCTCCTGAATTTGTTCAGCATGAACTTGGCTAAGTTTTTTGCTACTAAGGGTACTCTACATCAGAGTTCTTGTCTGTACACCTCATAATAAAATGGATGGCGGAAAGGAAACTCCATTTTTTGGATGCCGCTTGCACATGTCTTATTTAGATGATGATCCCTAAAACCTTTTGGAGAGACACCATCCGTACTGCAACATACCTGATTAATATGGTATCTTCATTTGTTCGTTTTTTAAGACCAAAAAAGAGCGATACACGCTATGGAGTCCGTCCCAGATATATTAAATTACAAGGAGAAAAGTAACTTAAATTGGTCAAGACTCGAAACGGGTTTCGGCATGAAAAATAACTTCTTCCACTTAAAAGTGCTTCGATGCAAAATCACTCCATTTCTGGCTAGCCATATAGCCCAAAGAATAACTATAGGAAAAATGAGTTCCATGCTGGGGCGATGTTTAATTACATATGGAGAATCCCGAAAGTTTTTAAAGATCCGACCAAGAAATACTATATTCTTGCCAAACTCTAAATGTCTTCTTCTAAGCGGAGAAAAGATGCTCGATCGTTTCCTCTTCCTCACTGTAAAGCGAGCAAATCTGGTGTGCTTCTGCAAAGAGTCTGAAACAACGATCTCTAGTAAGGATACATCTTTTCTGCAGTAACTATAATAAAACACCAATGCGGCTTGGGACTTTCAAACCTCAAATAAAATTGTAGTCACAAGCCACATTGTCCACTACCTTATGTGCATGGTTAACAGAGAAATCTCCACCTTTCCAAGTCCAATGATCTCTTCCCGCCTCCGGTCCATGCAAAAGACTCAAGGAATCTGGAAGTTGGAGAAAATCTTCCAAGCACTGATCAAAGAAGGCCGCTTCAAAAGAAGACATCCATCACCCATTCTCCCAACAATAGATGACCCTCGCATTTTGATCAACAACCAAAGTGTTTAGGTGAGGGAAGGGGTCTCTATCGGTCCTCCGTCGTCTAGTTTTCAATTCGGAACCTGAAAGATTGACCATCTCCAAGGGTAGTGCAAAATATAGCAGAGGGTTGAGGAACCAAAGAGCTAACACACTTCTAGAAAGCTGAAGAGCCGGAGAGTTGGTTGGGCAATACACCTTGAGCACATATACCATAGGTCTGGTGAATCATCTGCAACATAAATCTTCATTTCTGCCCCAGATTCTAGAAACCCATTTAAGAAGTAGCGCTTTGTTTATAGTCTCGATGCGAGCAATACCAAGGCCACCGTCTGCTTTGGGGAGCGTAACATTGTCCCAGTTGATCAAATGGATACCAGAACTATCCCAATCAGAGTTACACCAGAAAAATCTCCACATGATCATCATAAGTCGTCGACGTACGTCAACATGGAGGAGATGAGAGGACATAAAGAACACAAGAATTGCCATAAGAATAGCCTTTAGCAGTACTAGTCTGCCTTCTCTAGAAAGGATACCTGCCTTCCAATCAGACAACTTTTTCTCCAATTTGTCAATGATAAGGAGACAGTCCACGCATCTAAGCCTCCCATGTGTCAATGGCATCCCAAGATACCAAATTGGCAGTGGGCCATGTTCAGCCCCCAACTCCTTAACACATGCCAATGCTTTATCTTCTGACATGCCAAAAGGAACCATAATTGATTTGCTTCGGTTGAGATTAGGACCTGACAATTCACTAAATACCTCCAAGGTTAGAGCCATCCCCCTCGCCACTTCGTGCCCACCTTCAATGAACAAGATGGTATTATTCATGTATTAGAGCAACGGTATAGAGATGCCCCCAAGGGCATACCTAGAGGTCACACCCAGCTGCATCACCTGACCAACCATACAAACAAGCACATCTGTGGCAATAACGAACAACACACGAGCTAAGGGACACCCCTATCGTACTCCTCGTCGTGGTTGGAAAAACCTCACCTCAAGGCGGCCATTGACGATCATCAAGTAAGATGCAATGGCGACGCATTTCTTTATCCGTGTGATTCAAGTATATGGAAACCCTCACCTCACCAATGCAACCCACAGAAAGCGTCAGTCGATAATATCATACGCCTTAGAGAAATCCACCTTCCAAAGAAGCCCACTAAGCCTTCTTCATCTGTTGTTCGTAAATTAACCCTATTCTCCTTACTCTCTAGAGGCGAGGAACATTCCACTGCCTTACAGTCAAACTCGATCCCTTTACTTGTTCCTAACTTGCAGGATGATAAACTTCTTTCTAATGCCCCCTATTGCGGACTCAGATAGTCCATCTTCCTCTATAAAACGTCTCATTGCTCTTGGAAGTTCAAAATGCAATATACTCCGCACCCTATGTCACACTTTACTTCTACTGATAGATTATCCAGCTATGACATGATTATTGCAGATGTTCTTATGATGATATCTCTCCTACATGATTGTCATACAACTCTTCATGATCTAGGTTGAAAACATACTATGGATGAGGAGATGGATGCTCTTGTTTCAAGGGGCACTTGAGATCTTGTGCCATGTCCAATAGGCGTTACTCCCGTAACCCGTTGCTTACAGATGAGTCTTTATGACCAAATATGGTCGATAGGGGTCAATGGACAAACTGAAGGCTTGCTTAATTGCTAATGGCTTCACCTAGGGTTATGTTGTTGGTTATTAAGACTTTCTCTCTCAGTTGCTAGGAAGAGATCTATTTGTATTGTTATACAACACATATAGGTTTAATACACCTAACCGTCACTTTTTGACAACATCAACGAGTTCCGATAAACCGACATGTTGCTATGTGGTGCCTCTGAGTTAGGTCAGAAGAACCACCACATCGGAGTCTCCAACGTACACAATCCCCACAAGAAGCAGTTACGACGATAGAATCACAGAGAAGACAACCTTCTAGAGCATTGTATTCTGTCCCTATGAAAGACAAGTAGCCCACTAGTCCGCGAGCTTCCGCTCAAGTGTCTACCACTTACAATCAATAAGTCTTCGGCAATCGACCCTAACCAATAATAGGCTCAAGCAATTGAGTAAAGCATCCCCTTTCGAGCTCAAGGAAATCATCTGCAGGAGCACATTTGTTGTTAGATGCCCGCAATGAAGTGCAATGGAGCGATGGAACCAATGAGCATTATTGACCGATCCTCCTTCGCGGTGGAAAAAACCTTTCTCTTGATGCCCATTTACTTATGCATTCATAGCCAGATGCCTCTTCCTCCTTGTAATCACTATGCATGGAAGTTACGTCGAGAGAGAGAGAGACCCAAATGAAGTCTGAATTAACCCAATCGTAAGCTTTGGAAAAATCCACTTTCCAAAGCATGTCCTTGGTTATCCTCGTTTCCCAATCATTAATGATCTCAAAAGCAATGAATACTCTGTTCATCATATGCGTGCTTGGAATATAGGCTATCTGAGAATTGCCAATAATAGAATCGAGCACCATTGAAGGTGATTTGCAAGGCCGTTAGACATAATGATGTAAATCACATTCGAGAGGGTGATAGTGTGAAAATACTCCATACATCGCGCCACATCCTTCTTAGGAGCATTACATTCTGTCCCTATGAAAGAAAAGTGGCCCTCTAGTCTGCGAGCTTACGCTTAAGTGTCCACCACATGCAACCAATGAGTCTTCTGTAATTGACCCTAACCAATATTAGGCTGAAGCAATTGGGTAAATCATCCCTTTACGAGCTCAAAGAAACCATCCGCAGGAGCGCGTTTGTCGCTAGAAGTCCAGAATGAAGAGTAGTGGAGCGGAGGAACCAATGAGCATTACTGCCTAATCATCCTCTATGATGGAAAACACGTTTCTCTTGATGTCCATTTACCAACCCCGAACTTGAATTCGTAGTCAGACACCTCTTCCTTTATGCAATCACTATGCAGGGAAATTACGTCGAGAGAAAGAGACCCAAATGAAGTCCCAATTATCCCAATCGTAAGCTTGGGAAAAGTCCATTTACCAAAGCAGGTCCTTGCATATCCTCCTTTCCCAATCAGTAATGATCTCAGAAGCAATGAATATCCCATTCATCCTATGCGTGGTTGGAATATATGCTGTATGAGAAGTGTCAATAATAGAATCGAGTACCCCTGAAGGTGATTTGCAAGGTCATTAGATACAATGAGGTAAGTTGCATTCGAAAAGGTGATAGTGTGAAAATCCTCCATACACCGCGTCACATCCTTAGGTAGAGGAAAGATGAGTGAACGAACAACCTCTCAAAACCTCAGTTCTTCCACTGGAACTCCTCAACCACTAGCATTATGTCCGACTCCACCAACTCGTAGAAGGAAAATATTGAGAACCTGTTCGATTCTGGGGAGTCATCCGCATTCATGTTGAAGACAACCATATGAAGCTTAGGATCACTAAAACTGCATAACAACCCCAATGCTTGGGGGCCAGATATATGTGGTGCATCATTGCCCAACCATCTTGTTTATTCAGGGTGAAGCTTCCTGCTCACTTTACGAAAGTGGCCAACCGCCATAGTTTTCAATGACCGATTAACCCTCCACCTGCACTCCTCCTACCTTAAATAAAGAGTATAATGTTTCGTCGTTTTGTGCCATTAGCCATTGCATGAACGAAATGAGTGTTCATATCCCCCTCCTTTAACCAAATTTTCCTAGAGTGGTGTCTCCTTCCACCTCTCATTTCTTATCCTCATCCAAAAGCACCGTGTGGAGAATAAGTTTGGTTATGTTACGATAACCTACACTAATCCAACGGTGAAGAGAGTTATTTGATTATAAGGATGGAGATTAAGTAATCACATCCTTGAGGACAATATGTTTCCTTTATATATAGGCTGTTTGTTTAAAGACATTTTAAGAAAAATAATTATATCTAGTCAAACTAGAATTGGAGTATTGATGAGCTTTGCAGAAAGACTAAACTCCTCGTCGACAGAGAGCAACATAATCACAAAATCCCTCCAGTAACCACGAGCTCGGAGCTGAACATACTGCTCAAATGACTGTTCTCCGCTGACTCCCAACAAATAAGAATATGGTCAGAATGGGACCAAGGCAACGAGCACACTGAGGCAAATGAAAACACCTCCATCGCATCGAGTGAACCAATAAAACAATCTATATGGAACCACATTGACGAATTTAGCCAAGTGTATTCAGAATTCGACACATCCGGGATCTTTAAAGATGAGCTACCCTTGAACTTAATAAACGACGGAGAGTCGGGGTCCTGCCCCCTCTACCCCGAGGCCATTCCAGGTTAGTAAGGTGGTATTGAAGTCACCATCAACTAGACAAGTAGGTTTCAGAAATCTTGCGTGCACCAACTACAACTCATCGTAAAGACTCGATTTTGTCAAAGTGTCACACATGTTGTAGATCATAGAAAGAAGAAATCACCAATCATCTGACTTGTGCGACAAAAGCATTGATGGTGGGGGCTACAACTCTACGGCATCAACTGACTAAAATATCTCCATCCCGCCCAATTAGAATGCCACCTTGAGCTCCAACAGGCACCGCTACCTGGAAATCTAATAGCCTTATCCTGATCAGTGACTTCCAAACGTAAGCATCACAAGACTCTAACTTCGTCACCTGAAACAAGACCACATCTGTACCACATGCATCCAAAAGCAAGCCAATAGCTTTCCTCTGGTCTGCTTGCATAGAAGGCCGTATCGGCGATATATGGGCGAGATATCGCCGATATATCGGTTTCGACAGGGAAGGGGTTTCGATATCACCCAGTATATCCTTTTACAGGATATCAACGATATATCGCCATATCGGCTCATACTAGTCAAAAATGGCTAGATTCAGTACAAAAAATCCCGGATATCGATCGATATCGCCGATGTTTCGCCGATATCTCTATATATCAATGCTATTACTCATGCAAGATTGATTCCACTATATATCTAGCTATACCTAGTATTAAAAGACACAATGGTTTATGCATATTTTGTTTCGGGTCGGGGGCGCTGCACCTAGCTACACCTAGCTACACCTAGTATTAAAACATCCGTATTGGTACGGTATGGTACGACAGGAGGGTACATACAATGGTTCTTCAACTTGGTGTATATTTGCAAGTTATTTCATGTTGTAAGAACTTGAATGAAATCCATTTTCAATATCTATAAGTCAATTCTTCAAAAAATATATATAAGTCAAGAATCAATATTAATATCGATATATGCGATATAAGCTTCATTGATGATTGATATGTGTGATCTAAGAGTATATTTGTAAGTTATTTAGTGATCTAAGAGCTTGAATGGACTTCATTTTCAATATATATAGGTCAACAACTAACAGTACCAGCGATATGTTCGATATGACCGATATGTGCAATATAAGGATCATAGTCTTCACAAATGATCTATATGTCTCACCTAAGTGTATATTTGTAAGTTATTTAATGTTATAAGAACTTGAATGGAATCCATTTCTAATATCTATAGGTCAGAAATAAACATTAACATCGATATGTTTATATGACTGATATGTGCGATATATGAGCTATAAATGACCGATATGTGTGACATAAGTGTGTATTTGTAGGTTATTTGTTGTTTTAATATCTTGGCTGATCTTAATTTCTGAAAATACGACAAAATGGCTTTTTTGAGCCATTTCCGACATTTCCACCGATATCGTCAATATATCGCCGATATATCCCGATCTATCCATTTCCGGGCGGACCGAAACGATATCGATATCGATACGACCTTCCTTGCTTGCACCAACCCCTTAACATTCCACAAGATGATCCTGATTAGGCATTCAAGGGGCCACTCATGCCAACTCCACCCCCCAAAACTAGCCATGTGCACCCGGATAGTCCTCTTAGAGTCATCGACCTCCTGGGGCGAGGTTGCAACCACATGCCTGACATGCATCTCCCTGTCCATCACCACCTGAAATGCATCCACCCGTAAGCAACTCTTGCTCACTCAGCCTGGCCAATAAGCATGTGACCTCATAAGTGCCATGTTGATCAACCTCCATCCATTAAGGGCTAGAAGATTGAAAACAACCCAAACTCTGTTCTAGCCCCCGAGAACACTTTCGCTGCTACACCCTATCCAATGTTACCGTCCCTTTTTCCTTCTTACTTCAATCGCCTCCTGTGTTGTGCCCTCCATTCCACCTCATCATTGCAAAACACAGAGGAACTACCCCCCCCACTCCACCATAGTTGATACCACCCCACCCCTTAAAAGCACACTCGATGGCAGCTGCCTAACTACCATCGTCGAGTGCAACACCAAGGTGGAACCAACTTAAATGCCATCTTCAAGTCCATCGAAGGAAGACCCGATTTCGTAGTTGCAGAGCCTAGAGAAGAATAATTTTGCAATCTGGCTTTCGCCAAAGTACTCATATGATCATATATGGGCCTATATCCGAATTCGGATCCGATCTCAGTGTCACTTTTAGTCCATGTTCCTACAAACACCTTAGTTTACGCTTTAAGATATCATTTCCAAAGAGCAAATTCTACGTGCTACACTATCCCTTGCAATTTGGTGCTCTAAATGCCCCTTGGCTTTGTCAATGGTCCCCACTGAAGCTAAAAGGAAAATAATTTATGTTATGGGTTTCTAATGCGTTGGTTGTCTATCTTATGCGAGATGCGCTCCTTTGCGATCCCCAACGCGAGACTCTCTTTCGATTGCGATACAAGTGTTACCGCAACCAATGACGACCTCACTAGCGCAACTCAGGTCTGTTCTAGCTCCTACGAGTGCATGTTCTCATCCTCCTCCATCGTTGCCATGACGATCTCTTTTTAGTATTCAGTAGCGCTTGGCGGTGCTCACAAAACATCCTCCACCATTGAGACCCTGAGAAAGAACTTTGAACGATTGACAAAGAGAGACAATGAGGATATTGTGACCCTGAGAAAGAACTTTGGACGATTGACAAAGAGAGACAAGGAGGATGGCACCAACTGTGGTGGATTTCGAGATCTCCATTGCTACATTCAAGGATGCCTTAGCTTCAACCCATTGATGACTAACATGAGAAGGTTACCGATCGACATCAAAAGTTCTTGAATTTCATCAAAGGCCGTATACTCTAGTGGAAGCCCAGATAAAAAGAGCAACCTATGCATCACCGGCTCCACAACGCCATCTCTGGAACGTGATGCAGTTATGGTCGAACCCTAAGAGGGCCGACCTCACCTTTCAACAAAATTTCCTCTTCCTACGCCAATATACCATGCGTGCACACATCATCCAACTAAACCAATGTTACCTCCAAATCTAGAACCCAACAATAGCCAACGATCTTTTTTTTCCAACAAGAGACCCCTAGTAAAATCCTCGGACACAAGGCACTCGCCCGTTGTCATAGCTACACAACTAGTTGTCGCTAGAGGTTTTAGGTGCCAAACCCTTGTTTCATATACTCACGACATTGATGCCTCATCCATTGCACTTTCATTTTATATACGAAACCCTACCGCTGCGGTAGAAATCATATCATCCCATTCCATTGGAATTCTCACCTACTCAATGAAATTTATGGTTTTCACGAGATACCAATTGATTTTTTGCCCCACTCTCTCTAACAAAGAATGGAGGGTGGAAGCTAGTAGAAGAACCACACCGACGCTCTCTAATCTCTCCGCGTAAGCTTGCTGAATCGTTTGCCTACTCACTTCTGAAGAAAGGGGGGCAATTCCCGATCGACGCTGGGGAAGGGTCTCTAATGGAGAATCTCTGCGGTAAAATAGAGGTGCATATTGATACATAGAAAAGATGACTGAGATATCGAGTGAAAGTTCTCTGGTATCTCATGATAATTGAGGCCCAGGCATGGGTATGTACACTTCTTGGATTTCTTGCCAAAGGCTTGGTCGGTTGAAGGTTGCAGTCATTATTTGCTGTTAATCGTCTTCGTCCAATGTATGGCACTACTTAAGTTCTCATATATGGTGGTTGGCACTTTTTTTGTTTGGAAAGTATATGACATGCTCAGAGAGAGTATCTTAGCAGTAGTGGAGATCAGGTTTTTGTAATGGTTATTACAAGGGATTGCTTGGTTCCTTCGGTGTTTGCCATGCGCGGTGTGACCAGCAGGAGGAAGTCGAGCGTGTCATTTTCACTTGTGCCATTTTTTGAGGAGTTTGGAAGACTATTGATGGCTTGATGGGAACACTATCACTTGTGATGTTCTTGAAGTAGTTTAGGAGAATTAATAACTTGAAAAGGATGGCTGAAGAAAAAGACATCATCAATGCTTTGGGAAATTTTGAAACTGTGGAATCATGCTACTTTTGGGACAAATATATGGAAAATATTGTTATGGGAAGTGTATCTGTTGCTGTTCTGGAGTCTGGTAGTTTGTTTATGCTCTTTTATAGTAAGAGCTGAATGGCTATTTATCGCTGATGGTAATCTTATTTCATTAAAAATGTTCATTGTCCCTGAGAGCTGGAAATATGAAAGATTAAGTCAAGAAAGTTAAAAACTTTTTTAAAGGAGTTGGGATACTAATCCGTATAATAATAAAATGACATACTTATAAATGAATCCAAAGACTAATTACAGAATGGACTCTTGTGGGTTAATGGTAACTTTGAATAGAAGCTATATACCGTAGGATTGTCAAAGCTTTCAAAAAAACCATAGGATTGTCAAAAGACTTCCCTATAATAAGCAAACCTAGGTCGTGTATGGTAGCTATGAAACAAAAAGCACATGAAATAAATTACCTACAATGCATTGTTATCAGTTACCATGATAACCTACACCTTAAGCCACTGGTAAGTAAAACTATTTGCTTATAAGCATGGAGATTAAGCAAGCACATCCTTGAGGATGATGTGCTTCCTTTACGTATAGGCTGATTGTTTGAAGATTTGATTTAAAAAACATGAATAGCCAGTATGACATACGTGTGATGGCACACCTGACACACTGCAATCTTCAATCTTGGAGTATTCACAACTCAGGAGTACATAAAAGGTGTTTTTTTAATTGTTGAAAAGATCACAGGTTAAATGGTAGCTTCTAGTTGTGAGCTCGTCTCTACAACATCACGCCATTTTTCCTTAAGAAAAGGTAGCTTCCAGTGCATATCTTTGCTGTTGCTGTTCTGATGTCTAGTATCGCGTCAAGGGACCAATTGTCTAGCAGAACGTTTATATTTCAAATCTATATCTTGTTTTTTACTTTGAGAAATGACTGTATGGCGATTGGTCAAGGGACCAATCATCTAGCAGAACATTTATATTTCAAATCTACATCTTCTTTTTTTACTTTGAGAAACGCCTGTATGGAGATTGGTTTAACCTTTATTCTGGATTTTTCTGGCTCAATGATGAACTTGTTCACCTTCCAAATATTATGGTTAATCAGTATATTTTCTTTTTGTTTCCATTTCGCAGATTTTTTATATCTCACGACAGGGAGTTTCATGTTGCCTCTCTTCCTTACAAACCTGACTTCAAAGTGATGCCAGTAGACTGGGACGGCACCACTAAAGATCCTGACGAGGTTTTGTACGAAATATCCATGAAGGAAGATGAAATCTTATACAAGGAATTTGTCGAAAAAATGAATTTCAATAAAAAGAAAGTAAGTACTTTGAGCTTTCGGTTATGCTGCTAAAGTGTTTCTTCCTTTCTTTCTTTTCAGAAAACCAAAGGCTGATAACTTGATGTTAGTAATCATCCATACATGTACATTTGATACATCAACCACCCCTCACCGCCACCCAAGCACCCCAGTATCATGGACTATTGTTTCTTATTAGAGGATTCTTGAGATATTTAACTTGCATAGACAAAACTACTGGCCACTTTAAGGCATAGTTCATGATGGTGTTTGCACATATTCTATAACCGGAATAGTCTACCATGATTTAACTGAAAATGAGTTTGCCACATATATTTCATTGATGATATGATCTATCGTGTGAAGTGGACACATGCTGATAGATGAGCTGAGGAGCTAAATCGTAAATGTTTGAGCATGATTACTTCTGAAATGTCATATGCTTGAATATAAAATTGACTTGAAGATTATATCTCATTGTGCTTGAAAATGTATGGGCATTGATGGTAGTTGGAAGCACCAAACCGTTGGGTTTTACTTGCAAATTTGCCAAGTTGTAAGGATGGAGTCAGGCACCCCTAGTTGTGATGAGCTTGTGGTAAAGGGGGATGTGTCAAGATGCACAAATAACTGTGGTGGTAGTAGATAGTGTTAAAATAATGGTGGAAACAATCGTGGGATCGACAATATCTAACTCCACTTTCCGAGGGTTGATTGCTTACTGTTGCCCTGCAAGTTTCTCCAGGGTCAATAAAGGGTAGTGGGTTTTGGGATTTCTGATTAAAATATTGCTTTCTTTCGACAGGTCGTCAAAATGAGTGGACTCGACTTATCAATCAGTCGAGTGAAGATTCCCGGGGCTGTTGTGGATTGGGCAGTTTGAGCTGTGAGTTGGCCGACTGCTTAGAGAGCTATGAGAAGGCGGTGGGAAAGTAGAATGTCCGCTCATCTCCTTTTGAACCCTACTTCTGAGGTCGAGAGGAAGAAGACCAGAAAGGCGGTAGTGAAAGAGAATAAGCTCCATTCGCTTTTGAGCTCTTCTCCCTCTTGCTCTTCCCGCGACTACCTTGCTTTTTCGCAATCAAGCGCTTACTCGTTCTTTCCCCGTAGCGAATTAAAGAATCTTCCCTGACTTACCTTTGCACTTTCCCGGTATGAGACTTCTCTACTTTCCCCGGGTGCGAACCGGATAGAAAGAAAGAAAAGTGATGAAAACTGACCGAAGCTAGCCCGCTGGAAAGGAGGAAGAGCTCTACTAAGATAAGAAGTGGATGGATTTCTTCCTATGAGTCGGTCCGCAATACATCCACGAGAGTGGGCGCTGCTAGCATTGAGCAGGTCATTATAGTGGGCAGCATCTACCTCGCTTATTGGTTAGTTGCATTCTTTCCCCTTGGCATTGATGTCGCGTGCAGTGGAAAAGGGGAACTCGTGGATAGAGACCATAACGTCACTATGGGGCCCTCTCAGACACCAAGCCCTCAGGCTAATCTGACGGACGAGCAAGAATGCAGGAAAGGAGAATTTCCGGATTGTCGCTGACTAAGAAGCTTGTACAAGAGCCGAAGCGAGATTAACGTGATGCTAAATTCATTCCCAACTATATCAAAAGCGTAGAAAGATCATAAACTGTCAACTCCCTATGAGACAGCCGGAGATTGCGCGGGACTGGAAGAGCTGTAGACGTTGTAGAATGCAATGTATTTCCTATATGAGGAAATGTGGAGCTACATAATTCTCAATCAAGAAATTAATATAAGCTGTAAAGACACACTTCTGACTTAAAACTAATTAACGCAGAGTAGTCCCTTAAGTCTGAGCATGAATGTCAATTGTGCTTAATACTTAGGACACTTTGTCCAAAATCTTGTTCATGGGAGATGCCAAAATGCATGCAAGTAGATGTGCATGTGTAACGAGTGATAATATTAGTTTTTAATTTAATTTATTGAAGTTGAAAGGAATGGACTGTGATGCTTTATTAATGAGACGGGGTCCTTTATATGTGAAGAGACTGTGGGGGAATACTAACTATACCCCATATATGAAGAAGAAATACAATGGAAAAAATTTGAAATCATGTTTGGAGACCTGGAAGACTGATCCAGTCATCTTATCTTCAATGCTTCCTCTCAAGCTGAAGTATAGATGTCAATCATGCTTTAGCTTGGAGCTGCAACCTGCAACCGTAAAATATTTTCTTGAGCAGTGCTTTGGTTAAGATATCCACCACTTGATTTTTGTAATTAACATGAGTAATATAGATCAGTCCTTTTTGTGCCACGTTCCGTCTGTATTGTTGATCGATCTCGACATGCTTGGTCCTCTCATGAACGACCAGATTTGTTTAATGAACACATTTAATATCTATAAGCTTGGCAATATAACGTGAAGATGTACATATATAAGCATAGTTGCAACATGTACAATATAGTGATATTCAGATTCTGCACGATGTACTGTAATCTGTATACAGATTGATACATCAAAATATGGATTCACATCTAGGATGGGATGCATCCACAAATAGACAAATGGTTAGTATATGAATTCATATAGCCATGTACTATTCCTAAGAATAAAATTGTAGGAATAAAATATAGATTGTCTCCCGGAGAGATGGCCGAGTGGTTGATAGTCCCGGTCTTGAAAATCGGTATAGTTTTAGAGAACTATCGGGGGTTCGAATCCCTCTCTCTCCTTTTGCTTGTTGAATGTTTCTTTATTTGTTTGTTTGACCTAGCTCGTTTCCATAAAAAGGAATGGCCCGGCTAGGTGGGATCATTATTTGAAAAAACGCGCCTCGAGGCGCTGAGGCGGTCGAGGTGAAACGGGACGGAGGGAAAACGTCCCGAGGCGACCGCCTCGGACCCCCTGCTTGAGGCGTGCGCCTCAGATGCCCGAGGCGGTCGAGACGAGGTGAGGCGGTCGAGGCGCAAGGTGAGGCATTTGGGGTTATTTCAAGCATTTTTTAAAGTAATTAATTAGCCTTATTAGTATTTTTAGATGTTTATAAAGGTCTAGTTGTTGGGTACATATATATGGAAGATGAATGCTTAAATTTGACCTCTTTCATACTCATATTTACCATTAACATGTCCAATTATTTTTGAGAAGTCTTACTATCACACCTTTAAACATATAAGAAACTGCGTGTGAATTCGAATACCCATATAAGAAAAAATTTTGGGCGCCCCCTGCAACCCCAGCAAGGGGGGACCAACCTGGGCCCCCTTAGCCCCCCAGGCTCGCTGACCGGGCAGCGAAACCCCCATACTGGTAGGGTATGGTGGCATAGGGGGGGCATCAAATCGTTTTTCATCTGGGTTCGGTAGATCATGCGGTTAGGATTCAAATCATATGATTCATATCAACAATTTGGATATCTATAATGACAACTATAGCCAATCCCTTTTTGATAACTATTTAGTGATAGTTATAGCCAATGATTTCCTTTTGACTGGGTACAAATTTAGTAGAAATGTTTATGGCATTGACATATCCTTTTTTTCCATGTTCTTAACATCATAATATCATCATATATTACATTGTTATATATTATATGTTTGTCAGATTACTTTAGTTCACCAATAAATGTATTTATTATATATTTTATAATTATTTTCCTATACAAACTGAGGTTTACGCCTCGACTGCCTCGAGTCTACGCCTCTTCTCGCTTCCAGGTAAACGCCTCGTTTCGCCTTTCGTTTTTTCAAACCTTGGGTGGGATAGGATAGCCGAGCCAGAACCAAAAAAAATAATAGATAAAGAAATCTCAATTAAGAGGGGTCATGGAAAGAACAGGTTCCAAATCACGATCGATTCCTTTTTCAAATCCTGCTGCAACTGCACGAGCCCTTCCCGCATGCCATAAATGACCCACAAATAGGAAGAATCCTAGAACTAAATGAGAGGTAGCTAACAAACTTCTAGGAGAGACATAATTGACTACATTGATCTCAGTAGCTATTCCATCCACAGAATTCAAAGAACCTAAAGGAGCATGAGTCATATATTGTGCCGAACGTCGTTCTTGCCAAGGTTGTATATCTTTTTTCAACCTGCTCAAGTCCAAACCATTTGGATCCCTTAGAGGTTCCAATCAAGGAGCACGTAGATCCAAAAAATGCATAGTTTCCCCGCCAAAAATGACATCCCCAGTAGGAGAACGCATTAGGTATTTACCTAAACCAGTAGGCCTTTGATTATGGACGAGTTGACAAGTCACATTCAAGATGAGTTACCTTGGTGTATGTTATTTGCTGATGATATTGTGTTGATTGACGACTAGAGATGGAGTAAATGAGAAGCTTGAGGTTTGGAGACATGCATTGGAGACTAAAGGTTTTCGTATAAGTAGGGCTAAGACGGAATATATGGAATGCACCTTTGATGGAAGCAATGGTGAAGGAATCGAGGTGAAGATTGGTGACGATAACATTCAGATAAGAGTTTCTTTTAGATATCTGGGATCTATTTTGCAACATGATGGGGAAATTGATGGAGATGTTACTAATAGAATAAATGCAGGCTGGCTAAAGTGGAGAGGAGCCTCCGCTGTTCTCTGTGATAAGAAAATTCCTTTAAAAATTAAAGGAAAGTTTTACAAAGCAGCCGTGAGACCTGCTATGCTTTATGGTTCTGAATGTTGGCCTGTGAACCATAGACATGTGCATAGAATGGCTGTAGCAGAAATGAAAACGCTAAGATGGATGTGTGGACATACACGTAAAGATCGGATTCGGAATGATGCAATCCGAAAGAAAGTTGGTGTAGCTCCGATCGAGGATAAGATGCGAGAAAACCGCTTAAGATGGTTTGGTCATTTGCAAAGAAGGTCAACTGATGCACCGGTTAGGAGATGCGAGTGTTGGGATGTTGAGCCGGCTAAGAGAGGGCGAGGACGGCCCAAGAAGTGTTGGAAAGAGACTATAGGAAGGGATCTTAGTTTTTTGGATATAAGTCCGAGATTGACCCAAGACAAATCTGAATGGAGGCGAAGAATCCATGTAGCCGACCCTACTTAATTGTGGGAAAAGGCTTTGTTGTTGTTGTTGTTGTTAGTAAGCCCTTGAGCGGATCCTATGTTAGCCCCAAGACGTTGATCTCTAAGTAGAAAAGTAAATGCTTGAGCTTGAGAAGCCTCTGGTCCGGTAGGCCCATAAAATTCACTAGGATAAGCAGTATTATTGAACCAGATGAAACAACAAGTTGAACCAGATAAAACAACAAGCAGTGAAACCAAAGATAGCTAAAGCACCTAAACTAGAAGACAATTAAGCCTCTCCAGACCATACAAGTGCACAACGAGCCCATGCAAACGTTTGGTTAGGATATGCCAAATTTCACTAAGTATACATATGGAACCTAACCATACATGCCCTCTAATTATATCTTCTGAATCGTCCACATTAATAATCCATCCTTCTCTCTCAAAAGGAGATTTTAATAAATAACCAAATATAACACTTGGGCTAAGGGTTAAGTTGGTAATTTTTCTTACATCTCCCCCTCCGGGAGCCCATGTATTATATACACCACCAAAATAAAGAGCTTTAAATACTAGAAGAAAAGCACCTATACCTAACAAAATTAAATGAATACTTAAAATTGTGGTCATTTTATTTCTATCTTTCCATACATAACCAAAGAATGGAAAAGATTCTTCAAGAGTCTCAGGTCCAAGAAGTGCATTAAAAATGCCGTAGAAACCTAAAACTGTGGAGGAAATCAAGTGAAGTACTCCAGACACAAAGTATAGAAAAGTGTCTGACTCCCCCCCGGACATACTCCCCAACCCAGAGTAGCTAGATGGGGTAGTAAAATCAATCCTTTTTTATACACGGGCTTCTCTGGTACAAAATGAGCCACTTGAAATAGGTTCATTGCTCCAGCCCAAAATACAATTAATCCGGTATGGGCCACATGGGCTCCAAGCAGTTTACCGGACAAATTGATAAGTCTGGCATTCCTGGCCCACCAGGCGAAACCGGTGGTTTCTTGGTCACGGCCAGCTAAAGCTAAAGTTCTATTAAGGAGCGTTTCCACGTGGTAGAACCTCCTCAGGGAATATAAGTTTTCATGCGGCTGATCCTGAGTCACCATCCAAGCACAAATACCCTCGTTTAAGAGAATATTTTTGGTGTAGAAAGTCTTAAATTCAGTATCTTTTGCTGCACGGATTTCCTGAGAAACGAAGTCATAGGCACATAGGTTCAGAGCTAGACCGACTACTCCAATAGTACTCATCCATAAACCAGTTATTGGTACAAATAACATAAAGAAATGTAACCAACGTTTATTGGAAAAAGCAACCCCAAAAAATTGGGACCAAAAGCGGTTAGCAGTGACCATTGAATAAGTCTCTTCCGCCCAAGTTGAGTTAAAAGCATGGAATGTATTTGCATCGTTACCATCTTCGAATAAAGTATTTTCCACAGTAGTACCATGAATAGCGCATAGTAGAGCTGCACCTAATACTCCGGCAACTCCCATCATATGAAACATGTTCAACGTCCAATTATGAAATCCTTGGAAAAAGAGAATAAATCGAAATATGGCTGCTACACCAAAACTAGGCACAAAAAACCAACCAGACTGACCTAGTTGATAAATCAAGAATAAAGAAACAAAAACTGCAATTGGACCATAAAATGCGATTGCATTATAAGGTCGCAATTGAACGGATCGAACAAGTTCAAATTGACGTAACATTAAATCTATTAGCTCGAAAGCGCCATGAAGAGCAACAAAAGTCCACAGACCCCCCCAATTGACACCAACGAGTAAAATCTCCCTGTGCTTCAGGACCTCATAGTAGCAACAAAGAATGTGCTAAACTATTCACAGGAGCAGTAACCGCAACAGTTTAGAAATTACAGCCTTCCAAATAACAACTAGCCAATCCATGAGTATACCATGAAGTTACAAAAGTTGTACCCGTGAACCAACCTCCTAAAGCAAAATAAGCGCAAGGAAATAGCAATAGTCCAGACCAACCCAAAAAAATGAAACGTACATAACCAATCATCCATAATATCGAATAAATTATTTTCTTCTTTGTTAAATCTACCAAGGGCTATAGTCATAGTTATCCTCCGATTCAACTACTTCAACCATTTCTGAACACCTCATATAATTTCCAGGGTATACGACAGTTTGATTATCTATGGACGATTCCTCGGCCAATACCCTTCCAACGGGTTTCGAAGATACAAATTCTCTTTTATTATTGGACCACAAATTGACCGGGGTATATCCATGAGTTCGAGTCCTTACTACTACTATTTACTTTACTAGTTGTAATAACCAATTGAATCCTGAATTGTCCTACGACTCTAATTTCGTATTATATCTTTTAACTAACAGATCAAATAAAAAAGAAACTTCGAATATTGATCTTTTTATCTTACCTTTACTTTGATACTTTAGATAAAAAATTACATATTTTTTCCGTGCCCCTAAATTTATTTATAATAATTAGATACTAATTTAAATATTAAATTATGGTATATTGAAATGAAAGCCCTTTTCTCGCATTTGTCCTCTAGTGCATTGACGGAACACCAATGTTGAATTCTGTAATCAAAGAAAGATATTGAAAAATAGATTATAAAAAAACTTTTCTTTGTGGCGTAAAAGAATTGGAATTTCTTTTTATAAAATGAAAGGTAACGAGAAAAATAAATCGTTGATCGTAGATTTTTATATGAAAATTAAGAATCGGAGTTTGAAGAAGGGGAAGGAGCTGTTGACCTGCAACAGATAGAGGAGGATTTATTAAATCTCATAGTTTGGGCTCCGAGAATATGACGCCCTTGTGGCAATCTATTTGATTGTATCTAAAGGCCCAATGAATTGGGATTTCCCTATAAAACCAGGTCCTTTCGGAGCAAGCGGATTGTTTATCATAATGAGGACGAGCTTCAACTGAAAAATCAATTACGCTTTAGAAAAAGATCACAATATCATATTCGTCTAGAAGAAAAACAGAAATTGCGTTTTCATTATGGTCTGATAGAGCGACAATTACTTAGATACGTGCGCTGGAAAGGCAAAAGGATCAACATGACAGGTTTTACTACAACTACTTGAAATGCGTTTGGATAACATTCTTTTTCGTTTGGGTATGGCTTCGACCATTCCTGGAGCCCAGCAATTAGTTAACCATAGACATATTTTAGTTTTTTTTGATTGAAAAGATGGTGCGCTCCCGAGGCGAGAGTCACCACAACCAAAATTCATTTATAAAAAGATGGGATACATTACTGTGAAGCCCAAAAATTATAAAGAGCATTACAATGTGACACTGCATTCTCCAAGTAGAACCTCTGGTTTTTGAAAATCGGCTCATTTCGCCCAGCAGCCCAAATGGCCCACAACACAGCAAACATCCTGGAACAGTCATCCGACGAACCCATGCCCACAACGTGAACCGATCTCCAAAACGGCTCTAACCCGCTGGTCTCCACCCAAGCGATCCCTAACTCCCTCCATACCTGCGTCGAAGCCACGCAACCGAAGAAAATGTGATCCGTATCTTCAATCGGGCCCTCACACCTGTCACATCGCGTGTCCTCCAAGCCAAACTGTCTCCCCCTCCTCGCTTTATCGCATAAGAGATTTCTTCTCAGAAAACATAGGAAAATCTTCACTTTGTGTAGGATCCTGGTCGCTCAAATAACCTTCATGTCCTGACACATCTCCACGTCCCGCTCCTGCTCCACTGTCGACCCCCTCATCGCCTCATATGCCTTCTTTATTGAGAACCTCCCCCCTTCCCATTCAAAATGATCCGCCTCCTGAGACGGCACCCCCGGCGGAGGCACCTTTGCCATCAACCTCATGAAGTCCTCCATGCGTTGCTCCGATAGATCCGAGACGAACATCGGTGCCCATGACCCTAAATCCGCGACCTGAGCAAGAAGGGCATCTTTCGACGCCCCTAAAAACAACAGTCTAGGGAACCGCCTCCCAAGGGTACCCTCGCCCGTCCAGTCATCTCTCTCGAATCTAAACATCTGGCCGTTCCCCACCCTAGGCCGCAACCTAGTTGATATAGTCAGCAATACGACGCGGATTTCGGCCTAGAGCGGTGACTCGAATCTTTTTCTGTTGGCTATCAATTCCCCGTTGACTCCATATATACTCCTCAGTAATCTGGCATCTATCGAGGTCGAGGAACCCCAAATCGGAATCACCCACTTGGCAAGCAAAGCTTTGTTCATGAGTTCGACATCACGGACTCCAAGGCCACCATCGCAAAGCCCCTTCGTAATATCTTCCCAGCACACGAGATTCAGCCCGGATCTCTGTTGCCTACCATCCGACCAGAAGGTCTTCATCAGAGACTCTACTTTTTTCCTGACCCCCACTGGCAACAGCCCAGTCGAGTAGAAGAAAATAGGGATGACAACGAGAACATGTTTTAGGAGGGTCAACTTCCCTCCCCCAGATAGGGTGACCGCTTTCTAACCAGCCAATCTCTCCTCCATTCTGCGCACCACGTTGTCCCAATCCGACTTCTTTAATTTACCATCCACCAGCGACAACCCTAGGTAGGAAATAGGGAGTTCCCCCAATGGGCACCCCACCAAATCCGTGAGTCTGTTGCGCTCACCGTCATCCATCCCGAAGCTAATAGCCACCGACTTGTGTCTGTTAATCTCAAAACCAGAGAGATTGCCAAAGATATCAACGAGGAGCGCCACATTACGGTTCTGTTCGTTCGATCCACCAAGAAAAAGAATCGTATCATCTGCATACTGTAGCAACGGGACAGATAAACTCCCCAACCGGAAGCCCTCGCACCATTCGGCCTCCACCGCACGCCTGAACAATACCGCCAGACAATCTACAACCAGAACAAAGAGCATAGGAGCGAGCGGGCATCCCTGACGGACCCCCCGCTGAGGCTGCACGAAACCACCCTCCGGCTTGCCGTTCACCAAAATCGAGTAGGAGGATGTAGTGACACATCTCTTCATCCAATGTATACAAGTCTCCAGAAAGCCAATCCGCCGCAAAGAGATTCACAAGAATCTTCAGTCGATGCATTCATAAGCTTTGGTGTAGTCAATCTTCCAGAGCGCGCCCTTCTTCATCGATCGCTTCCAATCGAGGCAGATCTTCGACGCCATACCCTCCGCCATCTGACTCCCCAGGATGATTGCGGACTGCCCCTGAAGCACCACTGAGTCCATAACTAACTTGAGCCTGTTCGCGAGCACTTTAGCCACCACAAGATATATTGCATTGGAAATCACTATAGGCCTGAACTCATCCACCCTCATCGGATTCTCCATCTTTGGAAGGAGGAAGATCAGAGCCCGGTTAAGTTTCTCGAAATCTCTATTGTCATCCCTGAATTCATTACTAACCTCCAAAACATCCGCCTTCAATAAATCCCAGAACTCACGGTAGAATAGCACAGGAAAGCCATCAGGCCCAGGAGTCCCATCCGCATTCAGCCCCCAAACAACCCTCCTCACTTCCTCCTCAGAGAAATCAGCCACTAAACCTTCCACCTGCCCTCCGGTCAATGATTCCGCCCCCGTACCCAACCACCCCCACCCTTCCCTCTGTCTCCTACGCGAGAACTCCACGAAGTGGCTATGCAAAGCAGTGCCAATCTGCTCCTCCCCCGACACCCTCACACCCCCAATCTCAATCTCATGCAAAAAGTTCCTTTTCCTACGTCTGAATGCCATGGAGCGAAAAAACCTCGTGTTTGCGTCACCTTCCTTCAGCCACTTCTGCCTCGACCTTTGTCTCCACTCCACCTCTTCCTTTCTGTCTTCCAACATCAGCTCCTCAAGCAAGCCCAACCTCTCTGTCACCTCCTCCTGATCCAAATCCCTCTCATCATCCATGCCATCCAACCTCACCACTCCCGCCTGGGCTTCCCCTCTCCTTACCTTACGCCGAGCCCTGACCTCCCTCCCGAAGGTTGTAAGGGAAGACCTGAGGTACCTCAATTTTGCCGCAAACCTTGAGACCACTGAGCCCACCGGAGCCCAACTTCTCCACTGCTCAACTACCATCTCCCTGAAGCCATCTTCTAAAAGCCAACACCGCTCTAAGCGGAAACAAAACCTGCTATTCCTCTCCTCCCCCGACGACCAAAGGATAGGAGTGTGGTCCGAGTACGCCCGCGGCAACGCCCATGCCCGAGCCAGGGGGAACGACTCCATCCCCTCAGGAGATAACAAGAAACGATCGAGTTTGGACCGCGATCTCACATTCCGCCAGGTGTAAGTACAGCCAGCCGCGTCAACAATAGATAGACCCAAGAATGGGCCATTCTTCTAAAGGCCTCTGAGCCCGGGTCTCTCCCGCCTCCCAGCTACGGTCTGTCCTCATGAAGCAGACTAACATTCATATCACCACCTACGATCCAGATCTCGGTCGAGAGTTCCGCTCCCAAAACCTCCAATTCTGCCGCCAGTGACCCTCCATCCGCCCCAGTCGGGCCATAGACGTTCGTGACCGAGAAATTCAAACCATCTGCCCTCCTTCTCAATGACACCGATAGATAGAAAGAGGTCTTCGAAACCCCCATCACTTCAAACTTATCATTCGACCACCCTGTAAGGATACCCCCCGCGACACCCTGGGCCTCCAGCTCAGCCATCTCAAACCGATCCCTACCTCTGAGTTCCCTCCAGACCTTGGCCTCACACCTTGACAATCTCGTCTCCTGGAGCAGAAAGATATCAGCACCAGCCTCCTTTAATAAGTTCTTAACCCCCGGCTGTTTGTCGGGGCAGCCCAACCCCCTCACATTCCATGAGAGCATCTTCATTAAGGGGCACCCTGTCTTAACATCTTTGGAGGGATCACACCCAACTTTTCCGCAATACACCTAACCAGTACTTCAAATCGGTTCTGCACCTTCGGCAAACCGTTGTGGCTTGGGGACGACCGGCGGGACGACTCCACCTACTCCATCGAAGTAAATAGCGCAGCCCTCCGCTTCCTCCTTTCCGCCCTAAGCGATCCTCTCCGCACATATGAGGCGTCGAACCTGGGGGCCCCGTCGCTTGGTTTCCATGGGAGCCCCACATCTTCGGCCCTTGCTTCAGACGTCCCAGCAGCAGTCCCCCAGGACGCAACCTCTTCCCGCAGATTTCCTTCTGCATTTCCGGCACGAGGCGGCGTGGCCTTCGGCCATACGACTGTCTCCGCCGAACTCCCCTGAACCTCCGCCAATGCCCCCTGGGCCTCCTCCACGGCCCCCAGCCGCCACATTCTTGGAACCACTCCCCTACGCAGGGGATCCACCTGTCACAACCGCCCCACCAAAGCATTCCCGCTCAGACTGCGGCATCAATGCAGCGATCTCTGACGACCCGCTTTGCCCAGGAAAATCCCAGTGGTGGCACACGATAGGATAGGGCTGGAATGAACCGTCCTGAGATGCTACTCTGCCCAAGGAAACGGGCGCGGACCCAAAAGGGTCCGCAACCTCGAAACCATTATCCGGACCTTCGTCTTCAAACACCGAAGCCGAGTACCCCATGCGGTTCCGAGACTTCAAGGCGCTTCTCAGGTCCAACCGCTGCTCCGGTTGTGGATCCGGAATTGACGAGCAAAGAAGTAAATGGGTCTTGTCCTCCGGCTCTTCGACGCTCATGGTAACTGAACATGTGCGACCCCTCAATAACCCGGGGACATGGATCGATGCATCTCTCGGAATCTGCGACACGGATATCATGCCGAAATAAATCCTAGGCATAAGTTGAGGCGTTTTCTCCGGGTTTCGTGCCATCTCAGTCCTTGGTTGCAGGGCCGGTCCATAGGCCTCATCGTCAACCTTCTCTGCCTGAGTCTTCACCGCCCGGGTCCCTTAGCCACAGTCAGGGACGTGATGGCGCGACCTGGGCCCCTCATCCATTAGTTCCAGGTACACCAGACCCCTCCCAGATGGAATTTCCCACCATCCCAACTTCTTTGAGCCAAGGCGCCCAACCACGAGGATGGAGTCAAGCGAATCACCAGACTGAGTGTCGGTGTTCTTGAACCCAACCACCTCGGCAATACCGTGCAGCAACTCCCTACAGCTAGACAAACTGCGCGCGACGAAAGGAAGCCCTCTCACCCGGACTCGCCCCAGTGGCCTTAGCCTCAAAGTGCCATCACATGCCCGCACCCTTCGCTAACGTAACATAGTAGAACCAACCCTCGAACCATGAAGCAAGGCGTTAGCCTCAGAGCCACTGAGGCTCCTCGTCAGCACACGTCAAGGAGTCACCTAAGCGTTATGACCCCTGGACCGAGCCTCCGAGATCCTTCCCACGTCCGACGAGCCGAGGAAAAGCACCTCCGACCCGCCCCCTTCTCCAATCAGCATCGAGACGTCTCGAACCCTCAAAGGGAGGGACCTGCTTGTGTGCGCATAACGCCGACATCGGAAGCAGTTAATTGGTTCCCGGCTCTGACTGGCCCAGTGGTCCATCCCACCACACTGGAAGCACCCCTGGCCGAAAGGGTTCCCAACCGGCCTCTGACCTCTAGACTCCGCTATCTTTGCGCAGCGCCTATGACCCCTTGAGCAGGACACCTCCCAACCCTCTCCGTCCGAAGTTATCTCCAAGAAACATCAGACATATTTTAGCTAATGGTCGTATAGTAGATATACCAAGTTATCTTGCAAACCCCGAGATATTATGATATTTCGATTTGGTCCGGTATGGAATGAACTTATAATCTGATGATCGAATCGATTCCATGATTATAAGTTCATAACCCCAGCCCATTCCCATTTTGGGCAGAACATATCTGCTAATTCTTTTATTCCAGTTAGTAAGAGGGATCTTGAACTAAGAAATAAACCTTAGAAGCTAAAAAAGGGTATCCTGCGTAATTGCAAGAATTGGGTTCATTGATATTCCTGGTATAGTAGATGCTATCGCACATACAATCATGCTCAATTTGATGGAGCTATTTGATATTAAAGTGGATCTTCTATAATTTCGCACGTGAGGGGATTATTCTTGGTTTCGTCCAATCATTAATAACTTGATTATTCTTAGATAATAGTAGATAGAAACAATGCTCGTAAGGAGTCCTATTGAAACCAAGTAATATAGGCCTGCCTGCCATCCACACCAGAATAGATTGGTTTTTCCGAAAAAACCTACTAGTGGAGGAAGACCCCTAGGGACAAGAGACATAAGGCTGAAGAGAGAGCCAAAAAAGGATCTTTCGTGTATAATCATGCATAATCTCGAATGTTATCAGTTCCGGTACGTAGACCAAATAATACAATGCAAGCAAAAGTTCCTAGATTCATGGAGATATAGAACATCATATAAGTTATCATGCTTGCATGTCCATCGTTTGAATCTCCAACAATTATTCCAATAATTACATATCCAATATGCAAGCATACGTTTCATGCTTGTTTGAGTAATGGCAACGAGATTCCCCAATATTATGCTAAGAATAGCTAGGATTTTCAATTACATTGATTTTTGCTTCTCTTGGTCACAAGGTCACCTCTCATATAAGTGTGGAAACCAGTGGTGGATTCATATTTTAGAGTACCCACCATACTTTGCATTTGTGCAAGTACCAATTTGGTACTTTTGGTAAACACTAATTTTTCTTGGACAAGCTTGGCATATATTGCGAGGATCATGGTTTCTTTCTGCTGGGTTCTCAGAAGGTTGTTGACAAATTGGCAATTTGGCTCAATGCAAGTGAAAAGTCCGATCACATGACACTTGGCTTATGGCATGTAAGAACTTTCTGACTGGAACTTGCATAACGTGGCATTTGTCAACTTGGAATCTATATCAAGTAGATGGACCTTTTGGTTTATAGGTGTGAAAGCCGTTTCAGTCCAAAGTATACAAGTCTATTGAAGAAGATCTGTGGCATACTATCACCACGGAATGAAAGTATTATACGAAGAAAAAGACTAGCTTCTTTATATAGATAGACAATAGGGTTATGGTGTACACCCTTGACATGGAAAATATACAAGTATCTTTGCTCTGGAAAGGTATTGCTCAAAACTCTAACGCCCTCCTAAGTTGTAGTATAAGTTTTTAACATGTTTCGATGGTTACACCATTCTCAAAAGAGGTTCTCTTAAAAAGCTCAAAAGGTTCTTTATGAAATGCCTTGGTGAACATGTCTATGAAGTGCCTTGGTGAACATAGGAAGTCCAAATAATACATTTCTAGATGCGATCTTTATTAAAATGGTAGTCAACCTCTACATATTTAGTTTGTTCATGGAAAATGTGATTGTTTTTAATGTGCATGGTAGTCATGTTATCGCATCCAAGGTTGCAAAAGTCGGTAGTCGGTACTTGGTCGGTCGGGTCACTGACTAAGGATTAATCGACAGTCGGAAAACTAATCGGATTTAGTCGGGCTCTACTCGGAATAAAATTTAAAATTATAATATAAAAATATAAAATAAGTAATAATCCATAAAAATTAAATATAAATAAAAACCTACAAAAATTATAAAAAGATAAAAAGAAAAAAGAAATTAAACAAAGACTTGATATTAATTAGAAATAATTAATATTATATCCCAATCTATACAGTTCGCTCCCTGAGTTCGACCTCTACATTGATTGTCACTATACACATTTTTATATAGTTATAATAAATTTTAGCTCGCATATTGCATTGCTTATTTCTCTTTGTGGGTTAATTGCTGTCGGTTCGCTTGGATTGGGTACCACACACTGTAAGAGTGGTTGACATAACGATTGTCGGATCTGATTTGTCGGAAATCCCATACCCTCCAAGGTCGGACCCTTGGTACCTCGATCTCAATCCAGTCAACACTGACCTTCTCCTCGGTTCCTCTCCTATGTCAGGCACGTGTCCCCCAACCCTATTTCATCTGCCGTCTCTTCTCAGGAGGACCCTCCGCCATCTCCTCACTTCCTCTGCCATCCAGTGAGCCTCTCCTCCTCACTTGTCCATATACTTCTTGTCTTTCATTGTTATCATCTAGTAGTTTAATTTCTGTGCCAATTAAGGATTGTATGTCAGTTTGTATGTGATTTTCATATACATTGTAGGTGTTTGTTCAAATTCTTAAGAAATATGTTGAATTAAATATCATATTCAAATGTGATTTATGTTGACTTGTTGTCATAAGTGATTCAAAAATGCATTTGATGTGTGTATGTATACTGTAGTGTACACGTTATTGTTTTGTGCATAAGTATATACATGTATGATTGTGTTTGTGTATATGTGTTATTTTACGTAACATTTTCAATGCGCATGTTCTTGATAGTGATAATTTGAATTTAATGTTGAACGTCAATTCACTTGTGATGTAATCGCAAATAAATTAGAAATTCAATGTCTATTATATCTTTGTTAGATAGGCTCAGCATGCAGAACTAAGGGTATTGCATGAAATCATACAAAACCTCATTCATGTGCATCCTTACATACTAGGTTAAATGTGGCCATGCATAACATGTGACATTGCAACACATTTTGGGAATTGATGCTCCCATATTGTGTTATATTTTTTAATTTTTCATAATTGTCGGTCCTAGCTTTATAAGCTAGGAAATGCCCCTCACGGCATCGTGTGACTACTATTATTTTTTTCAGGTACCATGGCAGCGGTAGAATAGGTTTGGATAATATATAGAATTAGCTCATATCGAAACTAACTTAACTTAGGTGCTATTACATTCAAGCGGTGTCGATCACTCATCTAATGTAACATCTTATAAAATTCTCAAGATAATTAAATAACATAATAAATGTGACAAAAAAGTGAAAACAAATTCAAAGTATCCGATCTTGAAAAGTGGGGATATATGCATGCATGTGGTATGTATGTGGGACTATATATAAGTGTATATAGGTATGTGGGCATGTTTGTAAGTGTATAGAGGTATGTATGTGGGTATGCTAGGATGAACGCTAGCTAGGTTGAATAAGAGAGAAAGAGAGTTATTGAAGAGAGAGAGAGAGAGGGAGACCGGGTGCGGGGGAGTAAAGGGGATGGAGAAGGGGAGTAACACGGCCAGGAGGTGGGGAATAAACCCAGTATTAGTAGTATTATAGATTTGTAATCAAATGGCTGACAGCATGAGAAGTACCTTCATCTCATGGTGGCCACAGAAGTATCCCTTCATCGTGAGCCTCCCGAACTATTCTTTTAGTGGTAACCAAAGTTTCTTTAATACATAAAAGAAGAAGAAAATAATAAAAAATGGTCTGCACTCATTGGAAGTTGAAAGATTTGGCCTATATTTACATATATTTTGTACATTTTTATACTATCATAATGAAATAAAAGAAGTAATTGAATTTAAATAAAACATTAAGCGTATTATAATAAGTTTGATTTTAAAAAGAACAGAAATAAAAAAACATGGTATCTCCAAGCAAAAATCGATTGACTAGTGTGCTTAGTCAGAATTAGCCTGTACTCGGTCGGCCACCCCATTGACTAGACTAGTCGGACCTACTACTCGGGCCAGTCTGGCAACCTTTACAACACTGATCGTATCTCAACCCTATCACTTTGTCTGGTGGAATATGAAGGTCATTTCAACATAGAATATGTCCACCACATCGTTGTTGTTGAATGCCCATTGTCCTTTATTCATTCGTCGCACTTGATTGAGATACTATTGCTTGTTTCCAACTCCTCAAGGTGACATTATTACATCCGAGGTATGTGGAAAAATCGGTGATGGACGTCTTATCTGCAAAACATCCTGCATGGTCTACATCCAATGACGATCATGCTTTAAAGAATAGCCCCCTTTCAAGGATGACCTTGATATACCTTACGACCTTCATGATAACATTCCAACAGTTTTGTGTAGTTTTGCTCATATATTGCCTATGCTTTCCAACTATCAGGTACATTTTAGGTCCGGTGATAGTAAGATAGAGGAGCTTTCCAACTTATATACGATATTACTTTCATACACTGGCGTGTCCTTGTACATATTATCCTGGGTATCCATAGGAATGTGTGCCAGTTAACACCCAATATGCCAACCTTCCGCAAGAGATTAAGTACATACTTCCTCTAGGACATAACATCCTATGTAGTTGTGGGTTACGTCCAGCACAATGAAGTAACTCAAGGCTCCCATATTTTTGGTCATAAATTGTTCGACCAATATGTGATTCACTTCCTCTGATCCTGTGCTTGACAATTAGTGACACCAGCCACCTTCATCCTCCAAGATGGAGTCACGCAATCGGACCCGAAGTCCAAAAAACATGGCCTCCTCCATCGAAAGAGATCTCTCAGCTCCAAGGGAATACACTCCTCCAAAAACCCCCAACACCTCTGCTAGATAACCACCGAATACCGAGGATGCCCCCGATAACCAATGGAGTTGCTGCCGATGCCAACTTCCTTCTCCACCCCCAGTCAATCCTGAAATTTCTTCAGGTCCACCTTTGCCTCCCCCGCAATTGCCCCATCCAAAGGACATTCGAGCTCCGCCTCCTTCGGCAGCTGCTGCAGCAATTCAAACACCTCCTTGTCGAATAGAAGGTCACTCAACATCTGTCTTGTCCATATGCCTTTCCCTCTGGATTCTCGTCTTCAATGCCCCGGTCGGCCACACTGGAAGCAAAGTTACTCCGGTGCCGCGCAAGTCTTGGAGAGATGGTCGGAAGCACCACACTTGAAGCACCATGGCTTCACCCCATCGCGAGCCTTGGGGCTGCAGAACTTCTTTCGCAGCGCGCTCCAGGGCCTGTACCCAACCAACTCCTCCATGGAGACATCATCCATGCCGCCAGCCTCACCATCCTGATGAACAAATGTATCCTCATGATTATTGGTGGCCCTCAGCATTCTCCACCCCTTGCTCTTCATTGCCTCGCACTCCACCCTCCACGCTCTCCATCGATGTGCCAGAATGCTTGCATAAGGATGTTCCTTATCTTTGTGTGGGCCAACCCAATATTCTCATATATGTTAATCATATATCTTATTTAAGCAGTAGCTATTACTATGATTGAAATATTACATAACTAAAGGACCTCCATTATGCTATTATCCCTAGCCTTCCCAATAATCCGCTGAAATGATCACATTATACATTTGGAATGAATTGAAATGAATAAATTAGATAATATAACAAAAGGAATACACACCGGGATTCATCTTCTTGCGCATATTCTTAGCATTCATCAGGTCAAACAATCTACGAGCATTCCCAAAGCATTAAGTTATTTATAAAAAGTTTTCTATTCCGATGGATCGCTTATCAATCTCATCTAGGCATTGTACATGAAACCATATAATGTTGCCTTCACCGACCTCTACAATCTCATACAACATATTATAAAATAGTTGCAGATTCTTTATTTAGTCAGATGCACCTATGATCTTAAAGAACCAAAATCCTTTTGGATTGTTAACCAAAAAAATGATTAATGAACGAGGCATTTTAAGCACAAAAGAGAATAATAGAAAAAGCATTTAAATGGATACAAATCTGCAATCCCTATAATGGGAGAATCACAAACAGACAATACAATACGATGATATTTATCGTGTTATTTATGGGTTGAATGATAAATAAATATGATAATATCAATTATATATTACAGTATGTCACAATCAATACAGCACATTGCAAATTTGCTACATATATAAACAAAACAACCATATTTGTCAGCTTCAATCATACTGCAAGAGAAAACAAGGTGACTGGGGAAGCAAGGGAAATGGCAAGGGTGAGCGAGATCTCCAACCTCCAGATAAGCAAGGACATCTGGGGATGGTAGCGATGCTTGAGGATCTGCAAGGCGATGGTCAATGACAAAAAGAGCTTCTTCCATGTCCAGCAAGGACGAGGGCAAATAAGAGATCTAGCTTTTATTGTCTGGGCTGGAATATGGCCTATCTGGGAGGGAAATCGAAGAAAGGAGCACATGGGAAGCACCAAGGACACTTAAGTGCCCTTGTAGATGGAGCGTACACCGTGCCTCACTTTTCTGTCTTGCTCTTCTGCGCCTTGACCTTGCAAAGCGATCGCCTCATCAAAATCTCTAGATGTGCACGTCTTATAAGTGTTAAGCCAGTGCCTGCCTCTCTCTGCATGATTTCGTGCCTCGGTGCATGCATTTGTTCCTTTTTGTAGATGAAGCGTATGCTGTGCCTCGCTTTTCTGTCTTGCTCTGCTGCGCGTTGACCTTGTGAAGCACTCGCCTCATCAAAAGCCCTAGTTGTGCAAGTGAAAAGCCAGTGCCATGCCTCACTTTGCATGATTTAGTGCCTCAATGCATGCTTTTGTTCCCTTTTTTACAAGATACATGGATGATGGGGACGAGTCGATCTCAGTCTCCATTTATGCTATCCAACCTTGCAAAAGGCGATCAGCTGGTCGAGTTGAGGGAGTTCCCCCATTCAAATAGGCTTAGTCGACTGACTAGTCCGATTAATTTTGGCTGACTTGATTAGTTGATCGAACTTGTTTTAATAATTTTTATGATTTTTTTGGATTTTAAAGTAACTTAAAACTATGATGTTTAATAAGAATGCCAATCTATGTAAATATGAGCAAAAGATGCACTATAACTTCATATTTACATATGTAGTATATTTCAAAATTATGCAATAATTTGGATTATGTTTTCTTTCATCTTTTAAAAAGTATTGAACGATAACCTTTCCCTAGGTCGTGCTTGTCTTTGGATATACCACATATTGCTCCATAACTTGAATCACATGAACATAAACCATGAAATGCTACACAATCTCGAGTTAGTTTGATTGTGCTGGATGCAAACAAGGAAACAGTAGGGGTGGTGTCAGGTGTGCCCCCCACGAGATTGAGAGAGGTTGAATGATGAGGTGGTGGTGACGATGGGGATGTGGGATGAGAGGGGGAGGTAGGAGGAGGCGCCAAGGATTTTGATGGTGATGACGAGGGAAGGGAGGTTGGGGCAAAGGTGACGCTGCTTGAGATGGCTTTAGCTGGGACGATCTATTGGAGTGGAAAGATGGTGTTTGAGTGGATGAAGGGGAGAGGAGAGGGGTATCACTAGGGCATCACAACATGGGTCAACCTATGGGTATCCCCATGACCATTAGATTGGGGCGCTAAATTTATGGATTAAATTTTCCTTGGTACCGGTATGAAATGTTTTCTTGGATATCAATCCGTTTAGGGCCATTCCACATGGATCTGCTTGGCTACCTGCCAAAACTGGTAATCTCGCATGCCTCAAGGGATGGGGCTTCTTTTCACATGTCATAATTCTTTGGATATGCTGGCTTATTGCGTTTAGGGTCATTCCACACTTTAGCATAAAGGACAGTGTTGAGAAAATTGAAGAGTTGGGTTAATTGGATCTTGTCATGATCCGGTTAGAGTGAGATTTGTGGATCCTTGTTAGTCCTACATCTTCTAGAGGCAGAACTTTCATGTGTTGGTGGTGCTATATAAATAGCTTCACACCTGTTGTAATCTTGGATAAATTTAATAACATGATCCAACTCTCAGAGTCTTCTTCTGTAGAGAAGGGGGGCTCTTTGAAATTGTCTCCCACTATGTAAATTTATGTTTTGCTCATCTTTGATTCTGCACATTCTATTTATCTTTCAACAAATTTCTTTTTTGAAGTTACCAAGAAGCGTTGTTGATAAGTTGACAAATGGATCAATAATGGATCCAAACTTAGTTGAAAAAAATTAAGGGAGTTCTCAAATTAATCTACGCTGCACCTTTTCCGTGATCTAAGCCAAATTTAAGGTCCAAGGGTCTAAACTGATCTTATGCATAAATCGTGGATTTTTTCACCACCAAAAAAAATAAATAAAAACCTAAAATCTCCATGCGGTTTCTTTAAGTCTACGGAGCAATATAATTCCACTGGACAAAAGCACATGCATGCCGGGAAGGACCCCGGATGCCCTGTGTCCCCAGCACACACACACACACACACTCCCAAAACCTGTGGGACACTGTTGCTGGTCTCTGTCTGTTGGGGATTTCGGTATATACTCCAGAACCTAAACAGTTAATTGTGTTATGAGTTTATTAAAGAAGTTGCACTAGTAATAGTTCTCTCATGTACACCTGTCATTTGGATAAGGTTCTGGTTGCAGGCCAGGGTTTTTTCTTCTTCTGAATTTATGTGCAAAGTAAGAGGACAACGTAATGAAACATGTATTATGCCGCAGTTAGGCTTTGCCATGTCAGATTTCTCATCCTTTATTTGAAGGAATTTCTGATGTTTACTGGGAGCATGCATATTACAGAAAGTCTTTGCTTATATTAGTTGGATTTTATTTTATCTTGGAAGGTACGATTTGGTTCAATATAGGGAGTAAGTGTCTGAATAAGTGCCTTCATTTTTGGGAGTAAAAGTTAACATCATAGAATCCATTTTTCCCCTTTCCTGAAAAGCCGTAGGTTGTCTCCTCGAGGTTGTTTGTTGTCCAAATCCAAGGAAGCCATGCTCATATCTTCATAATTTGTAAGGTTATTTTTGAAGAAAAGAAACAAATTTGCTGCTTGCAATCTGCAGTCTAGTCAGAGGTTGTCATTTTAATCTGTAGTTGAAGTGGCTTCTTGATTGAATTTCTTTTATGGATCTTTTCTGTATCCATGTGAAAATTTATGTTTATTTGCAGCTAATATTTTCATCTTTTGGCAACCTTTTGACCAATCTTTCTCTCCACAGATCGCTGGTGAGGTATACCATCACAAGTACAGCAGAAGACGCCCCCCAAAGGGATGGAATTTCACCGTCGAGAAGCTTGGCATGCAAGATAAATGCAGAAGTGGGAGTGCTTTTAGGTTTGTCAGCTTGCCGGACGGTTCTAGTAGAGGGCTGAATGAAATGGAGAAGATATACGCAAGAAGAGAGACGCCCCGACATCGGAGAAAGATCCTTCGATGAGGTGGAAATGGATTGTCAGTATAGTTTTGGTATATTATTGCAGGCGCCCCCTTCTCTTTCTCTTGTTTTAGAGCAGGATAGGTAGACGCCTGTAGAAATAATGGAGCTACAAAGTGTACACTGTTAGTTTTTGAAGAGCGAACATCCTAATTCTCTGTTTTGGTTGTTATAGAGCAATGGCTTTGCTTTGGTTTTATTTTGAAGGGTATTGAATCTTTGTTGCTATTGTTCAGCTACTCATCTAATGCAACAATGAACAATGGCTTACTACTTTCGCACAGCATAAGCTTTATTTGTCTCGTGGAATATATATGGAAAAAAGGAGTATGCTCATTGGGAGCATGTAACTTACATGCTCCTGCCTTTTTTCCTCGTATTGTTTTTATTTTTCTGAAATGAAACTTATGGGATTTAGATCACCATATATCTCTACAGTGTCATTCAAAATCCAATTTAATTTGAGACTTTAATCCCTTTCAAGACTGCTAAATTTTAATTTTGCTGAAATCGACCCCTCCAAATGGACATGTTAAGAATGCCTGTTTTACACGAAATTTGAAATATATTCTACTTATTATTTTAAGTAAATCCTTCCATGATTTTATTAAAAAAATAAAAAAATGGTGAAGAAAAGTGGCACTATATTCTTCGAGGAAGCATATTCATTTAACCTAATACATATACTAAATACACTTATTGGAAAAAGATGACATAGCTATATGTGGATGGGTGTATTGGTTGCATCCAGTTTTCAGCTCAAACATTTTTCTATCGTAAATTTATTTGAGGATATCAAAGTGATCCTTATGCCTTTCAAAACAAATGTTAATATAGATGTCAACTTTATATAAAACGGATACGATATCAGATAAGCTTTACAATCATAAAGGACACACAAGTCCGACAAGTACTTGCAACCGATTCCGAGGATGACTGAAGGAAAAACAACCATAAAGGGCACATAAATCTACAATTTGAGAAGCATACGCTGCACAATTATCAAGCAATCGTTGACTGTCCAAGGCTACACACATCCACGAAATTATTTCTGATTAAAATCAATCACAAACTAAGCTTTGCAATCTCACGAAGGTATGCGAGCACAGCACAACGAAGACAATGAAATTTTCTGTCTTGTGTCGAAAATGTTCAAAAAGTAGAAACGTTTCATTGAATCTCACATCTTCAACACGACGATCCCTGAAGCCATTATTACACACATCAAGATCTAATGGAGTTATTTATCAGAATCCACACAGCACAATAAACTCGACCTGATTACTTATCGAGCGTGCATTACAAATTAGCTTAATACATGGGCAAAGTTTCTGAAAACGTAAAAACAACGACTGGTTATTCCTTAAAATGTATGCTTTAAAGCTGTGAATATGTAGAAGTTCTTTTGGGTGGAGGCCCTGCTGGCGTCGCACCCTTTTTTTCTATCAAAAAAACAGCTATTATTTCCTGTCTAAATCATACTGAGATACATATAATCCTCTCCATGCCCATCACCTGTCCTGCCATTTCTGAACATTTCGAGGGTTCGTCTGCATCGATTGAGAACCATATGCTCCAAACGAATTTGTTCCTCTCTGCTAAGGAGAAAAAAATGTTATTGCAATGAGATAGAGAGAGTATATAACGCAGTTAGTTTGATATTTTTGGTTATTATTATTATCTTACTCCAGTCCAGCTGCTGTTTGTCAATAAGACATGATTTAGAATGTCATATCATGTTCTGTACATTATTTTAGAGACGAGATTAAACAAACAACAATAAAAATCAAGTAGATGGATGAACGCTAGCCTTATGATGGCGTCGAAAATAGTGGAATCTACTGGATTTTTTGCCCCTAAGATCATAAAAATTAAGATGGGGTATCGAACCTGTTGCAGCTCGAGATAACGTGCATGCATGTCAAAGATAGTACTGGTTCGGCGAGTCTGGCTTCTAGGAGCTTCGATCAAGCTTGAAAATCGATCTCCGGTCGAGGCAGAGATACGATCCAAGGCCATTTGATCCGGTGATGCCTCAGCATTGGGTACTTGGAGGAGATGGCCTTGAGCATGCATGGGAGGAAGTGGGCGCATGAAGGAAGCATGGCTTTGGGACTTGGGAGGTGTCACCGGTGCTATTCCCTTTGCCATCCACATCATCTGCTTCACACAATCAAAATTAGCAATGTCATCTCATCTTCGACCAACGCAAGAGTTAACGAATCAATCAATATCCACTTTCACAACTAGATGATTAAGATACGTTGGAAATAGTTGATTTTTTTCTTCCATAGACGCATGTTAATTAGTTGTTTAGTATATTTATTATAGGTAGGTAGATAATATTTAGATCTTAATTGATTGATTGTAAGTGAAATAGGGTCACTTTAGTTTAGATTGTTCTTGTTACATAGGAAGGGGGTCCATCCCTAGAAACTAAAAATAATAATAATAAAGGAAACCTCAGGTAGATTTTCGACAGATATGTGATGGTACTAGAAACAACATGAATATAAATAAATAGTAATCTTCAGGATTTGCATGAATCATTTGAATGACATTGCATATTACCAGACAAATAATCAACCATTTAAGATTCATAGTCCAATTACGGAGGTTATATAGAAACCGATTAATGGTCATTAGATACAACGAATTAGAGAAAGGTCTGGATAGTGCAAAGTAATAAACGCAATGTGGTAGATAGAGAACAATAGCAACAAAGATTCAATACCCTTCAAAATAAAACCAAAGCATCTATGATTGGACTATCATTATATAAGATATCACCACCACAATACTAGTATGTAGTCTGACGATCCACTCTCAGCATATGTTGACGTACTCTGATGGGGCCGACCTCGAAAGTATCTTATATAACATAACAATCGAGAGACATAAGAGAGGGAACAGTTCATGGTGGAGATCAAAGAGAAATAAGAATGCTTAGGTGAAAAGATTGAATTTGGGGATGTTAATGTAGATGCAACCATGCCCTACGAGATCCATAACCACACACTAAAGACGTCTATTCGCATCTAGAAACTGCTCGACCGTGGAACACCCAAATCAATTCAAATTCCTACCAACATTCGGATTAAAAAGTAATATATATATATATATAGATTAATTTATCTGACCCGTTTAATGAAACCTGCAAAAAATTATCGAGATCTAAATTGATTTTTCTGAGTCGAAGACACAGATGGAGCAGAGCTCCCGCACACATGTGTGGTTCTATATATTAATTTGTGATTGCTACAAGATCTTGAGGTGAGGATTCATATTTAAGTCCACTATTTTTTTAGAACTACTCCATGTGGTACTAAAAACCATATTCCAGTTTGAACATCCTTTCTAATATCCCATGAACTCACTGCTTGAAAAAAAATTCTATGTCAAGCGAAAGATATCTTCTGGTTGTCACACTTTGTTTTCAGTAAAGATACCTTCCAGTTTGAACATATATCTAAGTTTACTACTTCATGTTAATAAGAAAGAAGTGAACTAAGTCTTGAACTTTAGACCTTAGTGTTAAAGCATATAATAGCAACAACAATTTTTGTTCTTGATATAATCTTCATGATTGGTGCTTTTAAAGTGTCATGCACTCTTATCCTATTTAGTGAGGGAGTCCTCTTGTTTTAACAAAGATACATAATAACACTCACATAGCTGGCATTCTTCAAGAATGCACTGCTAACATCCTTCCCAAAAACTTGAACTCGTAAAGAGCCTTCGTTCTTCCTTATCTTCAATTTAAATGACACTCATGCTTCTAGGTGTAGGGCACTCAAGCATAAGCATGACAACAATAGTTCGAAACTTTTCTGCAAACAAATTTGTTGCTACCCCATAGTCTCATTCCAATCCCTAGTCTTTAGGGCTAAAAATCTATCAAGTCCTTTAATCAATAGATCAGATGACTTATCTTTGGATCCAATGAAATCCACAACCATCACATCGAGACACAAAATCCCTTAACATCTTAAATTATATTTAAATGTGTCTCATTCTTTTCTAATTAATTTTGAACTCTTAATCACGCCAATTGTAAACGTGTTGTAACAATGCACATAGATTACAAGAACTGGCTTGTGCCACAATTATAATTTCAAAAAGAAGTTCTATTGGCTATTTAATCTCAATTCCCATGGTGTCCAAAGAGCATAGCTCATTCTGAAATGCAAATCAAGTTAGCATGATCTTCTTCATAGACCTCCAAGAGAATGCACTGCCTCGAAAGGTAAAAATATAACCAATAACCCAATTACTCCCAAACTACTTTATTTCCCCTATCCAGCTAGCATCAATGTATCCTTACATCATAGATGTATGTCTACCATAATGCAAACTAAAGGAAAAGTTTCGTTCAAGTACTGTAGTACTCGATCCAGAGCCTCCCACTGAGTACGGTCATGACAACTTGTGTATCTACTCAACTTTGCAATTGAAGATGACATGTTAGGCTTCAAGCAATTTATAAAATACATTAAGCTTCCCATTACATGTGAGTACCTAAGTTGGGACATATGAACTCTATTTTTGTTCTTATAAAGTATTTTGGATGAATTAAAATGTGTGCATATGGCTTTGCTTCTTTATATCCAAATTTATCAAGTACCTCTTCAACATAGTGAGACTGAAAGACTAAAATCCTGTCAACCGACCTTGTCAGTTTGATACCCAATATCACATCATCAACACCGACACAATTCATCTCGAACTTACTAATTAAAATTTTATTGGTTTCATTAATAATCCTCATATGTGATCTGATGAGCGACCCGAGTGACTAAGGTAAAAAGGTATCAATGGTCGTTGCGACCTCAACCTCTCGGATCGGACTCAATCAAGAAACTCGAATACCACCAAATATAAAAATCAAATAAGTCAAACAGATAGCGGTCTTACTATTTTATTTTACCTGGTATAGCTACCGGGGTCGAACACAAGGAGCACGGATTGGGAAATCCTACGAAGTAGTCAGGAATCGAAATAAAAAGGAATAAAGTATTTTTGGTGGATTTTTATATTTTTAAAATTTTTGTAATTTTTAAAATAAAGAAAATATATGAAAGAACTCAAAAAGGCCAAATCAAACAATTATTCAACACAACAAAAAGAGTCAGAAAATCCAAATAAAAATATTTTTGGATCTTATAATTTTTCAAGTGTTTTTGATATTTTTCTCAGATTTTTATGATTTTTAGTTAATTTTTTAAAAATGAAACAAGGATAAAGATCAAAGGTACTGTGCAACCAGAATCTAAAGGCTATTTAAAAATAGGAAAATACCTATAAAATTCCAGAGACAATTTTATTGTAAACTAGAAATAAAAAGCTAACTAAAGAAGCTGGAATGGCATTTTTTTATTTTTTTAAGAATTTTTAATGATTTTTCTAAGTTTTTAAGGTTTTTCAATTTTTAGGGGTTTTATATGTCCAAATGCAATAAAAATAGAACTGAATCAAAAACACAATACAACAAGCAAACATAAAAATTTTTAGAATTTTTGGAGGGTTTTAATATTTTTAGTTGATTTTTCAATTTAGACAAAAGCAAAATTCAAGGTTTTTAATTTTTAAAAATAGAAAATGAAAACAAAAAGGTTCCAAAAATTCACTGAAATTTTTATACAATCCAAATTTCAGGAAATTTGGATGAGAATTGCTATTTTATTCAATCAATCAAACACTCACATCACACAGGGACCTAAATGCAAAGAAAATAAATTTCAGGGACTAAAGATTAACAAGCATAAAAAGACTGAGGGGCCACTTGCAATTTTCACACAATATTCAGCACATGTCGAAACTTAGCTTTCACAGGGGTATAAGTGCAAATATGAAAACTTAAATATCAAATCAGAACCTCAATAAGTGTCAGGAACATACATGCAAATATATCAAAAGTACACGTGACGATGCACGTGCCATCATACAGGAAGGACTAAAATACAAATAGTGAAGACAGTAAGCGCCAAAGTGCAAATAGACCACAGTGTACTAATTTGTTTTACAGTCTAAATAAAAACATAAAGAAACTGCAGGGACAAGGGAGCAATTTACCCAGGCAGGGGCGTGCGGCTCACGTGGGTTACAGGTGGCTGGCGGTGAGTGGCTGGCAATGTACGGTGATGGCAAAAGCACATGGCAAATCCAATGGCTCTAGCGGAAGGGCACACGTGGGGGGTACGTGGCCGTTAGAGATCGGATCTAACGGCATGACACGAGAAGGCGCTGGACGGTCCAGATGCGTTCTGGAGAGTGGCGTCGATCCAACGGTGGAGGAGGATCTCGGATGAACTCCTCCCTGGTGAGGTTCGTCGGAGAACTGGTGGCGCTCCGGAAGTCTGATGAAGAATCGGCTGGTGGGGCTCGACTCGCGATACTCCTCCGAGTCGAGTGGCGATGTCCGATGGTGTATTCAACGGTCAGATCTTCTGGATGGACACTGGGACCTGGACGACCTCCGGCGAGGGTGGCTGAAGGCAAAATGGGGTCTCCACGCGCAACGCAACCTGCGGGGTGAAAGCTCCTGCTCGGAGGAAGACTCCGGCCTAGGTTATTGGATAAAAAGAAACGGGAAGCGACGATGGGAGGCGGAGGAAGGTTCCGGCGAAGGCGACGGAGGAAACCTAGCCCAATCTTGGCTCGGATAGCCAAGATCGGGATGATCAGACTACGGGGGAAGGATGACGGTGGAACGAGGAGTCGATCTGAATGGCGAAGGATAGCAGATGGAGCTCCGCCCACTGGGTCGGAACCGGCGGAGGACAAACGAAGGATTCGAAGATAAATGGAACTAGGGTTGACGAAAGGTTTATCTAGTGATCTAAGGTCGATCCTGAGCTCCAGGAGGATGCACCGATATTGGCCGTTGCCTCGACCACGCTGCGACAGGCGGGGAGGCTCGAACGTGGCGATGCTCCGGCCATGTGCGGTCGAGCTGCGGCTACAACACCTCAATCCGGCCACCAAAGGATGCTTCCGATCGCTGTCACTGAGGGGAAACTCTCTAGGGTAGAATGAGGGCTTGCGGTGCGAGCTACCGAGCTGGGAAACGAATGGAAGAATTTATACGCAGTTCCAGGTGATGAGGTTGAACGGGCACGGGCATGCGAATCAAGAAAGTTCCGCCTCGCCCTAGGGATCCGCGAGGGTGGCTGATCCAAGGGGAAGAGGCAGGCGGTGGAATCGGGGCAAACGGTGGTTGGATCCGCTCCAGAGATATTGGAGAAATCGGGTCGGTGAGCAAGATCCGCGAAGAGGGGATCCGGGAGGGGGAGTTGACCGGGGGGTCAACAATCCTCCGTGGACCAATCACAAAAATCCAGAGTCAAAATTATTTGTAAATTAAATTAAAAACAAAAAATGATTTTATTTCAAAATATTTATAAAATGAAAAATGTTTATTTATTTTCAAACTATTTTTTAGTGATTTTTATTTATTTTTATGAAAAATAAATTATGTTATATACATTATACTATATTATATACATGTATAAAATACCTATGTATTTTCTATTATTATTTTTATTTTTGTATAATACTCTAATTTTATATTTTATTTATTTACAACATAAAATTTAGAGTATAAAATAATTTTTATTTTATTTTTATTGATTATTTACAAGGGTGAAATAAATAGATATATTATTCCTATATACATGGTATGTACAAGGTGGAGAGAGAATTTATTTTATTTTTTTATTTTAGATTTATTTTTTTTCATTTTTTATTTTTAAAAATATATACAAGGTATTTGAGACACATTTTTAATTTATTTTTGTGAAAATAAAATATGTACATAAGAATGAATTTAGGCAAGATTGAATGGCCCTATCTCTCTCTACTTATTTTATTTTGCGATCAGGCCCATGTTGGGCCTTCTCTTGGGTTCAGGTCACTCAATATTTATTCTAAATATTTCCTTCTTTTTCTTTATTCTTTATTCTTTTATTTTTGCACAAATACATGCTAATTATTAATATTTACACAAAGCATGCTTATTGGTAACTTATTGTATTTACAACTATATACATGATATTTTATCAAGATAAATAGCTAAAATAAAATAATAAAGAGTGATGAATGAGTATTCATTATGATCCAAATAACAACATGATATTGACATACATGCACAAGACAATACACTCACCGCATTTCACTTTGGAATAGAACCAATTTGTCGATTCATGAAACCTTAAAACCACATATGACAAAATACTTTTGTCAAACTTTTCGTGCCATTGGTGCTTGTTTCAACCCATAAAGGGATTTACAAGTTACAAACTTTTCCCTCATTCCCATGTATCACAAACCCATCAAATTTATCCAATAGATCTCTTCCTTAACATCTCCATGAAGAAAGATAATCTTAACATCCATCTGTTGTCTAGAGAGATATACATATTTCAATGCTATAAGCATTTGAATTTTGTCATCCTAGTCATAAGGGAATAGGTATCCAAATAATCAATGCATTTCTTTTACTTAAAGTCCTTACAAACTAGTCTAGCTTTGTACTTTTTAATTTATCCATCAAGCTTAAACTTTATCCTATACCAAATTGCACACAATGATAGATAAACCTTTGTGTATATCACCATTTCCCAAGTTTCATTAACCATAATGGAATCCATCTCTGATTCGACGATTTCCTTACATTATTTTTCATTCAATGAAGCCAACACTTCTTTGTAACTTGCGGGATCACTCTCAATTTGTTAGTTGATAAAATCACTACCAAGATCCTTGGTTATCCGTGGTCGCTTGCTCCTCCTAAGCTCAATCATCTTTAATAGATCATTGGGTTCAGATTGGGTCTCATCCCCATATTCAATATCTTTTCCACTTGCTCTGGAATAAAATATGAAGCGGAGGCTACATCGTTGGTCCGTTTCTGAGAAAAACCAGTTATCATTTGGAAGACATCCTCAAAGAAGATAGCATCACAGAGCTCAACGATAGTGTTGACATTTATGAGAGGTATCTCGAACCAAATTACAAAAAAACCTATATACATAGCTATTTCCAAATATCCCAAGAAGGCTGCATTAACAGTTTTAGGACCTAGTTTCTTCCTTTAGTGTTATGGGACCAAAATGTTGGAGACTCAACCCCACATCTTGAGATACATTAAGCTTGATTTCTTTTTTCTCCATAATTCCAACAGACACTTTTCCTTATGCCTTGAAGTGACCTTATTCAGAATATGGAAAGATGTATTCAAGATCTTTACCCATTTGTACGTTGAAAGTTTAGAACTTTGCAAGCATACGATGATCATGCTAGTTAGGGTTTTATTTTTCCATTATACTATTCCATTTGACTGTTGTGAATATGGTGTAGTAACCTCATTAACTATGATGAAGAGTTTGTGTTGTTCATCAAACATATTAGATGCATATTAACCCTGTCTATCTGACCTAAGACGTTTAAATACATTGCCCATTTGTATCTCCGCCTCATTCTTATATAAAAGAATTTTCTCTAAAGCTTCATCCTTGGTCCTCATTAGATGCACATAGTATTATATACTACTATCATCTATAAAGTTGCTAAAGTATTTCTTGTTGATATTAAACTCATAGATATTTGTGTGCAAACATCCAATATCTTATTATCCGTAGAGTCAGACTAAAATGTCATCCTCCATGTCTGAGTTTGCACACATATATCACATTTCTGAGTTTTCTCAATGGTGTGTTTAGGGATTAGCTCTAAATTCATCATTGTTTTAATTGAATTTAAGTTTTCATGTTCATATCGACTACACCACATATCAAAAGATTTTAAGTTATTCATCACATGAAGAATATAATTAGAACATTGAAAAATAATAGTATTCAAATAATAAATGGTCACTGGATCACATCTATTTCTTCTAAACACCAAATCAAAGTTTGTCAAATAACCTTTTCTATAAAAATACTATGTCTCATAATTACAACTTTATTGCATTAAAATTATGTTCAAAATCACTTCTAACTAAAAATAAAACCAGCCAATACGTTCTTTTTCACGTTAAGAGCATGCGGTGCAAAGTCCAGATACATCCACATGGGAATGCCAAGTTGTCTTGTCTTGAACCTAAAACCCCACCGCAAAGTCGTTCCCCATCTTCACAATTCCACTGTTATAGGTATGATAAGAAGAAAACAAGTTGCAGTTAGAACATATATGTATGTTGGCACCTATACCTACAAGCCACTCATCTTGATCATGAATATGCTATAGTTTGGATTTTACTAAGACATACCCTTCTCTATCTTCAAATACTGTAGTGATCATATTCACTTGTTGACTCCCATATGCAGTCTCTTTTTGAACCTTTAAGGACTAACATCTTTCTTCCAATGTCCAACTTGATTGTAGTGTCGGCACGTTTTTTTTTACCTTTTTCTAGATCTTGCCTTTGGGTTTAATTTTATCTTTGTTGTTACTACACTTCCTCCTCTTATCCCTACGCCTTCAGCTCATGAAATTAGCCTTAGCCTGAGCATCATCATGAATTGCAAGTTTCTACTCCTGTTCCCCCTCTATGGTAATTTCCACCATCATGTCATCAATATAATTTTTTCTACCTGTGTTTCAGGATTATACCAAAGTCTTCCCATGACTTGGGGGATTTTTCTATGATAGACATGACTCAAAAATTCTCTGGAAGTTTCAATTCAGCATCTTCGAATCCATGGAGTAGGAATAGAAATTTATGTGTCTGTTCAAAAATCAATTTCCCTTCAACAATAGAGAATTCAAGAACTTCTTGATTGAGTATTTCTCAATATCGACGTTTCAATTTATACTTCTTATTGAATCATTTCCAAAACCCCTTCGTAGTATGTGTGGACGAATAGTATACATCAAACAATGTGTGGGATAGGGCCAATTAGATGCAACCATGATATCTACGATCTTGTTCTTTCCACGCAGATTGCACTTCGGCTATCATGTGTGGGATTGTCTTTTTCCACTTTGGAACATTCAATTTCAAGTATTGAAATCATTCTAATGGTGGTTAACCAGATCTTCACGTGTTGATGGCAACGTTTGAAATTTTGTCCATCAAGATTTTCAGGTATACCGGTCATATTCTTCCTCGATATAAACATTGTATCTGACAAGTTTATCGAAAATAATATGAATATATATACTTAATAATTTTCAGTATTTCATGAATCATATGAATGGCACCATATATTAGAAGACGATTAATTAACCATCTAAGATTATAATCCATCTATAGATATTAAATAGAAATCGGCTAATAACCATTAGATACAACAAATTATAGCAGGATCCGAACGGAGCAAAGCAATAAATACAATGCGGCAAACATAGATTCTGAATAAAAACGAAACGATGGATCTTACTTAATTGAATACATTTTGTAGAAGCATTATGTTAATTGGATGACAGATGGACAAAGCATTCCATTATTCAATGGATATTATTTGTTATAAAATTATTTGTTGATTATGAAAGTTGCAATGCATGTCATATTCATGGCTATCAGCTAATATGCTAGTGATTATCAATTGACCTTTTCATTAAAATTTGTATTAATCATTATTATTTTGTTGAGTAAAATAAACTTGAAAAAGTAAATATATAACTATTGTTTTGTGACTTGCTACTGGAAATATAACAACAAATATGCCATTCACCGCAATTTTGAAAATTAAAGGTAATTTTACAATGAATCATATTCATTGATATAGATTCATATTGTAACCAAATTTATAAGAGATTTTATCCCACGAATCTTATAAACTTCTTAAATTACCTCTACGACCTTTTGCACAACGTAATTACCCCATCGACCCTGAAAATTACCCCAAGAACCTCCACGAGCTTCAAACAGATTAACCGCATGGTTCATGGGGGTAAGAGTTAGCAATTTTATGGAGTCGAGGGAGGAATTATATTTTTCCAAAGGTCGAGAAAGTAGTTTACAAAGTTCATGGATTTGTGGGGGTAAAAACAACAAATCCACAAATTAATAATTAATGTAACTCCATTATGTTGGAATGATCGGTCATCTATTCTAAAATTTTATGGATAAATAATCATTTCTTTTTTGTTACAAAGTTAGCAAGGAGGAGATACTAATTCCTATAGATTGGCCACTACATATATTATACTAAAAAACTCAGTATGTATTTATGCAATTGTCCCATACTAGAATAATTGAAGGTCCGTGATGACATATACGTCTAATGTGGTCTAATGTGGTAGCAGTGTCTACAACAAAGGCTTTGCTATGTATGCATTACTTTAAAAGTAAGACATATGTAACTGTGATTACAATAATAGATGAACTATGCTGGTGCCGAAGGTATTATCGCGAATCGGATGGTTCTAATCTTAATATGAATAGATTTGTATTACATGTACATGTCTAAATAAGAGTAGGATGATTTGGATCTGTTAACATAGTAGTGGGATCATTTACTCTCCGAACACAAATCAAGGGACATATAAAGAAGAGAGGCATGGAGTGACGAAACTGTGAGCGTTGTACTCGTTCTACTTTGCAATGAGGCGATTGAAAATTATCTAAGCATATGCCATTTTCATGGACAAGTATTTCTCCTACAACAACAACAACAAAACCTTTTCCCACAATTAAGTAGGGTCGGCTACATGGATTCTTCACCTCCATTCAGATCTATCTTGGATCAATCCTGAGCTTATATCCAAAAAAACTAAGATCCTTTCGTATAGTCTCTTTCCAACACTTCTTGGGCCGTCCTCGCCCTCTCTTAGCCGGCTCAACATCCCAACACTCGCATCTCCTAACTGGTGCATCCGCTGATCTTATTTGCAAATGATCAAATCATCTTAAGCGGCTTTCTCGCATCTTATCCTCGATCGGAGCTACACCAACTTTCTTTCTGATTGTATCATTCCAATAGGACACACATTTCTCCTATTAAAATAAAAAGTCCACCACCAACTTGTTGCCCGCTTGTCTTCTATTTCGATGTAATCCCTCTATTTATATAAAATTAATTCCAGAAAGGAAAAAAGACCACCACCAACTTCTCTATTCTCTAAAATTTTTTAGTACGTGGAACTCTAAATTTTTAAATTTTTCTTGAAAAGATGGGACTCCAATCCTCTAAAAATATCTTGAGAGGATGAAGCTCTAAAATTCTATGGAGTAGAGAAAGCTCAAACTTCTTAGAAATTTTACTTTCCTTCAAGATAAATGAAGGCTTCTATGACACAAGTATAAATAGCTAGGTCTTAAGATCTATTGTGTTCCATGTTAGTGAAGCAAGCAAATGATGCAAAAAGTGGAAAGCATGAGAAGAGCTTGAGTGAGTTGCGGTGTGTCAAGCAAGTCTTGGTGGCATGAAAGGGGTTTGGGGAGTGTGTGAAACAAGAGAGGGAGGGAGGGAGGGAGGGAGGGAGGGAGGGAGGGAGGGAGGGAGGGAGGGAGGGAGGGAGGGAGAGAGAGAGAGAGAGAGAGAGAGAGAGAGAGAGAGAGAGAGAGAGAGAGAGAGAGAGAGAGAGAGAGAGATGTACGTTACAGTTGTGGGGCGTGTTTATGTAATACCATTTTCTTTAGTCATATTTTATAAGTGGTATGTTGGAAATAAGATTACCAGTGCATACATTAAACAATATAATATCGGATCCAAATGAATTAACAGAGAAACGAAACAGATTAAAATCATATTAATCAAATGTTTCCCAATCATTATCCGATTATTCAATGCAAACAGGAACCGATTAAAAGAACAGAAACATAAATAACACGGGCATGATCCAGAAAGGGTAAAGCAATAAACATATTGCGGCAAACAAAATAAAACAGAGATCAGTTTAGAAGTCACCGAAGCGTCCATGTAATGGACTGTCCTTAGAGAAGATATCGCCCCCACAATACCGGTGCGTAGGGTACTGGCGATCTGCTCCCAGGATACGACGGTTCACGATCGTCGTCGGCGCACACCAACGGGATCGTCCTCGATTGTACCTCAGAGAACTGCAGCCGAGAGAGAAATAAGAGAACGTTCGTCCGTGAGAGGAAGAACCAGAGAGAAACGGCGTGAGAGAGGTTTTTCTTACGAGTGAAGAAAAACCGAGTCGAGTGAGGGATATAAATAGAGGGGCTCGCGTCCTAAAAACGCGACCTTCGGTTTCCAAAATTGCGTCCCGAAAACGCATCCTTTGGAGTGAGGGATATAATCGACTTACAAAAGTATCGAGATCCGAATTGACTCTCCCGAAACCGAGCCGGAGCGGAGCGGAGCGCGCGCGCGCGTGTGTGGTCCTCCATTCCTCCTCTCTACTATTGCTACAAGACCTTGGGGTGTGAACTCATATATAAGTCCACCAAAAAGTTTAGTTCTCCCCGGTGTGGGACTAAACTTCCACCCAAACTCCATATTTCAAATTTGGGAATTCCTAACTTTCCCTCCAAACCATTTGGTTTCCCAATCGAAACCAAATTGAATGCCAATTGTAATTACATAGACTTTCCAATTAAAGTCTAAATATAACTTTGAATACAACATGGTATTGGAGCCATTTTCTTGAGGCAGATCGTTAAATAAAATTTGTATCCATCCTCGTGAAAATATATTTGTGTCTGTCCTCTAGAAAATATAGTTGTCAATCAAAATGTAATTGTTTAAGCATGCATGTTTCTGTCCTCATATCGAGTCGTTCTTTGAAGCCTTTTAAGGATAGGCTTTATCCATTCATAGCATGGGATCGTGAAATCAATTTGGTCAAAGACTATTTTTCTTTGACAAAGTTAGGGAAGATCTTTTGATCGAAATGACAGAAGTCATTCGTCTTACCAACTCCATCAAGAAGATGAACATGCACAACAACTATTGGAAGATATTCATCAACTCCTATATTCAAGGGCAAGACCTCTTGGAGGTCACTAGTGGTGATAATGTGGCATTGACCCTAAAGAAACTATGTGGATGGTTGTGATGATGAAATAGAAATCAAGATTGGGATGGAAGTGTTTGTTTTTAAGACAACGACTAGAGGTAAGGTAATTCAACACATCCAGGAAACCACTACTTCGAAAGAAACAAGTGATACACATGCCATACTATTCTCGTGCAAAAGTGATGTGCGAATGTAACTATTGGAAAATAAGTTGACGATGCTCAAGTAAGGTGAAATGATAATTGCTTAATGTTTTTACAAAAGTACAGTTATTATGCTTGATAATTCTCAATAATTCAAGATTCAAAATTAGTGAGCCACAGATGTTGAGAATTACTATTATTCATACATAAGATCAGGATGTGATGCTGCATTTAGAGGGACCATTGAGACCAATTTATTAGAATTAGAAAGACTCCTAACAAATCAAGAAGTTTTAACCAAACAAATGGATAATTTATCACTGAAAGGTGGTGAAGAAACAACATATAGTGCACAAAAATGAGGAATGATGCTTATTCCAAGGAAAGATTCAACTCCCCAATGAAAGCAACATCCATAGAGGAGCTTCAAGGTAGTGTGAGCTTGTGTACCAAGTACATATATTTTTTTTGCAAAAAAAAAAATGACGGCTACTTCATCTATGACAGAAGAAGGTATTTTGTACATCTTTGTATATCTAGATTGAAGCCGATTGAAAGTAACACAGGAACATCAAGCAATCAATATAAAGACATTTCAGATGAAATTGTGATGATGAGGTTTCTATGGACATTTCAGTTATAGTTGTAAAGATGAGGTCTCTATGAGGATTATCCACGTAAATGAAATGACATTGAGTAGAGACATCTCCAAAAGTTGATTATAACAAAAATGGGATAACCGTCTCGAGTTGCTGAAATCGAATGACTAAATATAAGAAGCTATAAGATTTATTTATATACAAATGTTGTCTAAGTTGTTGTGACAATCAACAACTCCAAGTTACCAATCACACATGTAAGCTCCACAACAATTACTCCTCCACATAATTCGGAGAAGATGAAGCTTGATCATATTCCTTGTGTGCTAGATATGAGGAAAAACTCTTTTATGTATATAGTCTAATAGTTGTAAGATACTGCATCATCTTTGCTCCCGAGGATGTGAGATTATATTGAGATTTAAAGCTTACGGATACTTCTATCATGGAAGAAGTACGAGTCGACTCGATTCCAACACGCGAGGCTCGAATATGCTAACGATAAAGCACTCAATGCTTAAAGGTCTTCCTATACTAGATGTTCAAGAAGACACTATTTGTGTTAGTTGTTGATAAGGTAAGGCTCATCAATTTCTTTATAAGGAATATCATTTTCGAGCTCTGGGTGAACTAGAGCAGATCCATTCTAATGCATTTAGACAAGTCAAATAACCCTCCATAAGCAGACTAAGATACATGTTAAATTTTATGGATTATTTTTGTAACACCCATGCCCCCAAACATAGTCCCACATCTAAAACGCACAAAGTGTGAGAGTGAGTTATAAGTGGTGGGGATTACTACTTGACAACTTGGGCTTAAGTTTTTTGGGTGGTTGTCAACGGGTCCATCTGGGCCCTAACCCAATAAGTTGTCAGGGTCAGTTTTCCTTGGTAACGGACCGGAGACCTAAGCCCGGGACATTACAAATGGTATCAGGGCGGGTTCCCTGTGATAGTGGAAAGGGATACCCGAGAGGTGGAGCCGCCCCTACAAAGAGATATGAGGAAATGGCTACCTAAGAGCGTGCAACCGCCACTGTCACTGGGAATAAATGATAGGCCATGTCGCAACGAGGACGTTGATAATATAAGTGGGGGAGGTTGGAACACCCATGCCCCTTAACATAGTCCCACATCTAAAACACACAAAGTGTGAGAGTGGGTTATAAGTGGTGGGGATTACTACTTGACAACTTGGGCTTAAACATTTTGGGTGGTTGTCAACAGATTCATTTAGGCCTGAGCCCAACAAGTTGTTAGGGCCAGTTTTCCTCGATAACGGACCGGAGACCTAAGCCCGGGACATTACAATTTTTCAAGATATTTTAGAGTCTTCTTTTTTTTAGATAAAAGTCTAAGATTCCCTCGAAATTCAAAGAGTTTTACGAATGAGTCGAGAGTGCAATTGGTAAGAAAGTTCAATGTCTATGAACAAATAATGATGGAGAATATACATTTGTGGATGTCTCCATTTATTGTTGAAAACCATGAATTCAGAGTCAACTATCATGATGCCCATTCATACCACAAGTGTTGTAGAAAGGAAGAGTCAACATATTGTAGAGATATGCCAAAGTATGCTACATGCAAAATATATACCATCTAGATTTTGGGCTAGATGCATGAAGACGGTAGCGAACATGGCCACCTATCTACCTCAATAAAATTTGAAGTTCATGTCCCCTTTACAAAACTAGTAGAAGACAAACCAACTGTAAGTCATTTTTCTAATATTTTAATTGATTTGTTGTATACTCACATATGATAGCCTTTGGGTCAAGTTTGATAAAAAAGGCAATTTGATGTATTGTTGACTATGATAATCAGAGAAACGACTAGAGGTGTTATCATCCAACCACATCTAGATGCTAAACATGAAGGAGTGTTGTCTTTGAGAAATCATCATCATAGTGGCGATCATCTTGTGAGGGTTGCGCTGTCAGATAGAAAAACTTTGGAAGATTAGTTAAACAAAAATAATGGGGAGCTTTGACAAACAGAGGGTAGTCTCAATGACTAAGATAAAGATGCATGTGCTTAAGCCTATATAGGAGACAGACAGCCCTTGTTACAATGGAGTTCATCAAGAAACTCCAAAGAAATCCCATTCTACTCGATATGAGATCGAAGAAGATTCAACCATGCTATTTCAATGGTCTACGGGACTACACAAGCTTAATCCTATGTACATCTATGTTGCAATCGAAACGAAGGTTTGCACGAGCCCACTACATATGGAGAAGACATACGGGTGGAACCAATTAAGATAAATGATTAAGTAGATAAACTTACAAAGGGGCTTCTAATATCCAAGTTTCAAAATTTCTAGATTCGACTTACCATGAGTGAAGTTGGTGTTGAGGGAGAGTGTTAAAATAAAAGGACCACCGCCAACTTCTCTATCCTCTAAAAATTTCTTGAGTAAGTGAAACTCTAATTTTATATGAATTTCTCGAAAAGATGAGACTTCAATATTCTACAATTCCATTGACAAGCTTTCTAGAAATACCAAGGCTATTGTGACACAAATAGAAACATGTATTGAGATCCATGTTGTGGGATGCAATTGAAGCACAAGTTATCAATCAAGTGAGAAGAACTTGAGAGAGTTGTAACTTGTCAAGTAAGTGGTAGTTCTTGTGAAGAGGTTCAAGTAGGATGTGTAAAATAAGTGGTGTAGAAGTGAATGTTTGTTTGAGCCAAGTATATCAAGTGGGTTGCATTGTACTTGTAATATATAATACTATTTTGTTGAGTCATATTCTACATCTTCCAGAGAAAGGTTGGCACTAAATATTGTAAAAAAATCTAGGGCAAATAGCCAATAATGAGGGAACAAGGGAGCACCAACCTGCACTTGAAGTTGAAGAGATTTCAGGTAGTCTATTGCCTCATCCAACATTGATGCCTTGTCAGCCTGAGGAAATTTATGTGACACTTTTCTAATTCGAACCTATTTTTGATGAGTTTAATATAAATAGAAAGGATTTAATTATTAAGATGGTAGAAATTATGATGCCTTGTTACAATGGGGTATGAGCTCTTGTAGTGCTTTCATCTTCTCATTGATCCGGTCTCTTCTCCTCTGCATGGAAAAAACCATTCAAAAGGTTAATTTACGATTCAAAACTAATCAAGTAAACCTTTCATCCATAAGATCAAGATTCAAATCTCATCCAATCCCGAAATACTGACCCTCTCCGACATATTATGCACTTCGGAAGAGCGATTTCTCCTGGAGGACGATGCTCCTCGTGTTCGTGCTCCCACTTCAGTCGACTGGTACTCGTTCTCCTTCACGATGCAACAAAAATTACCACCAATCTTTTATCATATATATATATATATCACGTCAATGCTCATAAATCGAGATATAAATAATTGAATTCGATCTAGCTTATAAAATTGATCGTAATTTCTTTCTAAAGAAGCTCAAATCATTTGCAAATGGTCCAAAAACAGAGATGTTGAATATCTTGTGTTTGAAGCCTTTTTTTTAATTTACCTTTTTCTTTATTATCAATACAAATATGCCATATTGTTCATTAGATACTACTTATTGAATCCTTTAATTTCGTAGGATAAGATTAGTTTCATTTGCCTTTTTGATGTAAAAGACAATATTGTTAGCAATATATTGCAAAATTCAAATGCTCAACACTAAAATATGATGATTTCCTAACTCTTTTTATATAGATCCCAAATTTGGAACGCATTGCCCGTATTTCAACTTTTCAGGGGCTTTCGCAAAGTTTTATTCGTTGAGGTGTTTTTATAAGTATGCCCTCGAAAACCTCCGATGGAACAAAGATACCCACCAGGTATCTGGTGATATTTCAATTCATCCTCTCTTTTGTCCACTATATTATACTTCGTTAACAACCACAATAGAGGAGCGTGGATCCTCTGCATTAATGCAGATGTCTGCAGTAAATCTCAACCGTGCCTCAACCTTGATCGAACGGTTCAAACGATAAGGTCTCAAAAAAGCTTTGATTTCGTATGAACCGCTCGATAAAGATCAAGAAGTTGGGCGCGATTGGATTTACAGCAGACCTCTGCATTACTGCAGAGGATCTGCCTCCACAATAGAGAGGGAACAAATAAAGTGGGGAGGGGATCCTCTGCTGTAACCCAAGTAACAACGGTGATGCCATAATCCCATTTAAGGTTTTTTGTGAATTCAATCTCGAAAATTCAAACGACTAGATTCTGTAATCCCATTTAAGTTTTTTTTGTGAATTCAGTCTCGAAATTCAACCGTGTAGTTTGAATCTTTGGTTAATCCTCTACACATCTACCAAATTTCGCAAAAATCCAATATCATTTGTTAATTTATGTTAATAGTCAAAGTTCGGTTGTTTTTTAAATGGGATTTAAGTTGCTTAAATGTTGATTGTATATTTGGCCATTAAGATAAAATAACAAATTTATTGGATTTTTACGAATTTGATAGATATCTAGAGGATTAACTAAAGATTCAATTTATGCGGTTGGATTTTTGAGATTGAATTTGCAAAAAAATGAGATTACAACATCTTTGTTGTAACTTGGCTTATAGCAGAGGGACCCTTCCCGATAAAGTGTCCATAGTAGGGCCTTCTGTAATATTTTCTTATTTTTATTGGTGAAGCTCATTTCAAAAATCCAATCGTGTTCATGGATGCAATGGGATATTTTTTTAAATAATTATTAAAATATTCTTAATTATTTAAACAACAATCAAGTCATAGTATTTAAAAATATAGCCATCAATTGGCACATCATGTGTCGATTTGGAAAGTAATGCCCAAATGGGCGTCTCAGGTGCCGATTTGGAGACATGAGGGATGGAAGTGCAAAATACCCAATGAGTTTGCCCATCATTGGGTAATATACATTTCCATCATTTGGGGTAATTTGTGTTTCCATCCCTTGTTTGTTCTCAATAGTTTTTTTTTCCAATTAACCTCTTTTGTTATCAAAAGTATAACATTTACCATAAGGATGCAATTAAAAATGAATGGTAAATATGTATCATTTATTACTGAACTTGTTCTTTTCAAATTTTTAAAATTTTAGTTTATAATTCTTTTTTTAATTATATTATATATTAAATCTCTTATTTTAATTGATTATACTTATACTTATAATATAATATTTAGGGAATAATGATACAATATATGTAACATTACGAAGTCTGAAGACACCCGTCTACCTTGGTTGCTCTAGCTGAAGACTTCGTAATCCAATTATATGATTCCCTAAATAACTTTGATTTTTATTTGATCACACTCGTATCCGATATTTAGTCGATCAATATTCTTATTCACTTTTTATTTGGTTCAGATTCATATTCAATGGATATTTTATGTGAATTCGTATCCAATTATATGATTCCCTAAATCCTCATCTGACTCATATCTGTCGCAGATTTTATTCATATTCGATATAGACGATGTGAATATGGATAAGAAAATTGACATATCTGATATGTAATTGATCACTTTTCATCGCTAATCGGCGTTGATATGACCATTCTAAAATTAAATTGAATAAGTTACAATTATTACGCATAAATATAATTAATTAGAATAAGGAATTTAATATATAATATAATGGAGGAAAAGAATTATAAAATAAAAATTTTAAAAGAACAATTTCAATGATAGAAAGGATACACATTTACCATTCAAATTTAATTACATTTTTTTGGTAAATGTTATACTTATGATAAAAAAAGATGTCAGTTGAAAAACTATTGATAATAAAGGAGGGATGTAAACATAAATTATCAAGATGATGGAAATGTAAATTACCCAATGAGATGTCCAAATTCGACACCTGAGGTGCCGATTTGGACAAATCGATGACTATATTTTTAAATATAATGACTTGATGGTTGTTTAATTAATTAAGAATATTTTAATAATTATTTTTAAAAAAGTCGGATGGAATGCGTGTTTATTGTTCTACGATAGTTATTTCATTTCAAAGGTCAATGAAAAAGTCAACATGGGTCGGATTAAAAAACTGTTTAAATTTGACTTTTTCGTTGAACTATGCGATAAGAACCCCGTATCAGCGTGAAATTTGGTGGATACGAAGAATAATAAACATGCATTCCATCCGTACGGTTGGATTTTTGAAACGAGTCTCACAAAAAAAAGTAAGTGTTACAACTACTCCCGAGTAGAGAAAGCTCTTACTTAGGGATGCAAAGAGACGTATACAAATATATGAATATAGGTATAATCATATCCTTATCCGTTTTTGAATACGAATACGAGTGCAGATATAGATATTTATAGATATTAAAACTATCTTATCATATCCTTAGAAAATAGATACGGATGCATACGAGTAATGTTATAAATACTTTATAGAATCGACTTAAATATATACAAATTGAATGGAAAATACATGATATTTAGCAAATATATTTGTATCATAAAACTTATACAAATATGATAAAAGAAGGTATAGAATTATATTATATAAGCTTAAAAATAAATTTATGACTATATTTATATACGAAAACGGATATATAGATACGGATACAGATATTTGCGGATATCAAAATAATATCCATACCTGTATCCATTTTAAAACGGATACGAATGTCAAAATCTGTATAAAACGGATTCAGTTACGGATCGGATACGGATATATCGCTGACCGTTTGCATCCCTACTCTTACCTCATCCGTTTGCACGTAGTCAGATTCCTCCACGTACTTCCTCCTTTCCTTCCTCTTACGCATGCCGCCGGATGTCATCTTCTTCGTCATCACCCCCTCGCTCGTCCCCGACCCTGTGGAAGAGGAGCTCCCTCCACCGCCCTCGTTGTGTGCATCCTTGGTCTTGGTCGGTCGATCTGGCATGGCGACGTGCTCCACCGGAGCACCCGCGTCCTCCGTGAGTTTTGTCTCGGTGAAGAAAAGGTCGGACCATAGCTCTCTGAGGAAGGGGTCATCCATTGTGGATTGCAGCCATGCAGACATCTCCTCCTCTTGAATATTGCTGGTGTTATCGTTATTATCATATTTCTGCTGCATTGCATTGAGAGGACCTCCTTGACCATGACAAGTCCTGCGATGATAATTGCATATGGAAATCCCATCAGCAATTGTTTTAAAACAAAAAAATCATGGTTAATAATCAACCAAATTTTTTTCATTTATAAGGAACGCTATAAATATAATGGAAGAGATAAATGAGACTGAATCTCATTTTATGTTAAAATTTATCTGAATATATTTATTATTTTAAGAATGATTGGACTAAATATTATTAAAAAGGTAAATTTTGGGTAAGGGGGCTCGAAGCATGCCTATTAAATTTTGGGTAATGGATCTCGAAAAAAGGTAAATCTTATTAAATGGGATCGAATCCCATGCTCCCCAATATTGTAAGCACGCTATTTTATCGGTAAACCGTTTAATGGGTTTGTAACTTTTATAGAGCTAGGTTTAAACTTCTAGAAAAAGTCATTGAAAACTCAGGACGTTATGCAAGTGAAATATCTGAAGGGACCATGGTTCCTCTATGATACATATGGATACATATGGGATCCGCTTATGTACTAAGGCATACTTGCACATGTAATACTAATGTGCACTCAAAATATAAAACAATGGCATACTACTACAACAAAATAAGCTAATAATGATTTTTTATATTCGTCACATATTATATGATGTTAAATATATAATAATGATATTATTCATTATATTTTTTTATGCTTGTATTTGACGATGAATTTCATATAACAACACTTACCATTATTATTTTTCAAAATTTTAACTAATTGACGAGTCCATAATTCATCTTCTTTATTCTTTCATTTTATCCAAAATTCTTGATAAAATACATGTAAATGTCAACTAATTCTCCTTAATTAATATATTAACTCCATTTGTTAATATTGTATTTAACACTTATTTAATCCAAAATAAAAGAATAAAGAGAAAAAAGAAAAAATAAAAGAAAGAATAATGTAAACATGTAAATATGTACATACTAACCTTTACCCTAAGACCAACTCAATATTGATTTGATCGATAAGATAAATAAATAGGGAGAGATAATGATCTTAACTTATAAAAATATCAGAAAGTAAACATGATTAAGTGTACATATGCACATTATTCACATTGTACATATATTTACCTATTTTATTTATCATCCAGATAACCTCAAAATAAAATATTTTCTTCTCCAAAGTTGTTCATAATAATGTATATTAATTTATAAGAATATCATAAAAATTATTTAATGTATAAATAACATGGTACAAAAAACTGAAGAAAACTGTAAAATGAGCATTCAATGCTAAATATCTACTATGTATGAACTCAAGATTCACTAACCTCTCTTTCATTGCGTTCATAAATATATTATCTTTAAAGTAAAAGTAATTTCATTAAAATCGGAGTTAATATGTAAAAGTCAGCTTTTGGTGGTACCATGATATCTGTACAACTGTATATTCTCTCCTTATTATTTTATTCTTCTTATTTTATTCTTATTTATGTTTTTATTATCAACTTTATATTTTATAATAAATACATAAAATTGAAATAAGAATTTTAAAAGATTAAAAGAATAAAAAATAAATGTACATATTTATTATATAGCTATAATGTACCAATATTATATTTATACCTAATTATTTAAATAATTAAACAATATTATTAAAATAAAGTAAACATATATTTATAGTGCCTAATTAATATATTAAATTAATAAAATATAACAATAACTTATTTATAAAATTAGTTAAATAAAAAATAAATAACTTAATGTAAATAATAATCTCTACCGACAGATTATATTATTTATATTATTAACTAATTAAATTAACTTGTTTAATTAGCTAAAATTCACAATTAAATTATTCATTAAATTATTTATAATTGTATTTATATGATTTATTCTTTTAAATTAATTTGTTATTTAGTAATGAATTTACAATGTATATATTGTATATGCATGTTTTATCTTCTTCTTGTTTATCTTGTAGTAAGTTGTCCACATGACAGTGTCCTATTGGGCACTTCAGAAAGGTTGACAATTCAACCTTCTTCTCATTCTCTTCTTTTCCTCCATTCCTTTCCCCTTTTCCCTCTTCCATTTCTTTGCCCCCCAAAAAACCTAACAACTCCAACAAACTTCAGGGCCCACAATCGATATCCTTGGATGAAATGTCGTGTCAATTTTTCGCATCTCACCACCTCTCATCTCCTATAAACCCCCCTGAGATCTACCTTCACAGCTATCTTTGGCCATTTCCACATCTTCTCCAGTGAGATTCGAGATAGAGAGAGGTGACATCTCTGCTCCAGTCATCATTGTAGCGAGGATTTGGTGTGATCCGGTCGAGATTCGAAGGTCCTCTTTGACACTCCGCCTACAGATCCGCCTCAAGCGAGCTGTTCAACCTCCACACTGTCGGACCATCGAGGCAATGATCTGGAGAACATACATCCTCTAGCCTAGTCACAGGATTCATTTCCTCTAGGTCAATAAACTCCTCTAGATCTCTAGATTTTCTTCTCGAACTCATCTCCTGCATCTGCTCCTACTTATCCACCATTTGCTACCTTCATTACCTCTAAGCTTAGAGAGAGAGAGAGAGGCGAGTATCATAGGCCTGCGTTCCCATCAATGAGCTAGAGAGGACAAAGGAGCGACGAGATCTCCATCGATGGTGCGACCTAGCTCCGTCGTGCGAAGAGCCTCACTATTGCTGCTGGTTTAGGCAAGGACCATCGGATCTTCGTTGAGCTCTGATTCCCAGGAATGCCATCCATCTACAACTAGGTCAGTTCCTCTGCTTCTATTTCCTTCCGATCTATTTCTTCTCCTCTCCTCCTCTTCTCCGTAGTTCTCTCTTCAATTCAACCCGATTACACCTTTTGATAACAATCGATCCATTTCCCTATCAGAACCTCTCCGTGTTCTGTTCTATCTCACGCACCCTTTCACCTCCAGCCTTGCATGGTAACCGGAGATCCAGAGCGAATCCGTCACCTCAACAGCTCCACCATTTAACTAATCCTCCTTTGCATTTTAAGACCGATACATCATGTCTTGAGTTGATTGATTCACTTATAGGTGTTCATCTAGAAATTGAAACAACGTCGAGAAGCATCGTTGATCTCCAATCTAATGCGATTCGCACCATCATTGATCAAGTCAATCCATCATGAATCAAGCGTCCGACCAGTGCATCATGGAGATCAAACTCCAGAGCATCGGTTCGATCGAAGTTGACTCGCATCATTTGGAATCTGATGTAGCAGTTCGATGTGGTACCTAACGTTCGGTCTTGAAGGGCATACAGTGTCTGACAAATCAGATCCATCAATGCCTGTATCGACACCTCTCTCATATCTCGGCACTCAACAACATGTGTCAATCAATAATTAACGCACAACAATGATTAAGCAAATAAAATGCAGGTGAGCTAAAATTTATTATACTCTACAAAGAATGTTTATAGTACGCAAGCAATAGGGGTTGAACTACAAAAGAGCACACGAGGTAGAGCACCAAATTGAGGAGACAACTTAGGGATTTTTTGTGTTTTTAATTTTTAGTTGTGTTTATGTGTTTTAAATTTGAGATTTCTTTTGATTTTTTATATATGCAAGTTTCTAATGTTTAGAAAGTTATAAATTAATATCTGATGTACAATTATATATATATGATTTATAAAGAAAAGGATCAAAGAGATATTTTTGAATCTTTCAATTATACCAAATAAACTCAAAAATTTAAAAAGAAAATATTTTTGGATTTTATAAACTTTTATCTATTTTTGGTGATTTTGGATATTTTTTAGAGTTTTTATGTATTTGAAATAAGGAAATACTTAAAATATACAAAATAGTAAATCATGGAACTTGAGATGGGCTTTATAAATATCTATCAATTCAGATTAAGCCTAAATTCAATTTTCTTAAATACTAAATAATTTAAAGAAAATTTAGAAACTTAGGAAATATTTTTGTGATTTTCTGTGAATTTTTAGAATTTTATAAGGTTTTCCTTGCTTTTCTAAATTTTAGGAGTTTTTGATAATAGTTTTGTAAAACTATTTGACTAAAAAATTAAATATAGTTAAATAAACACATGATTTTTTTTCAATTTTTTTTAATTTTTATGGATGTTTAGATTCTAAATATGAGAAAATGTAATGTTTTTGTATTTTTATAAATAGGAAAATGATTTAAATTGTCTTAAGAGAAATATATGTGATATAATATGGTTCCATACACTTAAGATATTTTCCTGTAATTTTTAGATGCAAAATGCTATTTTTAATAATTAAAATGCAAACACAAAATTAATTCTACAGTACAGGGACCTGGATGCAATTTTTAAGAAGTATCAGAGCATTAATAACACTTTCAACAAGTCTAGGGTATACTTTCAACATTTTTGGTGGTCATCAGGTCATCTATATGATGGCTCATCTCCACCATGTTCTTAATGAGTTGGGCCAGAGAATTGAGGGTCGGATTGACTGGCGCGACCTTAGATGATTCTGCCTGATGTGGCTGATGACTCTGCTACACATGAGAGGTTGCTATTGATAACCTTGAGAATATTGAGGAGGGGGAAGAGAAGGATATTGTTGGTGTAGGGGGAGGAGTACTGGTTCTGGAAATGAGCAGCCAACTGCTGATAGTTCTGCTGACATTATCTAGACTACTGGTAACTCTGCCTCTAGGTGTAACCGAGTTGCGGAGGCTGTTGGTGACGGTTCTGGTTGGGCTAGAAGTTCCTCCTAACTTGCCATTGATGGAATGGTCGGATGGTTGTGTTCTAACCTGGGAGTGTTCCTGCGGACAAGTCAGTTGATGTTCATTATTCCACACACCATTCACCCCGTGAATGTGTGGGGGAGGTGGAAAGCATGGCTCGATCTTCTGGGGCTATGGCCCGGGTTGGTAAACAACCATCTATGTCGGCGGTGACGGCAAAGACTGCACAAGTGCTTGCACATAGTATACGTGCTAGACCTGAGGTTGACGGGGACTCGACTGAGGCTGATGTTGCATGGTGGGCTCCTTCTGTTCAACGGGAGTGTCTGGGTGGCTGCTATGGAGTTACAAGCACCGATGGTATTCATCAATAGCTCCAGTTGTTTGGTGATGGTGCCCAGCTAGTCCAAGACCTTCATCCTTTATTCAATCATAGCTAGCTTCTCTAGGTCATGTGATCTCTTCTTTAGGATGTCTATCTTGGATAGGTGGTTGTCAATGATGTTGAGATTTGAGTTCTCGCACCTGTCCACTTCATGAGTATCCACCATGTTTACAAGTTTGCAGAGGATTTGCAATTGTTCTTGATAGAAATGAGAAGAAGAGAGTGTGGTATCTCCCTTAGCCATCTCCTCAAAGATCAACCATACTGCATCCTCGTCCTTGTTGAAATGGGAACCTCCGCAGGTGATGTCAACTAGACGTTGATTGTTCTCAACAAGTCCTCCAAAAAAGTGTTGGATCAGACTGGTCTTTGTGATGTCGTGATGGGGACATTTCTCAATCAAATCATTGAATCTATCCCAGGTCTCATGGATGGATTCTTGGGGTCCCTTGGAGATGCTGGCAATCTTTGAACGCATCAAGTTAAGACGACCGAGTGGGTAGTATTTATGTAGAAAAGCAGACTTCAGCTCTTCCCACTTGGTAACCACTTTTCTAAATGATTGATCCAAGACAGTGCTTTGCTCTGAAGGCTAAAAGGAAAACAGTCATCTTTACTACGTCCAACGGGATTTTGTAGTAGTGTGTTGTGCTACAAATACGTCCGAACTACTATAGATGGATATACGGTTCTTCATTCGGATTCCCATGGTAACTTGGGAGGAGAGAGAGGAGCTACGGTTTCAGCTCAAAGTATCTGTAGATCGAAGGAATCTAGATCTATACAGTGATTTGGTTGGCCTCTAGGTTGTAGGTCAGCTTCAGTGTGGGCTTGGGATAACCTATCCTTCGCCCTCCCTCACCTTCGTGAGGTTCATCTATAGAATGGTTCTCTTCATCATCACCATGGAGATCATCATCACCTCCTTCCCGTGTTTCTCTCACTTCTGACCTCCTCCTCAGGTCATTTAACATTTCTTGAAAGGCAACCTGGGCTAATGCTTGATCAATCAACTAATGTTGTATCGCTTGGATGGATTCTAATAGCTGACTGTTTACCTCGTTCTGGTTCGTGCCCTGCTCTATGTTCTGCTCAGTGCTCAGAAGATGTGGTCCCTTTCCTCTGCCTGTAGGAGCCATTCAGAATTTGACTGTAAATGCTCAGGCTCTAGATAGGGGTCTTGCTCTGCAATAGGGAAAATGCCCCAATCAGTCTGCATGCAAGCACCGGATGTAGAGAATAATTTAGAAGTAGGGTCAATCTTTGAATTTTATTAGTGATAGAGAAATGTAAGGAGTGAAGTCAATCTCCATCCAAAAAGGGCAGAACTCATGAAGAGAATTTCCCCGATATGTGGAAGGTAAAAGAAGTGAGGACCCTTGAGGATGGTTCAAAATCTCGAACCAGTCACTTGGAGATCGCCCTGAATTATTGGAGATGTCGAACATGTGGAATCGATGTGGGTATCAGCGAAGTCCTGACTAAGACATCCAGGAGTCAACATCTTGGAAGCCAAGAGGAAGATAGAGAAAGGATGAAAGATACGATAATGAACAAGGAATAAACGGAGTGTAAAATAGTAGAAGGATCACAATGAGCAAGGGTCAAATAGAGTAAAAGAGAAGGAACGACAAAAATAGCACAAATGTGCGAAATTGATCTTTGAATCCTAATCTAGATCCAAACAAAAACCAAATAAAATTGGATTCACCAACTCAACACATGTGAAGTTGTGAAGGTTCGACTATTTTATCTTTTCAATTTTAGTGTTGTTTCAAGCAAAAAATATGACATGTCCTTATTCGCTGGCCCTAGAGGAAAGTGAGTACTGCCAGAAAAGTATTCCCGTACTTTTTCCACTTCGTGTGTATCACGTGATCTGCAGTTTTTGAGATCCTTGATATTGAGCCTAGGTTACTACTCATCCAAAGAAGAAGATAGGAAGCTGAGAGGAGAAACCACTACTTTCCTCAAAATTAAGGTACTCGAACGCAAGAAGATGAGACAGACACATTGTGATGGAATGGCCTATACTCAATACTTCAGACCAAGTCAGATGTTGTACACAAGGTGAGAGTATCGTCGTCGACAAGGCCCTACTCGCCTACATATAATAGAAGAACCAATACTTCACCAGTCTCAAGTGATAGTCGAGTCAACCACACATCATATTTTTAGCTTTAATCCTTAAGGGTTGTACCTCACTTTGTACGGAGTGTACCTGAATACAATGAGGGCTTTGTGAACCTTAAGGTCAAAGTTTATTTAGCAGCCCCCATGTTTTACTTTTTGGATTTTCACTTTTTTTGAGTATTTGTCAGAAATAATCGCCTAACAATTTTTTTGGATTTTATTTTAAACCTAAGTACTCAAAAGCAGAGGGAGATAGCGGTAAAGCAATGCAAGGTGACAACAGGATGGAAATCTCACCCTTGTGTTAAGATGATGAATGCTCAACTAGAATACTTACAATGCTTCCCAGCTGTATCCATGCAAGATACAAAACTGAAATTTTAAACATAATCTATATGGGATGCAAGACAGTGAAATCACCCTTAGCGGAAATTGCTATTAATCGTGAAGCACATATTGACTTTGATCTAGATCCAAACATAGATTATAGGAGCATGTAAAATATTAGTTGTTTGATCCTAGCTTACTCGATCAATAAACTCTAAAAATCTATGGGCTCAATCACATAAAACAAATGAAAATAAATGTGGAAAGCATAAATTATAGGAAACAAAGAAAATAAATTGGAAAATAGGGAGAATAAAAATGAAGAAGGCGATGAAAACATCGAGAAATCTGGTGATCCCTCAAGTGAAAAATCACTTGGTAAAATAGGCTCGAGAGTTCAAGTGTTCACATGTATTACTACAATAATAAATAGAGATAAAATGGCTGCCTCTCTCTCACAAAAGGAAAATAAAATGCTAGTCTACAATTGTGCTACACAAGTCTCCAAGTTTGGTTAAGTCGCCTCTCTAACAAACTCGTGGAGAAGAAGCCGGTATCCACTTTACTCGGGTGCACCAATCTTCCTAAGATCACCCTCGCTCCCCGGTCCCTCGTAATAAAGTCAACAAAGAGATGTTTTATCACAGATTATAAATTAGCAAAATAAAAGGAAAACAAAACAGAAAATGATCAATGCAAAATGTATAGAAAATCTATCCTATGCGTTGCTTCCTGGCAACAATACCAATTGATGAGCACCAAATGGTAGAGAGATCTTAATGATCGGTCTCGGAGGGTCTGTGGTGCCTGAAAAATCAGATCGGCTAATCGTTGTATCGACCACTCTTTTGACTCTCAGATATCAACATCTAGTGCATCACCAGTTAACCCACAATTGATCAAACAATAAATGAGGTGAGCTAAAATTTATTATATTCTACAAAATAATATGTAAAGCATGCAAGTGTAGGGATCGAACCACAAATGAGCGATTTGGATAGCCACAAAATTGGCAATTATAAGAAAAATCAACAAATATTTTCGTGTGTTTTATAGGGCTTTTCAATTTTTGTGAGTTTTTAACATTTTGTATTTTTATGGATTTTTAATTTATACTTTTTTGTTTTAATTTAGATTTTTATTTACTTTTTATATTTTTCTTATTTTTAGTTTCTTTTTTATTTTTAATCAGTAATAAGTATATATATAAGTAGATATATGTAATATGTATAATACAATTGCTATATAAGATTTAAATATATATATCCGAAAAATACAAAAAAGGTACATTCCTTTTTATTTTTTAAGGTTTTAAAATATATTCTACATATTTATAATAATTAATAATAATGGTAGGTGATATATAGTATTATTATATATAAGCAATCTATATGGTATTATACTTATAAATGCAATTATACATATTCAAAAATCAGAAAATGAAACATTGGGTTTTTAATGTTTTTCTCTATTTTTGTTAATTTTCTTGTAAATTTAGTATTTTTGTGTATTTTGAACTGATGAAAAACGTGAAAACATGGGCTTTTAATACTAGGTCGTATTGTTTTGGAACTTAAAAATAGATGAATATCTCAAAATTTTCCAAAACTATTTTTGATGTATAATATCTAATATACACAAAATGAAGAAACAAAAACAAAAATTTTGGGGTTTTCAAATAATTTTAATCATTTTTATAAGTTTATTGGGTTTTTCAACATTTAATTTTTTTCTTTTGTAATTTTTAGTGATTTTTGGTATGGAGTTGCAAAATACAATAATAAAGAAACTCTAATTTTTTATTTTCAAAATGATTTTATTTTTTTTATATTTTTAAATGCAATTAGAAGAAAAATGCACTATTTAGTATTTTCAAAATAGGAAAATACTTTTAATTGCCTCACAAAAAATATATTCGATTTAAAATAGTTCCTAGCACTTAAAATATTTTTCCTACAATTTTTAGATGTAAAATGATATTTTTAATGATCAAAATACGAGAAATAAAATTAATTGTTCTACTAGGGATCCAAATGCATTTAAATAAATTTTAAATGCATTCCAGAATACTTTTCAAAAGTCCAAGGGAATCCACACAAAAATCTCATAATATTTAATAATAATGTGTTGGTAGGGGTATTTTTGCAATATTCAAAAAGTTATAAGGGCATAATTGCATTTTTTCTTAAAAAATAAAACACTGTAATAAAAATTCCTTGGACTGAATAATAACACAAACCTTTAAGGGGATCCTTACAAAATATCCCACCCCTCACGTGCATGTGCACGTGAGGTGACATAGATGAACCTAGAAGCAAATAAAATAAGTGTGAGGGTGTTTATGAAAATATTGCAAAACTATTTAACAACAAATGAAAGTTATAAAATAAAAAATACAAAATAAAAAAGGAGGGGTGGCGGTGCAAAATACCCCTCAAGGTGTGAACTGACGGCTCTGATCTGATCACTTGCCACGCGTCGTGCTGCTCATGGTCGATGCCGCTTCGCCTTGGTCGAGATGGATTAGATCCAACAGTTGGATTTGATGTCAAGGCACGCTTTCATCCAACAATGATTATAACACTTGGAGGTTGATCTTGTTCGGATGGATAGGAGCACCCCTAGAAAAACAGGGAAGAACTCCCAGCAGGTCAAGCTTCGATTCTAGCTCCCGCTCGACTCCGACCACCAGGGTAGCTCTCAGGTGGCACAAAGCACAACTGGAGGTCCTCTACGTCAGCTGAGTAACTCAAAAGGATCTAGACCTCATCAATGGGGTCATGGACAACCAAGGAAGGTGGAGCTGCTGGGGATCTCTGATTTAGCAAAAATTGACCCAGAAGGGGTCTTCAAGCGCCAAGACTTGTAGAGTTAGAGTCACACAAGCAAAAGGGAGGTTCTGGGCCTGGTTTGGTGCAAGGATGGGCGAAGATGATATGCGATGAAAGTGCTCTAGGTAATGGTAGAGGAGGAGCCTAAATTGCTCGATCTGGAGGAGATCGAGGTGGATGGAGTTGCGCGGGATGTAGAGAATGCTATGGGGAAGGAGAGGAGGCGGTCAACAGGTCATAACAGAAGTTGAGACTGTGAGAAACGACGGTCGTAGCAGAAGCTTCAGGAAAATTCGATTTGGATCTTTACAAAATAAAAGAGGAAACTAATCAAAACTAAAACCTAAACTATGCTAATATTAATTACAGGAATAGTAAAGAGTGAAAAAAACTAAGGCTCTACCTGTGGAACAAGGAGCCAAGGAGGAGCTCCAACTGAGCTACTCCGACAAGCTCGGATCGCCGCCTCCAGACCTCTTCCTCCATGCCAAAGGCTCTGGCGAGGTCGTTGTTATCTCCATCAAGCTCGGGCACGAGAAATATTGGGGATTTCGAGGTTAGAACTGTATTGAATTCAAATTGGGGTTCGACGAGGGTATATGTACAAGAGCTTGTTTGACCAAGGACACAGCTTGATGTAGGTCTCTCGATCGAGGATAGATGATGGTGTGAAATAACGTTGATCAAGGAGCAAAATCTATGAAGGAATCAAGCTGATTTGGTGCAAGAACTAAAGGGGAAAATCGAGGAAGAAGTGGTGGTCAGCAAGTCTGACATGGCTACAGGAATGGGGGGCATGAATCGGACTAATTTTATTATATACCTGCATTTTAAATAATATTTACAAATTTACAAAAATATAAGAAACTGAAAAAATACAAAGAATAAATATATTGATTATTTTATACATGTATATTGCGTAATGAGAGCCCAAAAGTCAACTTTTGCATCTTAACTCCAAATTGAATGAAAATACCTTCATTAAAAAGATAGGGGTTTTTATCAGTTGTGCCCCTCTGAGATATTCCAATATCAGTTATGCCCCTCCCTTTTTGAGAATATCGGTTAGGCTCCTGACTTCTTACCATTCTATCACTTGTGCTCCTCTGTTAGTTAAACCGTCAATGAGTTAAACTTGGGCATGGGGTTTTCAAACCATGGTGCAGTTAAGAGGGGTATAATTGTCTAGACTCCTCTTCATCTTCTTCCTCCATCTGTTCTCCTTCATTTCTTTTCTTAATTTCTCTCTCTTAATTATACATTCATGCATCCATCAAATCACTAAAATTTTTGCATTTTCACATATATATCACTCATTACAGATCAAATAGTGAATTTTATTATTTGGTGAATTTTCATGAATCAATTAATCAAAAATTTATCTATACTAAACAAATACTGAAAGGCCCCTATTTCAGTCCCCTTGCTCCTCCTCCGCCAGCACTTCTTCATCCTTCTCCGCTCCCGCTTCATCGCCAGCCCCTCATCCCTTTTCAAGTATCCAAAACAACAGCAAGGCGGTAAGGCATGATGTGGCGGGGGAGGAGCTGGGGGCGGAGAGGGAGGTGTGGGGACCGAGGGAAGGTGTTGAGGTTGGAGGGAAGGTGTAGGGGTGAAGGGGAGTGCGGGTAGAGGAGCTCGATGAGAAGGGATAAGTGCAGGGGCGGTGGGAGGAGCTGGGGGCGAAGGGGAGGTGCGGGTGGAGGAGTTCGAGGCGAAGGGAGGAGGTACAGCGACAACGAAAGGAGCTGGGGATAGAGGGGAGGTGCGCGGGCGGAGGGGGATGTGTGTGGGCAGAGAGGGAGGTTTGGGGGAGCTCGGGGCAGAGGGGAAGAAGTTGGGGCGAGGGAGGAGTTGTGGACGGATGTGTAAAGGGGCAGCGGTCAGGGGTGGGGGAGGAGTTGCGGCAACGGACGAGGAGGTTTGGGGAAGGAGTTGCAGGTGGAGGGGGAGAAGCCAAGGCAGGGGGAGGAGCTGTTGGTGTAGGGGGAGGAGGAGATCGTGGGGGGAGGAGCGGTGGGTGCCGGGGCAGCATCTGGGGGTGGGGGATGAACTACATGCTGAGGGGAAGAAGATGAGGGGGAGGTGGAGGTTGAGGGGAGGAGCTGTGAGCAGAGAGGGAGCAACCGGGGGCAGGGGAGGAGTTGCTGGCGTAGGGGGAGGAGGAGGTCGTGGGGGGAGGAGTTGCGGGTGGAGGGGAAGCGGCCGGGGGTGGGGGAGGAGTTCCGAGCAGGGGGGAGGTTGGGGGAGGAGGAAGAGGAAGAGGAGGAAGAAGAAGAGGATGAGGATGGACTTTTCTGTCTATTTTTTAATTTAATTCCTGATGTATCCTTAAAGATAACGTCAGTTTGTATTGGGGATAAACTGCAACTAACCGGAGGGGTATAAGAGATAAAAATGACATGAAGTCAGGAGCACAATGGATATTCCTAAAAAGGGAGGGACATAACTGATATTGGAATATCTCGCAGGAGCACAACTGATAAAAACCCAATAGATAATTTAATTTTATGAACAATAAGATGAGTTTGATGAAATTTGAGCTAGTATGGAGAATATACATGTCTGGGAAGTTTTCTTTGTGCCTTTTTGTTCTGTATCTCGGACACTCTATGCATTATTTTTGAGTGAAATAAATTTTATATTTTTCTTTACATGTTTATGTACAACTTTCATATAGAGGGTTTTGGTATTTGATGTATAAAAAAAGAAAAATAAAATAGGTCCCTATACCTATTTATTGAAGAACTTAAAATTAGGATTTTAGTTCATTTATTGGCCCTCATCTCCTCCTATTTTATTCATTGTCGACCAAGTCATCATGATGACTGGGTCTTGGGGTTTAGGGTCATTCAATGTCTTTGACACTTCATTCTTTTTCTTTTCTTTCTTATTCTTTTATTTTAGCATTAAATGCAATAATTTATACATTATTTATAGTATAAATAACGAGTATTATTTATGAAATTTAATGTTATTTACATGCATTTAACTAGAGATTTAAGGTCAAAATGAGAGAATAAAAGTGATGAAATGGAGATTCATCAGAAATATATATTGGTAGGTGGCTATGTATGAATGTGGGTGTGTGTATATGTAAGTATGAGAGTGTTTATATGGGCATGATTGTAAGTATGAATGTAAATATGGTAGTATGTTTGAAAGTATGAATACAAGTATGTTGACTGTAGGTATAAACGTAAGTATGTGGGTACGAATTGATGCGGCCTGGTATATAAGTATGAATGTTTGTATGTATATATGTATGTATATATGTATATGATATGTATGTGGGTATGTAATAGTATATGGATGTATAAATAAGTGGCTGGCTTTGTATGTATGAATGTAGGTATGTATGTAAGGGTACACGTATGCATATGAGTTTGTAGGTAAGAATATACGCAAGCTCAAATTCTGTTGATGGTATAGGTTTGGAGATGGATATTATACGTGCCTGGATGTATGACCGTTTCAATGACGATGGTTCAATGAGGGAGATATCCCTACATGGTATGGAAAGATTTCTTAAGTTTTCTTGTGCTCGGGGATTAGGAATTGTTGATTGAGAGGAGAATATTGTTTGCACATGAAAGAAGTGTGATCCTATAGATTTTAAAGAGTAGAAATACGTGCTCGATTGTTACGAAGACACATGGTGATGATCTGCTTCACAGGTTTGGTGTAGATCATAATTGGACGAAAATGAGTATTTTTTGGGAGTTATCGTATTGTCTGATCTTCTTGTTAGGCATAATATGGATGTGATGCCTGTAGAAAAAACATATCCGATAATTTATTCTCACCTAGTAGAAGTGATCACATCTAACATGGAGAAATGGGGATACGAAAGGGTGCTACCAGCTACCAATTAGTTTATGAATTTGATCACTGATGTTAGAGTGCTACTAGCTACCCCTTACTAATGTGACCAATTTATTTTGTGATAAAATTCATCATTTCCACTTTCATATCTCATCCAAACACACTATATTGTATTGTCTATCTACTCGAGTGTTTCCGAATATGATGGGATTGGATAGGTCCCGGATAATGTGTTTGCGCTTAACTTCATGAATCCATTGTTCACCTCGCCAACCAAACATATCATTAAATGTAAAGGGATGTACATCAATCAATTCATCTATGGTTGAATTTGAAAAGGGCTTGGAAATATGGAATAATATAGTGGTTGAAGAATAAGGTTACCGATGATTTGACAATTGGTGTTTAAGAAGTGAGATAGAGTAAAGCCAGTAGAAGAATGAGAATAATCTGCATATTATAAAGGTTTGAAATTAAATATATTATATAACGGATATTATTTATATTATAATATTTTTCTATTTATTAAGAAGAACAAAAAATGATATGCGGTAGAATTTATTTAAATGTGATTTCCCATATCTGGAAAATGATGCTATACGTTGAGGAGGTTGAAAATATTTTGTAGGTTATAATTATGAAGCTTAACGAAATAAACTGTTAATTTGAAGGACAAATGCTTAACTAACATCTTCATCATCACATCTAATTAAAGTCATTATTTATTTAAATCTCTAAAACTCCTAAATATCTTTATTCCCAAGTGTCGTCAAGAACTGCCGCCGGCCATTGCGGAGCTGGTGGTTACGATGACCGGGTCTCTCGGAGGCCGCAACCGCAAGGGGGCGTGGTTGAAGGGGGCGGACGTGGTGAGGGTTTGCACTCTATAAAAGACCTCCCATGGGGAGGGGAACAGACACACATCAGAAGCTCGCCAACGGGAGCCCCCTTCCCATATCCATCATCTCTCTCACTCGATCTACCTCGTTCTTTCTCTCTCTCTCGCAGCCAAGGGCAAGAAGGCGTACCTCGTCGAGTTACTTCACTGGTATCAGAGCTCTCCCACTTGACCAAAGTGGTCAAGACACACACACACACACACACACACACATATATATATATATATATACTCCCACTATTCGTGTAGTATATACATGGAGATTTATCATGTGAGGATCATTATCTATGAATCCTCTTCCTTGACTCATACATTCCTGAGTCCCATTAAACCAACATGTTTAATGTATGTTCCTGCTGTTATTCCCTTGGTAAGGCAATCAGCCAACATGTCACTGGTAGGTATGTAGGTTACCGTGATTTCTTGCTTCGTCACTAGATCTTGTATATAGTGATATTGGATCTCAATGTGTTTTCCTTTAGAACTATTAGCCCCACTATTGATCAAGCTAATCGCAGCTTGATTGTCACAATACATTTCAATTGGCCCTTTGACCAATTCGAGACTTAGATTCTCTCGGAAACGCCTGATCCACACAGCATGAGTGGTGGCCATGCTACACGCAATGTACTCAGCTTCCTGTGTATGTCGAGATACACATCCTTGTTTCTTGCTACCCCAAGAAACGGCTGCACCACCAAACATGAACATGTAACCTGATGTGGATTTTCTATCATCCACATCCCCTCCAAAATCGGCAGAGTATCCTACCACCTCAAGCAATTCTGCTTGATATACAAGTTTCAGATGTACTGTCCCTTTCAGATATCGAAGAATCCTCTTTACAGCTTCCCAATGTGCTGGACCGGGGTTGCTTTGATATCTACTGACTAAGCTTACTGGATAAGCTAAATCAGGTCGAGTACACATCATTGCATACATTAGACTTCCTATCGCTTGTGCATATGGTACATCTAAAGGTTTCTGGCCCTTTCCGGGACACTGACTCTTACTGAGTCTTTTTCCCATCACAAGTGGTGTTGGAGCTGGAGTGCTGTTCTGCATTCCAAATCTCCTTAACACAGTATGCAAATATCTTTCTTGACTAAGGCTCAATGTCCTTGAGTCCCTGTCTCTTGTTATTTGAATTCCAAGAACATAGGATGCTTCGCCCATGTCCTTCATCTCAAATTCATTGCTCAAATTTTGTTTGATTTCATTTAGCATTTGTATGTCATTACCTGCGAGCAGAATGTCATCAACATATAATGACATGATTGCAAAACTTCTCCCACTCTTCATGACATACACACAATTATCCAATTTATTTGAAACAAATCCAAATTGGATAACTTTCTCATGAAATTTGAGACACCATTGCCGTGAAGACTGTTTCAAGCCATATAATGACTTTCTTAACTTGTAAACCCTTTTCTCCTGACCTTTAACCTGAGAACCATCAGGTTGTCGCATATAAATCTCCTCCTTTAATTCTCCATTAAGGAAGGCCGTCTTCACATCCATTTGGAATAATTCCAAATCCATATATGCGACTATGGCTAAAATCATCCGAATCGATGCAAACTTAGCCACTGGAGAGTAGGTTTCCTGGAAATCTATTCCAACTTGCTGAGTATAACCCTTGGCAACTAATCTGGCTTTGTATTTGTCAACACTATCATCAACTCGGTACTTTTTCTTGAATACCCACTTACATCCTATGGATTTCCTACCTTCTGGAAAATCACATAATTCCCAAACATCGTTTCGCTCGATTGAGTCCAACTCATCTCTCATGGCGGTCGACCATGATTCCGACTCAGACGAAGCCATAGCTTCACCAAAGGATATGAGATCTGTATAATCCGCGACATCCTCATCCGCGGTGTAGCACGACATCTCGCATCCATAGAAATGGTAATCTTCCATTCATGCGGGCCGTGTTTTGGGTCTCTTGTTTTCGATTATACTCGTGGGTTGTGTGGGCCCACCCACTTCCTCTAAAGGATCATCATGTTCCATAAGTTTATTCTCTGCATTTGGATGATCGATATCATCCTCAAGTTCTTGTCTAATGCTCAAGTCGTCTTCATTGTCATGTAGGATAATCAGAGGATCTGATTCCTCTACTTCATACTCCTTTTCTTGATGAATTTCAAGAAAAGTTGCATCAAGACTTTCGATCAGACCATTAATTTCATGGAAGAACCTATACCCTTTAGAATGTTTGCTATATCCAATAAATTTGCACTTTAATGTCCTGAAGTCTAGCTTGTCTCTAAGCCGACTTGGTACCAGAACATGTGCTACACATCCCCATTTCCAGAGATGGCCCAACTCGGGCTTTCTGCCATTCCATATTTCATATGGCGTTGATTCTACGAACTTGGTGGGAATCCTGTTCTGTATATAGTTCGCAGTCAACACTGCTTCTCCCCAGAATTTCTTGGAGAGTCCTGAGTGTGAAAGCATACACTTTACTGCGTTCATCAAAGTTCGATTCTTTCTTTCTGCTACACCATTCTGTTGTGGTGTATATGACATTGTAGTCTGCCTACGAATGCCTTCTTGAATGCAGTAATCCTCAAACTCCTTTGAAGTATATTCCCCACCTCTATCTGTCCTAAGAGTCTTGATTGGTTTTCCCAATCTTGTCTCCACTTCCGTCTTATATCTCATAAATGTTTCAAGTGCTTCTGACTTTCTTCCTAAGAGATAGACATAGGAGAACTTTGAGTAGTCATCAATGAATGTTATAAAGTATTCCTTATTTCTATGTGTGCTGACGCTTAGTGGTCCACATATATCTGAATGGATCAAACCTAGTAACTCTGTTGACCGAATTCCGATTGAGAAGGGTTTTCTCGTCATTTTACTAGTCAGACAGTGTTCGCAGGGCAATGTCCTTTCACCCGTGATTTTAGGCAACAGATTTGCCTTAATCATTTGATCCATCTTAGAATTTCCTGGATGACCCAATCGCATGTGCCATAAGTCATAATCAGACAAATAACACAAGGAATAATCAGAAATGACATTCATTGATTCACTAGAATTTATTACAGGAAGACAAAACAGGTCATGCTCGGGCACAAACTTTCCCATCGCATAGACCTTCTTATTCTTGCCTATAGATACACACTTATTATAAAACCTAACTTCGAAGTCTTTCTTGAGCAACACTAGGACATATATCAGGTTCTGACATATTCCTGGGGCATATAGTACATCATTCAGTACCATAATGCTATCTTCCAGGTCAAGTCTGTATGTCCCAACACCTTCCACGTCCAGGTAGGTGTTGTTCCCCATGAAGATCCTCTGTTCTCCTTTTCTCAGTTCCTTGAAGTCCACCAGGCCTTCCTTCGTCTTGGCAATGTGTCTGGTTGCTCCAGAGTCGATCCACCATCCATCACTGTCCATGATGACGGAGTTGCATTCCACGACAGCCGCGAATTCCATTTTCTTTTTACCTTTATTTTCATGTACTTTAGAATTTCTTGGCTTCTTCTTGTTGGGGCAATTAACCTTGAAATGGCTATATTTGCCACAACCGTAGCAAGAGCCACGTGGGTATTTCCCACTCTTTCCCTTGAAATTCTCCTTGGAGGGGCCTAGCCTTTTCTTCGCGTACACGGCATTTGCTTCTTCTTCTTCCTCGACCTCAAAGATCTCAGCTTTCAATCTTTGTTTAGAGAGGTCTTGTTCAATTGCCAGTTGTGCAGTGATGAGCTGAAATCCACGACTAAGGTAGATAAATCAATGCGGTCGTTGTGACCTCAGTCACTCGGGACTCAGAACTCAACAAGAAAAATTATTAGACCACCAAACAAAGATAAAAACACGAGAAACTCAAACTAGTGGTCTCGCTATGATATTAACCTGGTATAGCTCCCAGGGTCGAACTCAAGGAGCACGGATTGGCCTTGCGGCCTACGAGGTAGTCGAAAATAAAGAAAAATAAAAACAAATGATTTTTGGTAGATTTTTAACATTTTTATATTTTTTTGAAATTTTTAATTGTAAAGAAAAATAAGAAAATAATAAAACAAGCACACTCAAGCAATTATTTAATTACTCTAAAAAGGTCCAAAAAATCAAACAAAAATATTTTTAGGATTTTTATATTTTTTTACTATTTTTGGCGAATTTTTGATATTTTTTTGATTTTTAGGAAATTTTATAAAAATGAAAGAAGGAAGAAAAATGAAGCTGTTGTCCAGTCAGGCTTCAAAGACCAAAATAAAATAGATAATGGTCCTAAAATAGCCTAGAGGTATTTTTCATGAAAAATATAAATAACAAGGAAAAATCAGAGACTGAGTTTATTATTTTTCGAATTTTCTATTAATTATTAGAATTTTTATGAGATTTTCTAAGTTTTTCAATTTTTATATTTTCTATAAATCCAAAAATGACCAAAATTGGTCAGAAAATCAAACACATCAAAGCACACAAAACCTCATTTTTTAAAATTTTAAAAGGGTTTTTATATTTTTTTGTGAATTTTAAATATGAACATGCAGAAAAAGAGAGGTTTTTGACTTTTTAAAATAATAAAAAAGGTAAAAAATGTCTCCAAAAATTAGTGAAAATTTTACACAGTGGCAGGAGCCAGTGTCCAATTTTCACTTAATATGGAGTAATTTTGCTAATTTATTAAAATAAAAAACAACCAAACAATGCACAAGGACCTATCTGCAAGAAAAACATGTTCCATGGGCCTATTAATAACACGACAGAAAAGTTTGGGGCCAAAGTGTAAAAATCCCCGAGACACATGCACGGTACATGTGACCTAGGCTTGGAAGGACTAAAATGTCATTCCTATTTAAAAAGATTCAGACATTAACACGCTAGAAATGCAGGGTATAAAATGCAAAATGTCCAATAAATCACGTGTCGATGCACGTGCACAGTACACACAAGGACTAGATAGCAAATATCTAAAACAGTAAGGTCCTCGATGCAAAATAACCAAAATAAAACGAACTACAGAAAATATTTACAAGACTAAAAATTAAATGAAGAAGAGTGAAGGGCCTACAAGGTAATTTACCCTTTATTAGCTGATGGGCTGAGAGGAGGCCACGTGGAAGATCGGACGGTTGTGGACGAGGGATTCTTCTTCGGCTGATGGACGCTTCAGGTCTCTCCACGTGTCGATCAAACGGTGGTTGCTGGTGACGAAACCCTGAGCTCGATCGGACGGTCCAAATCAAATCTGGCACGACGAAGAGAAAATGGACGGTCCGGGAGGGTCCAGGAAGAACAGATGGCCATCAAGGTTTGCCGGCTCCGTGCGCGCGAGTGGAACCTCCTTCGCTGCTGCTGAGAGGTGGAGAAGGGTCGGCTCGATGTTCCGCAGCTACTCAGCTCCTCCGATGGCGCTGGGGAGCTCCGAGGAGCTCGAGCGACGGCAGCGGAGATGAGCTCCTATGCCTGGAAGTTGAGGTCCTCAGATGGACCTCCCCAGACCTGCAAAATAACACAGAAGGACTCGTGGGTCGAGGGTAACATGCCTCGACCCGGTTAGAAGCGAGGTGGGTGGTCGGTGCGTCGAAACGAAGGAGCTCCGGCGATGCGACGATGAAGGAGCTCGACTCCCAGTTTCGTGGCAAACTGGGTTGAATGAAGGGGCAGAGAACGTGCGGGTGAGAAGGGCGAAGGTGAAGGTCGAGGCCGATGGTCGAGATAAGGACGGATGTGGTCGGAATCGATGGTCGTTGGCGGATGGTTGATTTGGGCGTAAATGAAAATTAGCTAAAGATAGAACGAAATAGGCTTACTAGATGGTCGAGGTCGACTGTGATTGAGCTTCCGAAGCTCTAGGTCCTTGCCTCGAGGGCCGTCGATGCCCGAGGCTCGAGCACCACTCCTGGGCGGCGCACGGCAGCGAAGAGCAGCCGGATCGATGGCTAAGCACTCCCTCCTCACTGCAACACCTCCCTCAGCTCGCTGTCACTCGGGCGAAGGCAATGGAGGTCCTGGGATCGAAAATGCGGAGCCAAAGATGCGTGAAAATGTGCGGCGGAGCTGAGGTTAAGTATGGCTAGGGGTCCGGCTAAAGGATGGTCGGGCGAGCTTATCGGAGCTCGGACCCCGATAACCCACCCCGGGCGTGGATCAGGGATGAATCAGGAAGAAGTAGGACCCGGGGTTAAGGGTTTTGGCGATCGGATCGTGACACGATAAATCAAAGAAATCGGGTCGGGCGTGCAGATCCGCGGGCTTGTGGTCCAAGGGGGGGAGTTGACCGGGGGTCAACATCCCCCGTGGACCAATGGGAAGCGGCCACGCCAGAAATAATTGGAAATTAAATTTAAAATAGTAAATGGCCGAATTATGTAAAACTCAAAACATGAAAAATGTTTCTTTTATTTTAAACTATTTTTTGTGATTTTTATTTTTTTTTTTGAAATAAAAATAAGGTATGTACAATATAGTATAATATATAGGTATATATACAATATTGAATTTTTGATTTTTTTTATTTTTAATTACTTATTTTTGTGCATTTTTATTCCAATTTTATATTTTATATATTTATAGGATAAAATTTGGAATAAAAAGGTATTTTTATTTTATTTTTATTATTTAATTACAAGGGCTAAATAAATAGTTATATACACATATATACATGGTCTATATACAATGTTTATTTTGATTTTTATTTTTGTTCTTTTTATTTTATTTTTGTTTTTGTGGTTTTTATTTTATTTAATTACATTATGTAATATAGAATATGTACAATTTTTATGGGATTTTAATTTATTTATTTATGTATAGGGATAAATAAATAGCTAAGGGGTTTCTATATACATGGCTTATGTACAATAGATGAGGGATTTTATTTTCTTTTTAATTTTCTTTAATTTTTCTCATTTTTATTTTAATTTTATATTTTCAAATATTTACAAAAAAATAAGAACCATTTTTTATTTGTATTTAGAGGAAAATATTTTTATTTAATTACAGGTATATGTACACATGTGTGAGCTTCCTTATCTCTCTCTACTTGGGTTTTTATGCGGTCAGGCCCATGCTAAGCCCTCCCTTGGGATTAGGTCACTCAATATTTATTATAAATATCCCCCTCTTTTTATTTTGTTTCTTTATTCTTTTATTTATGCACAAAAACTTGCTAATTATTTATTTTTACACAATGCATGCTTTTTGATAATTATTGATATTTACAAATATATACATGTGTTTGGCAAAGGTTTTGTAGCTAAAATAAAAGAATAAAGAGTGATGAATGGGTATTCATCACCCCCTATACTTAACTTTGCTAGTCCCTTAGCAAACACTTATTTGAAAAAGAAGTGAAAAAGAAAAAGAAAAAGAAAAAGTGGAGAATATGCATGGATCAAGGTTGATTATTAAACTTGCCTTCATTAATTTGAAATATGGAGCTCGATCAGATCTTTGGATTATTAATGTGTCAGAACCTTATTTAGACTTAAGTTCAAAACTCAACAGCCTCTAAGATCCACTAATCTATAATCAAGACTCCTCAACAATCCAGATCAGAACAAGTCACCATACATAAACCCTGAAGACTATGAGTCTTTCCTTATACCGTGTAAGTGATATATAAGCTCTCCACCTCAGAAGTAGTAACTTGACAACCCTCCCCAACAAGGTAACTCTATGACCCTAGTCTGGCCACTCTTTCCTCGAGGAGCGGGGTATTCCCTTCTAAGTTCAAGTTCAACCGGCTCAAGAAGAGGGGGAAGAAGAGCATGGACCATGGCCAGTGTAGCCATGTATCCTTGGGAGCTCAACCAGTGTAGCTAAGTCTCCCTGCTGCAAGCTACATAAGATGGAATCCATAAGTCTCAAGCTTTGCTTATTTCTACTATATACATACTCCGGTGGGATTATCATTTTCTATCAGACCCACCATTTTTTTTGGAGTTATTTTCTTTTTGCATTTTTTTTCAAGTGCATCTATACAACATATACATGTGCAGCATATATACATAAGGAGTTTTTCCTCTTGAACCAGTAGACTATCCCTCTTTTGAAGTATTATTGCAACCCACAACTCCTGTCGTTAGACCTCATGGCAACCAGACCAAGTTGAGACACACTTCCTTCACTAAAAGAAGAAGAGAGGTTCCACCTAGAAGTACTACCCTCATATGCTACCCCAAGTCAAGGAAGACTGCCTCCTTACCACCTCATCAGTAGAGAGCTCGGTGCTAAGTGCGGTGTCCAAGTAAAACCATTGTCTATATGAGTCATGTGTGTGTTGTTAAGTGCTCTACTTAGGCTCATTGAGATGACATGTGATCATAGCCTAGTGGACTCAAAGAATTAAGTCACCATGGACCTGAAAAGCCTTAACCCTAAGCCCTATAAGGTTCCTCTTAGAATTAGGTGGATTAAGATCTTAATCAAGCTCCATTTTCCAATTTAATTCCAGGCTAGTTTAAATGTCAACTATAATCCAGGAAAAACTATATACATATATACAAGGATGCTATTTACAAAATATTTACACAAATGCAAAAATTTTTGAAAAATGTTTTGAAATCATGGATGAATGCATGAATGCAAGTTTTGCAAAATATTTACACAAATTTACACAAGGTTTTTGCAAACTTTTGATTTTCAAAACATTTTGGAAAAATTTTGTATTATATACATAGTTTTGCTAAGAAAATATTTACACAAACTTTATACAAAAAGTTTTTGAAAACATTTTTACAAAAATAGTTTTGTACACTAGCTATGTATGTGCAATAAAAGAATGATTATTTACAGGGAAAAATTTTTAATTTTTTAATTTTTATGGATTTTTGGGTTTTTAGCCATTTTTATTTATTAACACACTCACACAAAGTACGAGTTATGGCAAAAGTATATATGAAATATATACACACCCCCTATACTTAGCTCGAACGATGTCCTCAGAGTCAAGAGCGATAAAGAAGACATAACTCGTGCTTAGTATAGGAAAGTGAAAAGGAAGGCTATATACAAAGAAGAATGAAAGAATAGAAAATCAAGAGAATCTCGGCTTTTCCCCCTATACTTAGGATCAAATAATCCTAAGTATAGCAGGCTGTACACTAAGGGAAAATCGAGTGAAGAATGTACAGGGTCTACCCCCCTATACTTAGGGTAAGATATCCCTAAGTATAGGCAGCAAAAACAGGGGTAAAAAGAATCAAAAGAATACCCGAGAGTCCTACATCCCCCCTATACTTAGGGTAAAATGCACCCTAAGTATAGCATAATCAAAGGATGAGAAAAGGGATGCGGGATTAAAGAATGAAATGATAAGGACATCTGGATCTATACAAGTCGGGAGAATAGTGATAATCAGGCGTGAGATGCAATAGATGTGAGTCAAGAGTCCACATCTCACGCAAAGTGAATAGGGGCAACATCAACGACCCGCTGCTCATGATCTAGAAATGGCTTGATCCGCTGGCCATTCACTCGAAAGGTACTCTCAGAAGACAACTCAGATATATCAATACTCCCATTGTCGTGTACCTTTCTCACTAGATATGGTCCCTTCCATTTGCTCTGTAACTTCCCTGGAAATAGAAGAAGCCTAGCATCAAACATCCATACTCTCTGTCCAAGCTCAAAATGCTTGTGGCTGATATGAGAATCATGCCACTCCTTCACTCTCCCCTTATACTGCAGGCTGTTTTAGAAGGAGGTATCACGAAGCTCCTCCAAGGCTGCTAACTCTGCCCTCCTCTGGTCTCCTACACTATCTGGATCCAATAGAATATCTGTGACTGCCCAAAGCGACCTGTGTCTCAACTCAACAGGTAGATGGCACGGCTTGCCATACACAAGGCGAAAGGGAGATGTGCCCAAAGGTGTCTTGAAAGACGTCCTATATGCCCACAAGACCGAGTCCAAAAGCTGTGACTAATCCTTTCGGTCAGGGCGGATGACTTTCTGCAATATAGTCTTGATCTCCCTGTTCGACACTTCGGCTAGACCATTCGTCTGTGGATGGTATGGAGTGGCAACTCGATGGTCTATGCCGAACTTGCTAGTAAGGGCCTTCACCTGGTCGTTGATGAAATGAGACCCCCCGTCAGATATCAACACTCGAGGTACCCCGAACCGTGTAATGATATGCTTCCTCAAAAATCGGCAAACAGTCCTAACATCAGCGGTTTGGGCAGGGATGGCCTCAACCCAACGACTCACATAATCAAGGTCAACAGAATGTATTCGAATCCCTGACTCTTAGGGAATGGACCATTGAATCGATGCCCCATGTGTCAAAAACCTCACAGAAGTGAATGGGCTGCATCGACATCATATCACGCTGTCCACAAGTGCCCATCCTCTGACAGTCAGGCTACCTCTTCACGAACTCATTAGAGTCCTTGAAGAGGGTAGGCCACCATAGGCTGGATTGGAGCACTTTCTGCGCCGTTCTCCTCCCAGAGTGATGTCCTCCTACCTCAAGCTTGTGGCAGTAAGTGAGGACGCTATGGTGCTCCTCCTTAGGAATGCACCTACGCCAAACGCTATCCCCTCCTTCGTGGTAAAGGATGGGATCATCCCAATGGTAAGACTTGGCCTTCGCGAGGAAGGTCTCAAGCCGTTGCCTGGGCCAATCTTGTGGAACTTTCTTAGCAACAAGAAAGTTCACAATATTGGCATACCACGGGAGAGAGGCGATAGCAAGGATCGCCTCATCTGGGAAGGTCTCACATATTGGATCAGTCTGCTCAGAATCCTCAAGATGCTCTAGTCGGGAGAGATGATCCACCACCACATTCTTAACTTCAGGCTTATCCTTAATCTCTATGTCAAACTCCTGAAGTAGAAGGATCCATCGAGTCAATATGGCCTTTACATCCTTCTTTGCCATGAGGTACCTGATGGCGGTATGATCAGTATACAAGGTCACTCTAGATCAAATAATGTATGATCTGAACTTATCCAGGGTGAAGACTACAGCTAGCATCTCCTTCTCAGTGACTGTATAGTTTCGCTGCGCGGAATCCAATGTGCGGCTAGCGTAGTGAATGACAAATGGAACTCCATCCCTCCTCTGTCCCAGCACGGCCCCCACGGCAAAATCGGAGGCATCTATCATGATCTCGAATGGGAGAGACCAATCAGGCGGCTGGAGAACAGGAGCCTCAACAACACATCGCTTGAGAGTCTCAAACGACGAAAGACACTTGTCATCGACAAGGAACTCGGTGTCTTTCATCAGCAGGTCAGTCAACGGTCGGGCAATCCTACTGAAATCATGAATGAATCACCGGTAGAAACCGACGTGCCCCAGGAATGACCGTAACTGCCGCAAGTTGGATGGTGGTGCGAGTTTTCTAATGAAATCTACCTTGGCCGGATCAACCTCCATGCCCCTGTTGGAGATGATATGACCAAGCACCGTCCCTTGAGTCACCATGAAGTGACTCTTCTCCCAAGATAGCACAAGGTGAACCTCAATGCATCGCTGAAGGACTCGGTCTAGGCAGTCAAGACAGGAGTCGATTCCGTCGCCATAAACCGAGAAATCATCCATGAAGACCTCCAAGCACTCCCCTACCATGTCCAAAAATATCGACAACATGCATCTCTGAAAAGTCGCAGGGGCATTGCATAGCCCAAATGGCATGCGTCGGAAGGCGTATGTGCCGAAGGGACAGGTAAAGGTAGTCTTGTCCTGGTCCTCGGGAGCGATGGCCACCTGGTTGTAGCCGGAGTACCCATCCAGAAAACAGTAGTGGCTCTTCCCTGCCAGTCTCTCAATGATATGATCTATAAAGGGCATGGGAAATGATCCTTCTTGGTGGCCTGGTTGAGTCGTCTGTAATCCACGCAGACTCGCCAAGAAGTGGGTACCCGTGTAGCAATCTCCTCTCCAGACTCGCTGACTACTATAGTGATGCCCGTCTTCTTGGGTACCACATGCAAAGGGCTGACCCACTTGGAGTCGGAGATGGAGTAGATAAAATCGGCGCTCCACCATTTCGAAATCTCCTTCATGACAACCTCTCTCAGATTCGGGTTCAGCCGCCGTTGGAACTCACGCGACGGCTTCGCCTCATCCTCGAGTAAGATATGGTGGGAGCACAGGGCCGGACTTATCCCCTGGAGATCTGCTACGCTCCATCCTATCGCCTTCGGTTCTTTTCAAGAACCCCCATCAGACGGGATTCCTGCTCTCCAGTCAAATCGGCGGAGATAATGACTGGTTACATCTCATGCTCACCCGCAAAGAACCTATACTTCAACGACGCAGGAAGTGACTTCAGCTCTGGACAACTCGGTGGTAGTGGATATGGCCTCTGAAAACTCTGTGTGAACGCTGCCAAATCCGCATGGGAGAACTGAAACTCTCTATCACACTCTGAAACTGGAGAAGGCTGCTCTGATGAACTGTCTCTGCTCTGCTCGGCTTCTACCTCCTCCCTAGATGCAGGCTCAGTGGAAGTCAGATCTGATATATAATCATCAAACTCTGCCCAATCAAAATCTGACTCCGAGGGATCTGTATCATCCAAGGTGGCCTCAGTACCACCATACCACCATCATCACAAAACAAATCAGTCTCGCAGTCGAGAACCGGCTCTGCTGCCTCAAAAGTATCCTGGACCAGGAATGCGCTCTTCAAGCTCTCCTCTGCTGGCGTCTCTGCATCAGCAGACTCTGAAGGTGAGAGGATGGCCTGTGCATCTGGGTCTACCCAAACTGCCTCATCATCTGTGATCACAAAGTCGCAGTCCTGGTGGATGTCTGGCCCTGCATCTGTCACATGCTCTGTATCTGAAGTAGTCTCTGAGCATGCTCTGTCTCTGGCTCTGCTGTCCTCGACCGTCTCTATTTGTACACTTTCGCCCTCGACGTGAAAGTATACCTTCCCGCTATCATGGTCGGTCACTGCCTTGGCTGTGGCCAAGAACTGGCGACTGAGAATGATGGGGGTATCGGTTACTAACTCAGGGATCTCCATGTCCAACACTACGAAGTTCACAGGGAATTTCAGACCCTGAATCGTGATGACAACGTCCCTCAGCAACCCCTTCGGCCTCTTGACAGATCGATCAGCAAACTGAAGGATTGTCCTACTCTGTCAAAGAGTGCCCAACTCGAATCTGTCTAGAAGGGCTGCCGGAAGTAGGTTGATCGATGAACCACTGTCTAATAGAGTACGGTCGAACCTCTGCTCTTTGATATGGCATCTGACATATGGGGCTCCTGAGTCTGGCCTCTTGGCCGGCAGACGGTTCTGGATCGCGAAACAAGTAGCTCTGGTCAGCACATGGATCTCTGACTGGTGGTTCCTCCTCTTCCTCCAAACTGTGGTCCTGTCTCTGAGTGAACGCTGGAGTAGAGGGATGTGCTGCAAAGCCTCCTGAAGAGTCAGCTGTATGTGAAAATGGTCTATCATCTGCTGGCTGAACTCTTCCTGCTGTCTCTTTTTGAGATTTTCAATTTTCTTCCCCTTTCCCATCTGAAGAGCTCTACGGAAGGGGATCACATGGTCCTTCTCAGATGAAGGACTAGGAGAGGGTCTAGACTGCTCGACGGCAGGATCCACACATACATCAAGCACCACAGTGGGATCAGAAGAAAACGAACCCTTTCCTTTATTGCAAGAAATGTTCTGAGATACATGTGCAGAAGGAAAAACTACAGGACTCTCAGAAGTAGAAGCGGTGGCATCAGCACCATCATCGGCTGGTAGACTTGCGGCCTCAGTACCGTGCTCTGGCTTGGAAACATGGGTGGCCTCAGTACCACCTCCTCCAACTGGTGAAACGGCAGCCTCAGTACTGCCAGTGTGATCAATATCCGTGGTGGCATCAGTACAACCGTCATCATCTCTAGCAGCCTCAGTACCGCTCTCCTCCTCGTCGGGCGCTCTGTAAGTAGCCTCTGGGTGTCGCTCAGACGAGGCGCCGCCTGCTGGCATCCTACCGCTCCTAAGTGTGACAAAATCAGTATCAAATAAATATGCAGACATATCTCCAAATGTATCACTAGGAGTGGCATACTCAGTACAAACTACCTGCTCAGACTTCCTCTTGAGGTTGTTCGGATTGGGTTCTATCTGGGCAGGGATGGCGGCCTTCCCTCTCACGATGTCCCGCATCTCCTGGCGGAACTCATCGATCTCCCGTCGGAATGTAGCCTGCTGATCTGTAAGGAGGCAGGCTATGTCATCCAAGGCGGGGTTCTCATAGGATGGCCCATGAGAACCTGACGGGTAGCCTCTCTAGTAGTGAGGCTGTTGCTGCTGGTGCTGTGGGTGAGAGGGGTAAGACTGTGGATGATGCTGCGACTGATGAGGCTAATCACGCCTCCAAGACTGTCCCTGCTGATAGGGACGAGGACCATACGACTGTGACTGTTGCTGCTGCTGCTGGGTGTACACTGGGGGCTGCTGCTGCTGGTGATCCCTTTGATGGCTGTACTGGCCACCCTGTCCTGACGGCTGCTGCTGGGGCTGGGCACCTCCGGCCGACCAACGGAATCCGGGATGGTCTCGTCTGATACCGGGCTGGGGGCGGTCGTACCAAATCCCGTTGACATCCATCAACGGCTCTGACTCGTAGGGGGCTGGCGGGAGTACAGTCAGAGGCTGATCCGGCTGGTATACCACCATCTGCGTGTCCGGAGATGGTGGTGACCGGTAAGTGGGTTGCGGCTGCTGGTACGGCTCCGCCTATACAAGGTGAACCTGTCTAGGCTGCTGGTGGCTGGAGCGCTGGGACGAGCTGCTGCTGCTACTCGGATCGCCTCGTGCCTGAAGACGGGGCTGGGAAGCCGTCTGTGCCTCCTGGAGACACATGAGCTGTGTCTTCAGGTCACTCAGAGTCTGTGCCATCTGCTCCATCTGCGTGATGCCCTGGCACTGCTTCTTCTCAATGACCTCCATCCGGTCCAGCTTCTCGCTGATGATCCCCATGTCAGCGGCTGTAGACTCGGCCTGTGCTGCTGCCGCTGATGAACTGGAAGGACCAGCGTCAACCCATGCTATCCTCTGGTACTGCACGTTCTGTGGCTGGGGTCGTCCCTGAGTGTAGAGTCGGGTCTGGGACATCACCATATAGTTCTCGGCCATCTCCTCGTAGATGGCCCAGACCCGATCATGATCCTTGGCGAAATAGGACCCGCCACAAGAAGCATTCACCAAGCCCTGAAGCTCTGGTGTCAGCCCACTGAAGAAGCTCTGAACTAGGTTTGGTTTCGAGATGTCGGTGCGGGCATCTGTCTGTCAACTCACGGAACCTCTCCCATGCCTCGTGGAACTGCTCGTTGGGGAGCATGGAGAAGTTGCTGATCAGGGCTCTAGCTGCGTTCGACCGCCCGAGTGGATAGTACTTGTGCAAGTACTCGGTGCGGAGCTACTCCCAGGTGTAGACAAACTTCCCCAAGTGCTTCAGATAGGTGGCTGCTCTGTCTGCTAAGGAGAAGGGGAAGGCAATCATCCGTATGGTATCCTGGTCCACCTGACGGTCGTGGACTGTGCTGCAGATCATCAAAAACTCTTGAAGGTGGAGATGGGGCTCCTCAGTGGCGAGCCCATGGAATCGGGGTAGGAGATGCAAAGTGTTCGGGGGGAACTTGAAGTCCCCCACGATGGCTGGAAGCACGACCCAATGATGCATCAAAGTCGATCCGAGCTTGTGTAACTCCCGCATCGGTCTCGTTGGATCTGCTGCTGTTGCTGCGGCTGCTGCGGCGGCTGCCGCATGGTCGGGTATCCTCGGCCCGTCTCCTGGCTCGCGCTGCTCGCAGTCTGCTCTCAACTGCTCCATCTCATGCCTCATCTCTATCATTAAAGCTCCCTGATCCCTCAACTGCTGCTGAACTGTCTCGAGGGAGGCGATCAGGGTGGAGTTGATCGCACCCTGGTCCATAATGAAAGTCTGATCATACTGGGGACCTCTGGTGCGGTCGTCACTGCTGCCGGCCGTGGTCTCTGCAAAAGCAAAAGACCCAAACTCAGGTGCCGATAAATCATCTGATGGTCTCTCCTCTAGCACGGTATCTCGGACTCAGAAGAAGGGGGATCGAGGGGGAAGAGGGTGGAGTCGAACTCGGGTTAGGAGAGTGGGTCTCGGCTCTCGCGAACCAACCTAGATGAGCGGGTAGAAGTGCTGGGAAGCGGTGCAGCCAGAGGCTGCCTAAGAGACCTTCTACCCATTATCTTGATCTGGCGAGTTGGGAGGATGAGATCTAGTAATAACTATGATCACAAGCAAACCCCCGATTCACCAACGCAACGCGAGCTGAAGACCATAAATGCTCCTTTAATTATCTTGTCAATTTTATTAGGTGATCAGTCTGGATAGCAGAGCGATTAGCGTGACCTGTTGGGTAATCCGATATTTTCTCAACCTACTGTCCCGTACAGAAAGAGCCGGTAATTAGTCGAGAAGAATATCGGATATGGCTCTACCTAGTGTGCGGGTCACTCTCTCGCGCAAGCAAACCAGACAAGGAGGAGGTTGCTCTCCCCAAGACAAATTTTTCGGTGAGCGTCTTTTAGGGTCAATAGAGTTAACCAGTCCCAATTTTATGGTTAAAATTTTTAGGTTTTTTTCAATAAAAAGAAAACGCCTAACGAATTTTTCGGTTCTCCTGGTTATTAAGTCCAAAAATCAGGGGGGAGAAGTCAAAAAAGCCGATGCGCGATGAAATCAATGATGCATGCAGAGTAAGAGATGCGTAGCTGACTCCAGTAGTCTACATGCAAAATGATCCGCGCAGAATTTAAAGACTGAAAACTACCTAAATGGTGCAGGCGGAAAACCGAGTCCCTAAGCAGCAGTTCTACTCGAAAGAACGGCTAGTTGACCACCAACCTCCAATCCAAGAGTCCGGTCTCGGTCCACCCCTCCTCCTCCCGACAAATCGGGTTCAGGAGCAGCGCTTGGCAGGGTGGGCTGCGGCACGTAGGCTCGAAGGTAGTGAATTGACTATTTTATTAATCTTTTTATTATAGGTCTAATTACCGATCTATAGGAACATGCAGATATATTAGGGTGCTTGGATCCTAGATATTACGTCACAGTCAAGCAGAAAATCCTAAGGCTAGGGGCTCGAAAATCCGCGAGAAACCGAATAAGCAGTAAAGAAAGAAAAGCCACGAAAAAGCCACGTAAAAACCGAAAAAAGCCGCGAAGTCCCCCGAGCACACCGATGCTCGGCGAAACAGACCCCTAAAGTGTCCTGCTGAGTGTCCTGTATTATTACAACACAGTTCGAATATGCTGGAAATAAAACTAATCTACTCTAAGCTAATCCCGCACTCGGTTGTCTCCTCGCGCTCTCCTGCGGCTCCGTGCAGAAGGGAGCTGCCTCCGATCACCGCGGTTGCATCGGCTCCTCGAAAGTTGCCGCCTCGATCCTCGGGCCCCTCGCAAGAAAACAACAAAGTGTGTCAAGCCTCAATAAAGCAAATAAAGCTAAGAAAAGAAAACAGAGTGTATATATGCAAAAATGGAAATAAAATAAACAGGAAAAAACAAACAAAAAACAAAAATAAAAGAAAAGAAATAAAAATAAAATAAAAGATAAATAAAAGAAAAATAAAAAGCCGCGGAAAGCCACGAAAATAAAAACAAAATAAAAAGAAAAATAAACCGACTACTAAGCCGTGCTCCCCGACAACAGCGCCATTCTGATGAGCTGAAATCCGCGACTAAGGTAGATAAATCAATGCGGTCGTTGTGACCTTAGTCACTCGGGACTCAGAGCTCAACAAGAAAAATTATTAGACCACAAACAAAGATAAAAACACGAGAAACTCAAACTAGCGGTCTCGCTATGATATTAACGTGGTATAGCTCCCAAGGTCGAACTCAAGGAGCACGGATTGGCCTTGCGGCCAAAGAGGTAGTCGAAAATAAAGAAAAATAAAAACAAATGATTTTTGGTGGATTTTTAATATTTTATTTTTTTTTGGAATTTTTAATTGTAAAGGAAAATAAGAAAACAATAAAACAAGCACACTCAAGCAATTATTTAATTACTTTAAAAAGGTCCAAAAAATCAAACAAAAATATTTTTAGGATTTTTATATTTTTTACTGTGTTTGGTGAATTTTTACAAAAATATTTTTACGAAATTTTATAAAAATGAAAGAAGGAAGAAAAATGAAGCTGTTGTCCAGCCATGCTTCAAGGACCAAAATAAAATTAGATAATGGTCCTAAAATAGCCTGGAGGTACTTTTCATGAAAAAGATAAACAACAAGGAAAAATCAGAGACTGAGTTTATTATTTTTGGAATTGTCTATTAATTATTAGAATTTTTATGAGATTTTCAAAGTTTTTCAATTTTTATATTTTATATAAATCCAAAAATAACCAAATTAGTCAGATTATCAAACACATCAAAACACACAAAACCTAATTTTTTATAATTTTTAAAAGAGGTTTTATATTTTTTGTGAATTTTAAATATGAACAGGCAGAAAAATAGAGGTTTTTGAATTTTTAAAAATAATAAAAAAGGTCAAAAATATCTCCAAAAATTAGTGAAAATTTCACAGTGGCAGGAGCCACGTGTCCAATTTTCACTTAATTTGGAGTAATTTTGCTATTTTATTAAATTCAAAAACAACCAAACAGTGCACAAGGACCTATCTGCAAGAAAAACATGTTCCAGGGGCCTATTAATAACACAGTAGAAAAGTTAGGGGCCCAAAGTGATAAAAATCCCCGAGACACACACACGATACATGTGACCCAGACCTGGAAGGACTAAAATGTCATTCCTATTTAAAAAGATTCAGACATAACACGCTAGAAATGCAGGGTATAAAATGCAAAATGTCCAATAAATCACGTGTCGATGCACGTGCACAGTACACACAGGGACTAGATAGCAAATATCCAAAACATTAAGGTCCTTGATGCAAAATAACCAAAATAAAAAGAACTACAGAAAATATTTATAGGACTAAAAATTAAATGCAGAAGAGAGAAGGGCCTACAGGGTAATTTACCCATTATTAGCAGATGGGCTGAGAGGAGGCCACGCGGAAGATCGGACGGTTGTGGACGAGGGCTTCTTCTTCGGCTGATGGACGCTTCAGGTCTCTCCACGTGTCGATCAGACGTTGGCTGCTGGTGAAGAACCCCGAGCTCGATCGGACGGTCCAGATCAAATCTGGCACGGCGAAGGGAAAATGGACGGTCCGGGAGGGTCCAGGAAGAACAGATGGCCAGCGAGGTTTGCCGGATCCGTGCGCGCGAGTGGAACCTCCTTCGCTACTGCTGAGAGGTGGAGAAGGGTCGGCTCGCTGTTCCGCAGCTACTCAGCTCCTCCGATGGCGTTGGGGAGCTCCGAGGAGCCCGAGCGACGGCGGCGGAGCTGAGCTCCTGTGCTTGGAAGTTGAGGTCCTCAGATGGACCTCCTCAGACCTGCAAAATAGCACATAAGGACTTCTGGGTCGAGGGCAACATGCCTCGACCCGGTTAGAAGCGAGGTGGGTGGTCGGTGCGTCGAAACGAAGGAGCTCTGATGATGCGACGGCGAAGGAGCTCTACTCCAAGTTCCGTGGCGAACTGGGTTGAATGAAGGGGCGGAGAACGTGCGGGTGAGAAGGGCAATGGTGAAGGTCGAGGCCGACAGTCGAGATATGGACGGATGTGGTCGGAATCGATGGTCGTCGGCGGATGGCTGATTTGGGCGTAAATGAAAATTAGCTAAAGATGGAACGAAATAGGCTTACCAGATGGTCGAGGTCGACTGTAGTTGAGCTTCCAAAGCTCTAGGTCCTTGCCTCGAGGGCCGTCGATGCCCGAGGATCGAGCAGCACTCCTGGGCGGCGCACGGCGGCGAAGAGCGGCCGGATCGATGGCTAAGCACTCCCTCCTCACTGCAACACCTCCCTCAGCTCGCTGTCACTCGGGCGAAGGCAATGGAGGTCCTGGGATGGAAAATGCGGAGCCAAAGATGCGTGAAAATGTGCGGGCGGAGCTGAGGTTAAGTATGGCTAGGGGTCCGGCTAAAGGATGGTCGGGCGAGGATTATCGGAGCTCGGACCCCGATAACCCACCCCGGGCGTGGATCAGGGGTGAATCAGGAAGAAGTAGACCCAGGGTTAAGGTTTTGGCGATCGGACCGTGACACGATAAATCAGAGAAATCGGGTCAGGCGTGCAAGATCCGCGGGCTTGTGGTCCAAGGGGGGAGTTGACCGGGGGGTCAACATCCCCGGTGGACCAATGGGAAGCGGCCACATCAGAAATAATTGGAAATTAAATTTAAATAGTAAATGGCTGAATTATGTAAAACTCAAAATATGAAAAATGTTTCTTTATTTTAACCTATTTTTTGTGATTTTTATTTATTTTTTTGAAATAAAAATAAGGTATGACAATAGTATATATATAGGTATATATACACTATTGAAATTTTGATTTTGATTTATAATTACTTATTTTTGTGCATTTTTATTCCAATTTTATATTTTATTATTTATAGGATTAAAATTTAGAATAAAAAGGTATTTTTATTTTATTTTTATTATTTAATTACAAGGGCTAAATAAATAGTTATATACACATATATACATGGTCTTATATACAATGTTTATTTTGATTTTATTTTTGTTCTTTTTTATTTTATTTTGTTTTTGTGGTTTTATTTTATTTAATTACATATGGAATATAGAATATCTACAATTTTTATGGGATTTTAATTTATTTATTAATAGGATAAATAATATAGTTAAGGGGTTTCTATATACATGGCGTATGTACAATAGATGAGTGATTTATTTTCTTTTTAATTTCTTTAATTTTTCTCAATTTTATTTTAATTTTATATTTGCAAATATTTACAAATAAATAAGAACCCATTTTTATTTTTATTTTTGAGGAAAATATTTTTATTTATTACAGGTATATGTACACATGTGTGAGCTTCCTTATCTCTCTCTACTTCGGTTTTTATGCGGCCAGGCCCATGCTGAGCCTCCCTTGGGATTAGGTCATTCAATATTTATTCTAAATATCTCCCTCTTTTTCTTTTGTTTCTTTATTCTTTTATTTATGTACAAAAACATGCTAATTATTTATTTTTACACATTGCATGCTTTTTGATAATTATTGATATTTACAAATATATCCATGTGTTTGGCAAAGGTTTTGTAGCTAAAATAAAAGAATAAAGAGTGATGAACGGGTATTCATCATGCAGGTAGGTCCGTCACGGACTTAATGTTGCCATTCATCCGCAGAGATGTGGCAACCATATCGAATGACGGAGGGAGACTTCCTAGTATGGTTGCGATCTGCATCCTCTCCGGAATTGCGCAATCAGCAGCCGCAAGATCCTTGGCCATCACGTTCATCTTATTCACGTGCTCGAGGATGCTTTCAGATTCCTTCATTCTACACGAGTTGTACTTGTATAGAAGAAGCTGGACGCTCACTTCGGATTTGGAGTGATATTTATCCTTAACCGCGGTCTAGAGCTCGTAAGCTGATTCACATGTCTCAAAGACCCGCATCAGGTTCAAATTCATATGGGCCAGCATAATGCTCCTATCCCTATTATCCGTTTCTCCCACTGTTCGCGGGCCTAATTTCCTCTATAGTTGGATTTTCTGATAAAGTTGGGCCAGGTTGTCTATGATGGTATGTATGCTATCGTGCAACAGGCCATAGTAGATCTTCCTACTCCATAAATTCATAATTAGTACCGTTAAGGTACTGATAAGCCTCCCGCACCCTATGTTAATTCGGTCAAATTAATGTCCAAATTAATGTATGTGATTCATTGTAGTCGGATACGAGGGGTTAATCAAAAACACTTAACGATTAATGTGAAGTTAATTTAAGCGGTGAAATTTTTTTTTACTTGGTTCTGTCTCCTTAGGTGAATTAAGAGCAATTTTTCAAGTGTTTGATGTTCGAGGAAGAATTTTTTTTTGGTCTTTTTAGTTTTTATGCAGACATATGCAGACAAGGCGAGCCAATTTAACGTTTGATTTAAATGATGTATCAAATGAAGTCCAAAAATAATGAAAATTGGCCAGATGATTATTTATGATGAAAATGACCTACACTAATTTTTTTTGGAATTTTTTGACTCAAAATAACTTTTCTGTGAATTAAATAAGCAGACATAGTAATTTTCAGTATTTAATTTTTAATAAATATCAAATCACAATTTTTTCAAGAACTAAAATTATCCTAGGTGGGTCTAATGATAACGGACCTAGGAAAATTAACAGGACTTAAATTTACTGTGAAATGAATTAATTAAAATTAATTTAAGAAAATCACTAAACTATTTATTTAGGCCTCGATATGCGTGCAAATGCTATGAAATTTTTATGGTGTGTTAGAAATGATGTCCTTAGGCTACTGTGATTTTTTGATAATTTTTGAAGGCACAGATAATTAATTAAAAATCAAAAGGCATCACTGGGCAAAATATGTCAACAATGAACCAATTAATTCATTAATAATTCAAATAAGCCTACAAAAAATCAGACACGTGTACTAACAGATGGAGGACAAAATTTCCAACAACATGCAATTTTAGAATCTCAAAATGATGAAAAATGTACTCTAGGGACACGTGCAAACACAGGGGTGTGAATGCAATACTGGAAATTAAACTTTCAATAAATAAATATGCTGACAGGGACTAAAATGCAATTACCGATAATATGGTGGACTCTTATGCAATTTCTCCACGGGACACGTGCTCCCCACGTGGGGTCTGCTTCACAGGGACCTCTTTGTAATTTCGGAAAGCTTCAGGGGCTTCTGTGCAATTAACCCAGGCCGCACGTGCTCCTCACGTGGGTGACCTAGGTTCGGAGGGCGTCGGAGGCTCGGATCGGGCTCGGGTCCTCTGGAGGTTCGGACGACGGCTCGGTGCAGCCTCGGGTCGCCCGAGCCTAGGCTTGGGAGGCCGAGGCTCGGACTCGTCTACGTGGCGGTCTGAAGACCCTCGGATCAAGATGGATCCAAGGGATGTCGATGAAGACGTGTGGTAACTGGAGAGTCGTCCGATCTGAGGCGCGATCAACGGTCGGGGACGGGCGCGGTGAGGGAACACGTGGCGGGACGAGGACGTTCGATCGGTTGATCGAACGGCTGCTGCTGCTTCGTCTCGAACGGGCCTCCGCCACCTGCGGAGGAGAAGGCGGATCTCTGGCGTCGATGGGGTTGCTCCGCCGAGGTCGCTAGGCGTCAGTGGAGCTCTTCGTATGCTCCTGAGTATCTCGGAAGATGCACGGTCGTGCGACGAAGCCTCCGGTGGGCTCAGTGGCTGTGGAGGTGGGCTGAAGCTTGCTGGAGACGAAGATCGAATGGAGCTCCGGTGAGGCTCCAGCCAATGAAGGAATGAGAACCTGCAGGAGTTAGAATAGATAGGCCGAAGCGTGCAAGTGTTCGTGGAGAAGTGCGGCGTGATCGGCGAGGCCTGTCGTGGAGTGTGGGTGTCCGGCAAGCAAGCTCCGGCCAAACGGCGGAGCTGTTCGTCGGAGTAGCGTGAAAAGCGTCGATGAGGTGTGAAAATGGGTCAGCGAGGACGGGAGCTTCGACGCGAAGCTCGTCGAGGTGATTTGGAGGCGCGAAGGTGGCTGGTGACGTCGAATAAAAACGGAGAAAAGCAAGAAAATGAAGAAGAAGATCGGAGTACGAAAGGAGGGGGTTACCTGGGGAATGGGGCTCATCTTTGAGCTCCAGGTCTTCGCTCAAGGGATCGGTAGGGTCCCGAGCTCGGGCAGCTGCTCGAGGGAGGCTGCAGCACGGCGGTGGCGGCCGTGGATCTCGCCGGAGTCGATTCTCCTTCTTCGCTCAACGATTTACCTAATTGCTGTCACCAACTGGTAGGTCGGAGCTCAGGGAAGCTCACTGGAGTGGCGGATGCGGGTGAACGGCGAAGGTGGGTGGCGTATTTATAAGGCGAAGGAGGTGGGTTGGCTGGTGGAGTGGCGAGGTTGGTGGTCGTCGTGGGGCGAGTATGGTGGAGGTGGTGGAGCTTGAGGGAGCTGGCGAGGGAGAGGGATGAGTGGGTGATGTCGTGGGGGGTCAGCGGCCGGAGGAGATGGCTGACGTGTGTCCAAAAAAAGAAAGGGGGCGCCCCTCCCGCAAGGCAAGGGACGTGGGGGAGAGGGGCGCCTGGAGGTAGGGAGACGAGGTCTCCACCGTTGGATCTTTGTGATCCAACGGTGGAGATCAGAGCGTGGTGAGCGGGTAGGATTAGATCTGGGGCGCTAGATGATGGGTTGTGATGGAGCCACGTGGCGCGTTGAGGCGAAGCGCGAGCGGGCGGTTTAGATGAGAGGGTGGAGTTGATCTGAGCGTCGAGACTCGCTGGGAGAGGGGCGGCTGCGATGAGAGGATCAGGGACGCAATCAAGCGGCGTAGATGCCGCCACGTGGCTGGCTGGGAGTGCGGCGCTGAGGGACGGTGGAGATGAAGTGTGGGGCGGATCTGGTGGCTGGGAGATGGTCAGGTACGTGGAAAGGCCTGGGCCGTTGGATCTGAAGCGAGATCCAACGGCGGAAGGCGCGGGCGGATGAGGCGATGGGCAGCGGGCCGCGTGGCGCAACCAGAGGGCGCCACGTGGCCTGCTGTGAATGGCTGGAGGAAGAAACACGTGTAGAGAGAGAGGAAGCCGAATTTGGAAAAACTCAAACATGAAAGTTGTAGATCTTGATGAGATCTACAAGTTTCATGTTGACCAAAGACGGAGATGAGGTCAAATATGATACATAAATACAAGGATACATAAATATACATATGTAGTATACAAAATGGCCCAAAAACCCAAGTTTCTCATACAAGCTCCAATTTCAATGAAATTAGTCTCATTTTGAAGGTCTTTTAATGTGTAGTATTCTAAGAGTGAGTAGACCTAATTCGGGGTTTGTATGAGGGCTTTATTTGTGTTTTAATGTACAAGGGTTCTTAGGCTATTTTGGCTATTTTACAAGGGTGATTTTTGGCATTCTTCCCTATATTATTAAGGAATACATATATATTATAGAGAAGAAGTTATTTTGGTGAAGAGGTATTTTACAGGGGATTTTTGGCTTCTTATTTAAATGCAGATGAGCCGCTAAAATGCATGAATTATGGATGCATGCATGAGTGTTATTTATGCAAGAAAAAAGGAAATATGCCTCTATTTTCTCGGGAACAAGGCTCTATTTTTGACTTTTGATGTGATGAATCACAGATTCATCAACCCCCTATACTTAAACCTTGCTCGTCCCCGAGCAACTAAAATGAAATGCAAGAGTGAAATGATTTTGGGTTCCAAACCAAAGTCATGAACAAAAGTTGAAAATGGAGCTTGACTCGACCTTTGGATTAATTGTGTGGCGGAACCTTATTTGGGACCTGGACTTAAGACCTAACAGACTTCAAGTTCCACAAGTCTTCTATTCAAGACGCCTCAATAGTCAGGTCAGAAACAAATCCTCAAACGCAAATTTTCTGATGACTATGATTCTTACTTGTACGGTGTAAGTGATTTGTAACTCTCCACATCAGAAATGGCTCGGAACCAGCCTCCTCTAACAAGTAACTCAATAACCCGGTCCAATAACTCTTTCCTCGAGGAGCGGGGTATTCCCTTCTAAGTTCAAGTACGACGAACTCAAGAGAGGGGGTAGAGAAGAGAATGGATGGTAGCCAGTGTAGCTACCTATCCCGGGATGCCTGACCAGTGTAGCCAAGTCATCCAGCTGCATTTCTTTACTAGTATACAGGCTCCGACAGGTATTTTATTTTTTCTTGAACCTGTCTGATTTTTTTGGAGTTTTTGCAATTTTTTTTTCAGGAGCAGCATGTACATCAGGAGTTCTTCCTCTTGAGTCAGTAGACTATCCCTCTTTTGAAGCATTATTGCAACCCACAGCACCCTGTCCTTAGATGTCAACACCACTAGACTAGGTTGAGACGCACTTCCCTCCCTAGAGGAGGACAGATGTTTCCACCCGTGTGCTACTCCAAGCTAAAGGATTCTACCTCCTCACCACCTCATCAGTGAAGAGCTACGTGCATAGTGCTTGTCCAAGTTAGGTCATTATCTAAAAGAATCCTGCGTATGCACGAGATATTCTACTTAGACTCATTAAGATGACATGTGAACATAGACATGCGGACTCAAAGAATTAAGTCGCTTGACCTGAGAAAATCTTAACTCCAGTTCCTATAAGGTTCCTCTGAAATTAGGTGGATTAAGGTAAAATCAAGTCCATCCTCAATATCTACTCATAACTTGGTCTAGAACCCACTAGCTTTTCACTTTGCATATGCAAAGATATGCAGATGAGATGAGATGTCATGTTATGGAAATGCAAGACTCTTTTTTTATTTTTCTATGCAAGAGTAAATAAGAAGCCTATATTTTCAAAAAAAAAATTTTTTTCGATTTTTACCCACCCGTACTAAATACAAAAATACGCGAAAGTACGAGCTATGGGTAAAGTATATATGTAATATATACACGCCCCCCTATACTTAGCGTGTGCTATGTTCCTCAGAGCACGAAGAGCGAGGAAAAAGACATAGCTCGTGCTAAGCGTAGGAGAGCCAAAAGGAACAGAAAGTATAGAAGTCGTCTCGCCCCCTTATACTTAGGCTCTAGCAGCCTAAGAAGATCAGAAATGGGGCGGACGAGGGAAAGTTGAGAGATGGATGAATATATACATGGCGCGCATCGGTCCCCCCTATACTTAGGCTCTGCTCAGCCTAAGTATAGGACAGGAGTGAGTATGAGAACCGATGTAATCTGGAGAATGTACAGTGAATCGACTCGGGTTACCCTTCCCCCCCTATACTTAGGGATCTGGTCATCCTTAAGTATAGTAGAGATTAACTGGTTCGATGATGTGGGGGATGGGTTACTGGAATCGTGGGATAAAGGATAGGATCTACAGGAAGAATGATATATTACAGCTGAGTCGGTCTGAATCTTTTGGAGATGCTGCTGATGGCTGGAGTTCATTGCTGCAAGGTCTCATACGCGGCTCGAGATGTATCTGCTATATCTGTCTCGCGCATGAATACAATCTCCCTCCACATGGACTAACTGTTCATTGGGTTCGACGAAGTGCTTCAACAGCTGTCCATTTACTAGGAATGTCGGTGCGTCATCTGCGAGATCTGAGATCTCGACACATCCACTATCATGCACCGTTCGGACAACGAATGGTCCGTCCACTTAGACTTTAATTTGCCTTGGAAAGTCTTCAGCCTGGCATTGAACAACCATACCTTTTGTCCAGGAACAAAGGTCTTTCGTCTGATATATCTATCGTGCCAACGCTTCACTTTGTCCTTGTACACCACATTGTTGTCGTATGCTCGGTTTCTGACTTCCACAAGCTCATTTAGATCCATGTCTCTCTGTTTTCTGCCCCAGGTGTGTGTTCCAGTTGACCTTTTTTATTGCCCATTCTGATTTGTGCACTAACTCTGCGGGCAAGTGGCACGGCTTTCCGAATACCATTCGGATGGGGAGGTGCCTAACGGTGTCTTGTAAGCCATCCCTATACGCCCAGAGGACTTGATCCAAGATCTGAGACCCAGTCCTTCCTGTCCGGGAGGACAAGCTTTTGCAATATGGTTTTCACCTCCCTATTGACACCTCAGCCATACCATTAGTTTGTGGGTGGTAAGGACTCGCGACACGGTGTTCGATGCCGTAGTCCTTCAGGAGTTTCTTCACCTCCCGATTCACAAAGTGGCTACCCCCGTCTGATATCATCATTTTGGGGATCCCGAACCTAGAGATTATGTTCTCTCAGATGAATTTACAGACAGTCCTGCTGTCTGCGGCTCGGGTTGGGATAGCCTCCACCCATCTGGATAGGTAGTCAACCGCAAGAAGAATGTATTCGAATCCGTGGCTGACAGGGAATGGGCCCATGAAATCGATGCCCCAGGCGTCAAAGACATCACAAATGATGACCGGCTGCATTGGCATCTCATCCTTGGAACCAACGGTTCCTCCCATTCTCTGGCAAACTGGGCATGACTGCGAAGGCGGTGGCATCGCAAAACAGAGTCGGCCAGTAAAAGCCACACTGAAGTACCTTCCATGCGGTCCTCTTCCCGGAGTGGTGTCCTCCTGCCTCTAAGCTATGGCATAAAGAAAGGACACTCTGGTATTCCTCCTGAGGAATACAACGTCTCCAGACACAATCCGGTCCTTCAAAGAAAAGGATCGGATCCTCCCAATGGTAGTGTCTAGCGTCCGACTTTAGTCGGTCGATTTGGCTCTTGGGCCAATCCTCGGGAACTTTCTTGGAGACAAGATAGTTCACGATATTGGCGTACCATGGGAGTAAGTCGATAACAAAAATCGACTCGTCAGGGAAGGAGTCTCGAATCAGGGAAACATCGGAGGTATTAAGATCTTCAAGACGAGAAAGATGATCGGCTACTACGTTCTTCTTTCCAGGTTTATCACGGATGTCCAAATCAAATTCCTGGATAAGTAAAATCCAACGAAGAAGACGCGCCTTCGCGTCCTTCTTCTCCATCAGGTATCGTAGTGCCGTATGGTCTGTGAACACGGTTACCTTGGATCCGATTAAATGAGATCTGAATTTGTCCAAGGCAAACACTACCGCAAGCATTTCTTTTTCGGTAACTGTATAGTTACGCTGAGCAGAATCAAGCACTTTGCTTGCGTAGTGAATTGCAAACGGGACGCTATCTCTTCTTTGTCCCAATACAGCCCCAATAGCATAATCTGAGGCGTCTGTCATGATCTCAAAAGGGAGAGACCAATCTGGGGCTTGTAAGATGGGTGCGTCCATGATCATTCCTTGTAACAGCTTAAAGGCCTCAAGACATTTGTGATCTACAATAAACTTCGTGTCTTTGCCTAAAAGCTCAGTTAGCGGTCGGGCAATCTTAGAGAAATCCTTGATAAATCTTCGATAAAATCCGACATACCCGAGGAACGACCGCAACTGCCGTACGTTGGTTGGTGGCTGGAGTCGTCTGATCACGTCCACCTTGGCAGGGTCAACCTCCATTCCTCTCTTGGAGATGACATGCCCCAACACTATGCCCTCCGTCACCATGAAGTGACTTTTCTCCCAGGAGAGCACCAGATTGACCTCACAACATCTTTTGAGGACTCGGTCCAGATTCCTAAGGCAGGAATCAAAAGAGTCGCCGTGGACCGAGAAGTCATCCATGAAGACTTCCAGGAATTCGCCGACCATTTCGGCGAATACAACAATCATGCACCTTTGAAAAGTACCTGGAGCATTGCATAGCCCAAAAGGCATGCGCCTGAAAGCATAGGTACCAAAGGGGCATGTGAACGTGGTCTTTTCCTGGTCCTCCGGAGCTATGGCTACTTGATTGTAGCCTGAGAACCCATCAAGGAAGCAGAAGAATTCCTTCCCCGCTAGTCTTTCTAGGATCTGATCAATGAACGGCAGGGGGAAATGATCCTTCTTCGTTGCGGCATTCAAGCGTCTGTAATCCACGCAGACGCGCCACGACGTGGGTACTCTCGTCACGATCTCCTCTCCGTCCTCGTTGGTGGTCGTCTGAATTCCCGACTTCTTCGGGACAACATGGATTGGGGCCACCCATTTAGAGTCGGAGATTGGGTAAATAAAACCCGCATCGCACCATTTTTCTATCTCTTTCTTCACAACCTCTCGTAAATTTGGATTCAACCGACGTTGGAATTCACGAGAGGGTTTGGCTTCATTCTCCAAGTATATATGGTGCGAACACAGAGCGGGATTTATCCCTTGGAGATCGGAAATGCTCCAGCCTATTGCCTTGCGGTTCTTCTCTAGGATCTCTAGCAAGCGAGATTCCTGCTCCTCGGTCAATTGCGAACTGATAATGACCGGAAATTTCTTGTCTTGGCCCGCAAGGAAGGCGTATTTCAGGGTCGTGGGTAAAGGTTTGAGCTCAGGAATAGTTTGATCGTCTAGAAAGTCTGGCTCAATCAGATCTGGTTCGGTGTTGGAGGTGGCTGGATCCTGTTCTGTAGTAGCTGCCACCAAACTCGGCTCTGGAGTCGGATCGTCAAAGGTCTCCATGCAATCGGCAAACGCCTCGTCCGACTCATCATCCTCATCTTCCGATTGTCCTAAGGATGTCAGGACTGACAGGCCCAACTGGGCCTCTATGTCATCGAAGATGTAGGGCGATGCAGGCTCAGAGTTGTACTCGTTCCTGAAGATCTCACAGACTGACTCATGCACTGGATCATCTTCAAAGGAGATGGACACATCGGTGCTGGCTGGGTTCTGTCTCCATGGCCCAACTAAGTCTTCATGCTCACAGTCTGTTTCGATAGAAGAGTACTCGGTGCTGGATTCGGAGTCCGGTCTCTGCCATCTCGTCTGCTTCATCTCAAGTTCCTCATCTCCGCCTGGAGTTTGGAACTGAATTTTCCCATTCTTATAATCGAATAAGGCCCCTGTTGTTCTGAGGAAGGGCCTACCTAAAATGATCTGGGAATCTCTCCAATTACGGGGGTTTTCCATATCGAGGACAGTGAAGTCCACCATGTATTCTTGCCCCTCGACTTTGATCACAATGTTCCTTAACTCTCCTTGGGACCTCTTAGTAGATTTGTCAGCAAACTGAAGAATAGCTCTAGATTTCCTAAGAGGTCCGAGATTGAGCCGCTCATAGAGGGCTGTGGGCATCAAGTTGATCGAGGAACCATTGTCCAGGAGAGTGCATGCAAACGTGATGTCATCAACATGACTCACTACATAGTGTGCACCCATGTCTCTTCGTTTCCGAGGAAACGAGTTCTTTATTGCACAAGTCGTGGCTACTGATAGAACGTGTTTCTCAACACGGCTTTGGGTCTTCCTGCTAACCCTAGTAGGTGTGCATCTCACCTTAAGGTATTTTTGGAATGCAGGGGTCATTTCCACGAACTTGTCAAAGGGGATTGTGACCTTGATGTGTTTATTGCAAAACTCAGCCATCTCAGGGTCATCTTTTTGGATTTTTTGACTTTCTTCTTTCCACCCTTGAGAGCTTGGGGGAAAGGGATTATTAACTCAGGTTCTGGAACTGAAATATTTTCATTAGCTGCTGGAACTGAGTTCTGAACATGACTCTGACTCGGACTTTTATACAGACTCTGACTCGGACTTTGACAAAAAGGAAAATGCTTGGGCGAAACCGGTGATGCTTCTTCCGCTTCTTCTAGATGGTCCTCCTTAGATGGAGGTGCGGGCTCATCGGTGTCGTCTGACTCTGGATGGATGCGGGAATGCTGCTTCGAGGACTCAGATGTCCTCTTCTTCTGCTGGCGGTGGCGGTGGTGATGCTCCTCCTCTTCTTCCTCCGACTTCTCCTCAGGTAGAGTTTCGGAGGTTCCTGCTTTTTGCGCCCGTGCCCGATCAGGTATGGTCACGGTCCTTCCGCTCCTGAGGGACATATGGTTAACATTATCGTACGAAAGGATCTCATGTTCAGATAAATAATTATCTGAATAGTATACCTGATCTCGGGGTCGGTTCTGGCCCTGATGTACGCTGTTTGGGTTGGCCTGAACCTGTGCGGGAATTGGAGTCCTTGGCGCCATTTGTTGGTCCTGAGCACGAGAGACCCGATTGATGTCGGTCCTCATGTCCAGGTAGTCATTCTGCATCTGCTGGACCCTATCAGACAGGGTCTGGATCGCCAAGGTGAGGGACTCCAATTCGGTGGGCTAGGCTGGCTGCTGAGTGGATGCGGTCCTGTACTGGCCCTGCTGGCCGTGCCGATACTGCTGCTGATGGGATGGTGCTGGCCCCTGCTGGTAGGTGCGCTGCTGCGGCTGGTACCCCTGTTCTGGCCTGGACTGGTATCGCGGGACTGTGACGGGCCTGGTCTCTGGGTAGACTGGGGTTGGACGGTGTGCCGGATCTTTCCCCATCTCGATTTGCCGGACTAGCAGGTCACGGCTATACCAGAGCCCGTTGATCTCGTAAACGGGCGGAGGCTCCTCGTATTCTGTTTCCACTAGTGGGGGTGCATGATGGTTCGGCTGGGTATAGGTCTGATCCCAACTGCTCTGAGACCCCGGTGCCTGTTCCTGTACAAGATGGACTCGATGTACAGGTACAGGTGGTGCAGAAGGGGTGGGTAGCTTAATCTTGGCTACCTTTTCAGAGAGTTCTTCCACCTTCTTGGGAAGGCTCGAAAGAGACTCCATCTCCGCGACTCTCTTGTGGATCTGCTCGACCATGGTAAGCTTGTCGGCAATCATCCCCATGCTGGGGATGAGGTCCTCAGTCAGATCTGCAACAGTCCTTCTAGTTGTCTCACTGGATAAGGTCGAGGGAGACAACTGATAGGCCCTTGTGGCCTGTGACCTGCCGGTTTCTGCCATCTGCTCTAGGATTTTCCACACGGCGTGCTCGTTCTTGTTCAGATAGCTTCCTCCGCAGGCGGCACTGACTAACCCCTGCATCTCTGGGGTTAGACCGCAGAACAAGGTCTCGACTAAGATCGCCTTAGAAATGCCGTGGCATGGGCATTTCTGTACTAAGTCATTGAACCTGTCCCAAGCCTCATGGAACGGTTCGCAGGGTCCTTGGGCGAAGCTGGCAATCTTCGTTCGCATCTGATTGGTTCTACTGAGAGGGTAGAACTTCTTCAAGAAGAGGTCCTTGAACTGCATCCAGGTAGTACATACCACCCCTAAGTTTTTCAACCAATGTGCAGCCTTATCTCCTAAGGCAAACAGGGTGGCCTTCAGCCGGATATAATCTTGGCCAACATTGGGATGGCTAAGATTGTTGCATACTAGTTCGAAGTCACGGAGGAAGGTGTAAGGCTCTTCACTGAGGTTTCCGTTAAACTTTGGCAGCAGACTAAGGAAGTGGGGCTTCAGCTTGAATGCCTGGTCGGGAACTGCAGGTGCTAGCCAATTTTGGATCTCGTTCTCCGCCGGGTTGTAGGTATCGACCATTGGTCGGTCGATCCCTTCAGCTACTATTATCTGTCCCATCCGGGCCGTGAGATCAGCATTTTTCTGTTCGGCTTCGGCAAGGCGTCTAAGAATCTGTCTCATCTGGTCCTCATCGGGCGGCATCCTTGGCAGCATTTCTCCCTCTAGTTCTGGGAATTGGAAAATAAGATCGGTGTTAGAGGGTGAATCAAGGAAGGGATTACCGAGGCAATGGTCTTCCTCGTCAATCTCAGAGGAGATAAAAGGGTTGGTTTGAGAGTAACCACCCTGAGCATGAGGGGACCAGGACTCAAGAGGGTCATGAATCCTGGGTGGTCCAAGGTGCGCTCGGACCGAGAAAGACGAGTTACTTGGGGGACTTATAGAGAGATCAGTGAATAGTGCGTCGAGATCTCCCCAGTCACTCATCTTGGTGAAGCAAGAAGAAGATAGGATTTTACTCCTACCTGAAGCAAGCACAAGATCAATCCAAGACCCTGGATTCACACTCAACACAGTGAAGGACTCAAAGTTGAGTCCAATTTATCTTGTAGTTTTTAAGTGTGATATTCAAGCAAATCTAGCAAGGATTACGCGGCCTAGAGGGAAGTCGGCTCAGAGCCGGATGCGTCTTCCCTGTTTATCCTGTCGTCTAAGATACCGCCGCTCCTTCCTTTATTCGCTCCTATCCCAAGCCGATGGATTCAGTGACCACGCCCCTATCTACCTGCAAGCAGGCGGAGGCTGACAAGGCCGGAACTTCACCCCTGGGGGTTACTGGTAGCTTGTCGTGAAGTACCGCAATTTCGCCCCTATCTACCTGAGACAGGCGGAGGCTACTTGGTACTAGTCAAAGAATCTGAAAATATCCGGCTTGTGATATTTGCTAGGATCAGTTAGAACGTGATATGGAAGACGGGGATTTGGGCTCTACCTTAGGGTGTTCACACACACTCAGGTACCCTCACTCAGCCTGAAAACAAGGTCGGGGATTAGTCTCCCGCAAATAATTTTCAGTTTTTATTCTTTTTTGGTCAATACTGTTAGCAGTCCCGATTTTAAGGTTAGGTTATCACTTTAATTAATCCACCACAAAGCACGCCTATCGGACAATCCCAATTTCCTGTTTAATTTAAGTGAGAAAATCAGAGGGGGAAATCGAGAAAAGCCGATGCAAGTTGAAATCGATGATGCGTATGCTAAGTAGAGAGTACTTACAGTGATCCCTTCGTTTGTTGATGCAGGATGCAATACAGAATTGAAAACTTTATTCTACATGCAAATGCAGACGATGAAAGCCGCTCCTAGACAGGCAGTTCTATTAACGTGAAGAACGGTTTAATTTTTGACTAAGTACTGCGGTCTAGGTGCGTCTTTTAAGTGTGATGTGTGGTCCTATTGATTACGAGCACAAACAAATCCTAGAGTGGCTCGAGGAGCCGCTAGTGCAAGCTAAATTACCAGTCACCCACACAGCACACAGGACACAGTTTCCACTATATTTACACGCGCGAGATCCCAAACGGGAACCGCTGGAAATAATGCAAAAGAAAAATAAAATAAAAAATACAATGCCTCTCTTTCTCTCAACACAATTTAAATGCTAAGTCCTTGAAGCGTCGCCGACTCCTCGCGGTCCTCGCACAAAAATTAAATGGAGGTTAGAGAGTGACACAAAAATAAAATAATGCAAAAATAAATAAGAGAAATAATCACAAGAAAAACCGGGGGTCAGACTACCCGGGGAATGAAAATCAAACACTCAAAAATATGCTACAAATTAACCTAAGCCGTGCCTCCCCGGCAACGGTGCCATTTTGATAAGCCTCCCGCACCCTATATTAATTCGGTCAAATTAATGTCCAAATTAATGTATGTGATTCGTTGTAGTCGGATACGAGGGGTTAATCAAAAACCACTTAACGATTAATGTGAAGTTAATTTTAAGCGGTGAATTTTTTTTTTACTTGGTGGAAGTCCAAGGTCGATCTCAGGGAGGCATCTGTCTCCTTAGGTGAATTAGAGCAATTTTTCAAGTGTTGATGTTCGAGGAAGAATTTTTTTTGGTCTTTTTAGTTTTTATGCAGACATATGCAGACAAGGCGAGCCAATTTAACGTTTGATTTAAATGATGTATCAAATGAAGTCCAAAAATAATGAAAATTGGCCAGATGATTATTTATGATGAAAATGACCTACACTAATTTTTTTGGAAATTTTCGACTCAAAATAACTTTTCTGTGAATTAAATAAGCAGACATAGTAATTTTCAGTATTTAATTTTTAATAAATATCAAATCACAATTTTTTCAAGAACTAAAATTATCCTAGGTGGGTCTAATGATAAGGGACCTAGGAAAATTAACAGGACTTAAATTTACTGTGAAATGAATTAATTAAAATTAATTTAAGAAAATCACTAAACTATTTATTTAGGCCTCGATATGCATGCAAATGCTACGAAATTTTTATGGTGTGTTAGAAATGATGTCCTTAGGCTACTGTGATTTTTTGATAATTTTTGAAGGCACAGATAATTAATTAAAAATCAAAAGGCATCACTGGGCAAAATATGTCAACAATGAACCAATTAATTCATTAATAATTCAAATAAGCCTACAAAAATCAGACACGTGTACTAACAGATGGAGGACAAAATTTCCAACAACATGTAATTTTTAGAATCTCAAAATGATGAAAAATGTACTCTAGGGACACGTGCAAACACAGGGGTGTGAATGCAATACTGGAAATTAAACTTTCAATAAATAAATATGCTGACAGGGACTAAAATGCAATTACCGATAATATGGTGGACTCTTATGCAATTTCTCCACGGGACACGTGCTCCCCACGTGGGGTCTGCTTCACAGGGACCTCTTTGTAATTTCGGAAAGCTTCAGGGGCTTCTGTGCAATTAACCCAGGCCGCACGTGCTCCTCACGTGGGTGACCTAGGTTCGGAGGGCGTCGGAGGCTCGGATCGAGGCTCGGGTCCTCTGGAGGTTCGGACGACGGCTCGGTGCAGCCTCGGGTCGCCCGAGCCTAGGCTTGGAGGCCGAGGCTCGGACTCGTCTACGTGGCGGCCTGAAGACCCTCGGATCAAGATGGATCCAAGGGATGTCGATGAAGACGCGTGGCAACTGGAGAGTCGTCCGATCTGAGGCGCGATCAACGGTCGGGGACGGGCGCGGTGAGGGAACACGTGGCGGGACGAGGACCGTTCGATCGGTTGATCGAATGGCTGCTGCTGCTTCGTCTCGAACGGGCCTCCGCCACCTGCGGAGGAGAAGGCGGATCTCCGGCGTCGATGGGGTTGCTCCGCCGAGGTCGCTAGGCGTCAGTGGAGCTCTTCGTATGCTCCTGAGTATCTCGGAAGATGCACGGTCGTGCGGCGAAGCCTCCGGTGGGCTCAGTGGCTGTGGAGGTGGGCTGAAGCTTGCTGGAGACGAAGCTCGAATGGAGCTCCGGTGAGGCTCCGGCCAATGAAGGAATGAGAACCTGCAGGAGTTAGAATAGATAGCCGAAGCGTGCAAGTGTTCGTGGAGAAGTGTGGCGTGATCGGCGAGGCCTGTCGTGGAGTGTGGGTGTCCGGCAAGCAAGCTCCGGCCAAACGGCGGAGCTGTTCGTCGGAGTAGCGTGAAAAGCGTCGATGAGGTGTGAAAATGGGTCAGCGAGGACGGGAGCTTCGACGCGAAGCTCGTCGAGGTGATTTGGAGGCGCGAAGGTGGCTGGTGACGTCGAATAAAAACGGAGAAAAAGCAAGAAAATGAAGAAGAAGATCGGAGTACGAAAGGAGGGGGTTACCTGGGGAATGGGGCTCAGCTTTGAGCTCCAGGTCTTCGCTCAAGGGATCGGTAGGGTCCCGAGCTCGGGCAGCTGCTCGAGGGAGGCTGCAGCACGGCGGTGGCGGCCGTGGATCTCGCCGGAGTCGATTCTCCTTCTTCGCTCAATGATTTACCTAATTGCTGTCACCAACTGGTAGGTCGGAGCTCAGGGAAGCTCACTGGAGTGGCGGATGCGGGTGAACGGCGAAGGTGGTGGCGTATTTATAAGGCGAAGGAGGTGGGTTGGCTGGTGGAGTGGCGAGGTTGGTGGTCGTCGTGGGGCGAGTATGGTGGAGGTGGTGGAGCTTGAGGGAGCTGGCGAGGGAGAGGGATGAGTGGGTGATGTCGTGGGGGGGTCAGCGGCCGGAGGAGATGGATGACGTGTGTCCAAAAAAAGAAAGGGGGCGCCCCTCCCGCAAGGCAAGGGACGTGGGGGAGAGGGGCGCCTGGAGGTAGGAGACGAGGTCTCCACCGTTGGATCTTGTGATCCAACGGTGGAGATCAGAGCGTGGTGAGCGGGTAGGATTAGATCTGGGGTGCGTAGATGATGGGTTGTGATGGAGCCACGTGGCGCGTTGAGGCGAAGCGCGAGCGGGCGGTTTAGATGAGAGGGTGGAGTTGATCTGAGGGTCGAGACTCACTGGGAGAGGGGCGGCTGCGATGAGAGGATCGGGGACGCGATCAAGCGGCGTAGATGCCGCCATGTGGCTGGCTGGGAGTGCGGCGCTGAGGGACGGTGGAGATGAAGTGTGGGGCGGATCTGGTGGCTGGGAGATGGTCAGGTACGTGGAAAGGCCTGGGCCGTTGGATCTGAAGCGAGATCCAACGGCGGAAGGCGTGGGCGGATGAGGCGATGGGCAGCGGGCCGCGTGGCGCAACCAGATGGCGCCACGTGGCCTGCTGTGAATGGCTGGAGGAAGAAACACGTGTAGAGAGAAGAGGAAGCCGAATTTGGAAAAAACTTAAAACATGAAAGTTGTAGATCTTGATGAGATCTACAAGTTTCATGTTGACCAAAGACGGAGATAAGGTCAAATATGATACATAAATACAAGGATACATAAATATACATATGTAGTATACAAAATGGCCCAAAAACCCAAGTTTCTCATACAAGCTCCAATTTCAATGAAATTAGTCTCATTTTGAAGGTCTTTTAATGTGTAGTATTCTAAGAGTGAGTAGACCTAATTCGGGGTTTGTATGAGGGCTTTATTTGTGTTTTAATGTACAAGGGTTCTTAGGCTATTTTGGCTATTTTACAAGGGTGATTTTTGGCATTCTTCCCTATATTATTAAGGAATACATATATATTATAGAGAAGAAGTTATTTTGGTGAAGAGGTATTTTACAGGGGATTTTTGGCTTCTTATTTAAATGCAGATGAGCTGCTAAAATGCATGAATTATGGATGCATGCATGAGTGTTATTTATGCAAGAAAAAAGGAAATATGCCTCTATTTTCTCGGGAACAAGGCTCTATTTTTGACTTTTGATGTGATGAATCACAGATTCATCAGGTACTCAATTTTCCCTACCTCAGTAGCAATTGTCTTGCTTGTCATTTTTGGATCTAATGAGATGGAAGTAAGCTTGGTATGAGGTTGATATATTTAAGTAGAATAAGCAAATGAAATTTTTTAAAACAATTAAAAATACAGAAAAAGGTTAATGATATATAAATATATTTTAATGACAAAACAGATTTCTAAACTAATCAATCAAACAAGTATAAACAATTTTCCTTCCATCTTTTTAAGAGTCTGACGTTAATTACCCTTCAATTAAAAAAAATACCTTCTTAATTAACCTTTCCAAAATTAATTATCCGTGAATGGATGAACATAATTTGATTTTAAGCAACAAGCAGATAAAATAATAATCAACGAGATTAACAAGTGTTGCTTTATGAGTTTTGAACAAGGTCAATAAAGGATAAAAAAACTTAACTTAACCTATTTCAATGCTAAAACAATCTTGAATTTAATATCTCCCACTTGACCAAGTTGGTCAAGAACCGCCGCCGGCCATTGCGGAGCCGGCGGTTACGATGATCGGGTCTCTCGGAGGCCGCAACCGCAGGGGGCGTGGTTGAAGGGGGTGGACGTGGCGAGGGTTTGTGCCCTATAAAAGACCTCCCATGGGGAGGGGAACAGACACACATCAGAAGCTCGCCAACGGGAGCCCCCTTCCCATCTCCATCATCTATCTCACTCGATCTACCCCGTTCTCTCTCTCTCGCAGCCAAGGGTAAGAAGGCGTACCTCGTCGAGTTACTTCACTGGTATTAGAGCTCTCCCACTTGACCAAAGTGGTCAAGACATATATATATATATATATACTCCCACTATTCGTGTAGTATATACATGGAGATTTATCATGTGAGGATCATTGAGCATTTGTATGTCATTACCTGCGAGCAGAATATTATCTACATACAATGACATGATTGTAAACTTGCTCCCACTCTTCATGACATACACACAGTTATCCAATTTATTTGAAACAAAATCAAATTGAATAACTTTCTCATGAAATTTAAGATCCAAACAAAAATGACAAGCAAGATGATTGCCACTGAGGTTGGGAAAATAGAGTACCTTAATGGTACTAATTATGAATTATGGAGTAGTAAGATCTACTTTGGCCTGTTGCACGATATCATACACACTATTACAGACAAACCTGGCCCAATCTTATCTGAGAATCCAACTGTGGATAAAATTAGGTCCCGCGAACAGTGGGAGAAAATATATAATAGGGCTAGGAGCTTTATGCTGACCCACATGGATCTGAACCTGATTCGGGTCTTTGAGACCTGTGAATCAGCTTACGAGCTCTGGACCACGGTTAAGGAGAAATATCACTTCAAATCCGAAGTGAGTGTCCAGCTTCTTCTACACAAGTACGACTCATGTAGAATGAAGGAATCTGAAAGTGTCCTTGAGCACGTGAACAAGATGATCGTGATGACCAAGGATCTTGCGGCTGCTGATTGCGCAATTCCGGAGAGGATGCAGATCGCAACCATACTGGGAAGTCTTCCTCTATCATTCGACATGGTCGCCAGATCTCTGAGGATGAATGACAACATTAAGTCTGTGACGGAACTACTTGCACAGCTGGCAATTGAGCAGGACCTCTCCAAACAAAGATCGAAAGCTGAGATTTTTGAGATCGAGGAAGAAGAAGAAGCATATGACGTGCACGCAAAGAAAAGGTTAGGCCCTTCTAAGGCGAATTTCAAGGGAAAGAGTGGGAAATACCCACACGGCTCTTGCTATAGTTGCGGCAAATATGGCCATTTCAAGGTCAATTGCTCCAACAAGAAGAAGCCAGGAAATTTTAGAATGCCTGAAAACTAAGGCAAGAAGAAAATGGAATTTGCGGCTGTCATGGAATGCAACTCCGTCATCACGGATAGTGGATGGTGGATCAACTCTGGAGCAACCAGACACATCGCCAAGACGAAGAAAGGCCTAGTGGACTTCAAGGAACTGAGCAAAGGCGAACAGAGGATCTTCATGGGGAATAACACCTACCTGGACATGGAAGGTGTTGGGACATACAAACTTGACCTGGGAGATAGCATCATGGTACTAAATGATGTACTATATGCCCCAGGGATACGCCGGAACCTGATATATGTCTCAGTGCTGCTCAAGAAAGACTTCAAAGTTAGGTTTTATAATAAGCGTGTATCTATAGGCAAGAATAAGAAGGTCTATGCGATGGGAAAGTTTGTGCCCGAGCATGACCTATTCTGTCTTCCTGTAATAAATTCTAGTGAATCAATGAATGTCGCTTCTGATTATTCTTTGTGTTATTTGTCTGATTATGACTTGTGACACATGCAAGTGGGTCATCCAGGAAATTCTAAGATGGATCAAATGATTAAGGCAAATTTGTTGCCTAAGATCACGGGTGCAAGGACATTGCCCTGCGAACACTATCTGATCGGTAAAATGACAAGAAGACCCTTCTCAACTGGAATTCGGTCAACAGAGTTATTAGGTTTGATCCATTCGGACATATGTGGACCACTGAGCATCATCACACATAGAAATAAGGAATATTTCCTAACATTCATTGATGACTATTCGAAGTTCTCCTATGTCTATCTCTTAGGAGGAAAGTCGGAAGCACTTGAAACATTTAAGAGATATAAGACGGAAGTGGAGACAAGATTGTGAAAACCAATCAAGACTTTTAGGACAGATAGAGGTGGGGAATATACCTCAAAGGAATTTGAGGATTATTGCATTCAAGCAGGCATTCGTAGGTAGACTACAATGCCATATACACCACAATGGAATGGTGTAGCAGAAAGAAAGAATCAAACTTTGATGAATGCAGTAAGGTGTGTGCTTTCACACTCAGGACTCTCCAAGAAATTCTGTGGAGAAACAGTGTTGACTGCGAACTATATACAGAACAGGATTCCCACCAAATCCGTAGAATCAACGCCATATGAAATATGGAATGACAGAAAGCCCGAGTTGGGCCATCTCCGGAAATGGGGATGTGTAGCACATGTTCTGGTACTGAGTCAGCTTAGAGACAGGCTAGACTTCAGGACATTAAAGTGCAAGTTTATTGGGTATAGTGAGAATTCTAAAGGATATAGGTTCTTCCATGAAACTAAAGGTCTAATTGAAAGTCGTGATGCTACTTTCCTTGAAATTCATCAAGAAAAGGAGCATGAAGTAGAGGAATCAGATCCTCTGATTGTCTTACAAGACAATGAAGACGACTTAAGCATTAGACAAGAACTTGAGGATGATATCGATCATCCAAATATAGAGAATGAACCTATGGAACATGATGATCCTCTAGAGGAAGTGTGTGGACCCACACAATCCACGAGTATAATTGGCAACAAGAGACCCAGAACACGGCCCGCATGGATGGAAGATTACAATTTCTATGGATGCGAGGTGTCGTGCTACACCGAGGATGAGGATGTCGTGGATTGTACAGATCCCATATCCTTTGGTGAAGCTATGGCTTCGTCTGAGTCGGAATCATGGTCGGCCTCCATGAGAGATGAGTTGGACTCAATCGAGTGAAACGGTGTTTGGGAATTATGTGATTTTCTAGAAGGTAGGCAATCCATAGGATGTAAGTGGGTATTCAAGAAAAAGTACCGAGTTGACGGTACTGTTGACAAATACAAAGCTAGATTAGTTGCCAAGGGTTATACTCAGCAAGTTGGAATAGATTTCCAGGAAACCTACTCTCCAGTGGCTAAGTTTGCATCGATTCGGACGATCTTATCCATAGTCGCATATATGGATTTAGAATTATTCCAAATGGATGTGAAGACAGCCTTCCTTAATGGAGAATTAAAGGAGGAGATTTATATGCGACAACCTGAGGGATCTCAGGTTGAAGGTCAGGAGAAAAAGGTTTACAAGTTAAGAAAGTCATTATATGGCTTGAAACAGTCTTCACGACAATGGTATCTCAAATTTCATGAGAAGGTTATTCAATTTGGTTTTGTTTCAAATAAATTGGATAAATGTGTGTATGTCATGAAGAGTGGGAGCAAGTTTGCAATCATGTCATTGTATGTAGATGACATTCTGCTCGCAGGTAATGGCATACAAATGCTCAATGAAATCAAAAAGAAATTGAGCAATGAATTTGAGATGAAGGACATGGGCGAAGCATCCTATGTTCTTGGAATTCAAATAACAAGAGACAGGGACTCAAGGATATTGAGTCTTAGTCAGGAAAGATATTTGCATACTGTATTAAGAAGATTTGGAATGCAGAACAACACTCTAGCTCCAACACCACTTGTGATGCGAAAGAGACTCCGTAGGAGTCAGTGTCCCGAAAAGGGGCAGAAACCTTTACATGTACCATATGCACAAGCGGTGGAAAGTTTAATGTATGCAATGATGTGTACTCGACCTGATTTAGCTTATCCAGTAAGCCTAGTCAGTAGATATCAAAGCAATCCCGATCCAGCACATTGGGAAGCTGTAAAGAGGATTCTTCGATATCTGAAAGGGACAATACATCTGAAACTTGTGTATCAAGCAGAATCGCTTGAAGTGGTAGGCTACTACGATGCTGATTTCGGAGGGGATGTAGATGATAGAAAATCCACATCAGGTTACATGTTCATGTTTGGTGGTGCAGTCGTTTCTTGGGGTAGCAAGAAACAAGGATGTGTATCTCGACATACACACGAGGTTGAGTACATTGCATGTAGCATGGCCACCACTCATGCTGTATGGATCAGGCGTTTTCTAGAGAATCTAAGCCTCGAATTGGTCAAAGGGCCAATTGAAATGTATTGTGACAATCAAGCCGCGATAAGCTTGATCAATAGTGGGGCTAATAGTTCTAAAGGAAAACACATTGAGGTCCAATATCACTATATACAAGATATAGTGGCGAAGCAAGAAATTACGGTAACCTACATACCTATCAGTGACATGTTGGCTGGTTCCCTTACCAAGGGAATAACAACAGGAACATACATTAAACATGTTGGTTTAATGGGACTCAGGAATGTATGAGTTAAGGAAGAGGTTTCATAAATAATGATCCTCACATGATAAATCTCCATGTAAATACTACACGAATAGTGGGAGCATATATGTTTTTGACCACTTCGGTCAAGTGGGAGATGTGGAACGAGTCCATATGAACTCGTGGTCAAAGAATGCCGCCGGCGGTTTCGGAGCCGGCGGTTCCGGCAAGCCCGAGTCTTACGGGAGTTCGTTAGGGCGTGGGTGGGCAAGGGCGGACTAGTGCGAGGGCATTCACGCCCTATAAAAATACCTCCTCCGGGAGGGGATCGACACACGCTCTTCCACGCACTAGGGAGCCCCCCTCACATCTCTCCATCTATATCTCTCTCTCTCGTTCGCTCAATAAGAAGGTCGATGACATACCTGTAGCGTTCCTAGCTAGATTACTCAGATTTCTCACAACTAGGAATTTTTTTTAGAAATGACTCAGAATTCTTACAACTGAGAAAAAAATTCTTACATTTGGTAGCATGACCAGTTATCTCTCACATCCCTTTGCCACATCGAATCTTTTTATCCCATATTATTCTAGATGCAGGATCACGTCCTTTTTTACAAGAAAAAAGCAGTTACATTATACTTACATATTCTATAACGTCGTTGTTTACAGTATCTATCTTTTTTTCTCTCTCGAACCAAATGAAGAAGAATAGAGGATAAACTTATCACTCTTTATCCTTTATCTTTTACCCGAATTAATACTACCAAGGAAACAAAAATAGGGAGCATAGGGAGCCCTCGCTCGATGATAAAAATCATGTAATTATCATTTCGTCAAAAAATCAAGTAATAATCTCTTCCTGCTGCAAATGAATGGAGGGAGAGAGAGGGAGAGGGAGAGGGAACCCTCACTTGACGGCTTTTCTCTGGTTTGCTTGGAGAAGCTCATTGAAATGCCTGTAAGCCTCCTCCATAATCCCAACCAGTACTGGTACTGCACTGCTCACCAGTTTCCTCAAGGCTGCATCAGATGAGATTAACTGCTCATCAGTCAATCAGAAAAGAAAACCAAAACAAACAGTTGATAATCAATATTATCCTGTTAACCTAAAAAGAAATTAGTTGAACCTGCAGTGCAAACAGCAAGGAGATGGAAACTAATTAACTACTGTGTGCTGTATGCAAACATCAAGAACAGATAAAAGATCAAGACAAACGCACATCTCAGAACCTTTTGCTTCTCTCTCTTTCTCCAGCTCAAGATCACAGAGATGGTTGTTTATGTTCTATGGATTACTCCTTTCTGTGTCACCCACATAAAAACGAGAGGGGCTTGTGGGGACTATGGTTCCTGATCATATACCTCATCATGCATGATGTCTTGCATCACTTCACGTCACATCAAGTCAAATAATATCGATCTCGAATTTTATTCTAGCTGCAATTTTAGGTGCTATATGATTGTTGAATTAGTCAAACACAATAACAAAATATCTTGCAGCAACAAATACTTTTTTAATATTATTTACCCTACAAGATAATTGGACTATAACAATTAATAATTTGAGTATTTATAACTATATCTTCCGATGAAAACAGATATTATTTGTCGTAAAATTATTTTTTCTCCTATAGGTGGCAATGAATATCATTTTCGTTGCTAAAGTTTTATATAATGATGTTTTATCAGTAACTCTTTTGTTTACAATGATTAGAAGAAGAACACTACAAGAAAATCAACCTAGGACAAAGAATAATTTGGATATTTGCTGACATATCTTCCGTTGTTAAATAAACGAAGATGAATATTGCTCGTCGCAAATTAGCTTTTGTTCTTGTAGTTTCGTTGCTAAGAGTTCATATAACGGCGGCTTATTCATTAAAATTTGTATTTTGCTAAATTTAGCAATGATAAAAGTAAAAGTTAACGGACAATTATTATATGATTAATTGCTAGGAATATAACAATATTACAACAACCAATCTGAATCTAAAGAATCAAGTAACGGTTTTTATTCCGTGTTATATATTTAACTATAGAAGAAATGACAATAAAAGCTAAATTATTTGTTGCGGTAAGTCAATTTTTTGGTGGGATAAACATTGTTAAACAATTTATTGTAAAGAACAGGGTATTCGATGCGAATTTTAAAAATCAACCAACTAAATAATATTCATTTCAATACATTTAACTAAGAAAGATACGATAATTCATATTAAATTATTCATTGTTATATTGTAGTGTTAGATCGTTACGTGTTAACTAAATTATTGTTACTCTTGAACTTTCTTGTTTAACACTTTGTATTTTAGCCGCTGCAAACTTTAACGATGATTAGAAATGATATAATAAATAGAAAAATAAATTATTGTTGCTACATTTTTCGTTAGTGATGATATATGAACGAATATACAGCGAATGATCATTGTTCAAAATAGCAACGATCATTACAAATTCTAAAGTGGAAGGCAACGTATATATTGTTTGATGCAACTTAATATTATACCATCATTTTACCATTGGTGATATCTTTACATATATTTTTTTAAAAAACTTTGTATTAAACAATGGCAATTATATATGTAGATGTATAAAGTTAAAATAGAAAATAAACATAGTTGTTGTTAATATTACTTGTGCTCCTAGAATACGTCTGGAATAATCACATCGCAATATGTGGGTTTAATTTATATCAATAATGCAGTCGATTTGCGAAAAAAATATTTAGGAGACGCCCATTATCAAGTACTGGATTTGTGGGCTCCCTTACATGTTAGGTATTCGATTTCTCAAAGATCATTGTCATTTCTTTTCTGTCATATTTATTGTCTATTCGTACAATTTTCAAATAAATATCACGTCTGCAAAACTCTCAGATTTCATCTGTGAGAAGTTTATGTAGGATTTTCCGAACGATACTATAGTATTTCTTAATTATAGAGTGTTTTGTTTAATTGGAGATATCGTAATAATATAATACACGTGCATACTTACATATACACATACATACATAAATATATAAAATAAACATAATCAAGCATGCACAACAAATAGACACCCTAATTATCGCATATAACCAAATAAAAAGTGATTTCGGGTTCTAAATTTGCAATGTGCGACCATCGGACTTTGAATTGGAAGGCACCAAATAATGTGGACTTAAAATTTGTTGCGACCGCATATACTCATAATTTGAATATATTCAATAAACTCACATCATTTTTGAATCCGTAAAATATAGGAAAATAAATTATTATATTTTTGTCGAGTTCTCTTCCAACTTTACCTATGGAGAGATCTAATTTCTCGAGGTCATATGGTAGTGATCGCGCGAAACTTTTTCGCACTGATTGAGGACTTAATTACTACCTTGTTATTCAGTATGTAAAATTTTACATGAATTGAAAAATAGTGGAAAAATTCCATAATGACTTGATGTCTTTTTAAAAGGAAATCCAAGTCTGCATGCACATTCTACATCTGAATTTTCGTTCGGATGCCACCAACTTTTGGCGGATCTTTAGGTGTCAATCCAGACAATTAAACATCATAAATATCTCAAAAGTAGTGATCAATATATGAGGGAACACACCGACATCATGTCATTGCGACAAAATTGGGTTATACTGACGCTCTCTTCAAAATCTCTCGCTAAATCTGTCGTTGTTAAATATATAACAACGATATTATTCGTTTGCAATTTTTTTGTCTTTGAAATTAACGACGAATATAATATATCGCTATATCATTAGCACGACCAATATAGTAGCACTCATTGGTTACTATTTTTCAAGAATTTAATTAATCGTCGTGAAATTTTGACTCTAATTTCTAGTATAAAAAATAATTTCATAAAAGTAATCTTGTTATTATATATTTAACAATGACTGATTTAGTGATGGGTTTTGAGAAAGGCATCATTATAGCCCAATTTCGTTGTAGTATGCCACTGAATCATTCGAAATACGAAAGTTATTTAGGAAACATTGTATCTAAAAATCAGGAGATATGCTCTTTTATTCATTGGACTTGGATACAACATGAATCCTGCAAACGAAAATCTGATATCATTCGGACGGTGTTTTAAAGTAGAGGCACAAAGGATAATTCAATACTTTTCACGATTAGAGTGCAAGAAGCATGCATTTCAGCAATACTCAAAAGGTAGATATAATAATGCATGGTGTAGATACTATAGATGGAACAGTAACTACAATGTCTATAGTTGGTACTATTCTTCAGATGTTCAATTGAAACTAAAATGTTTGCCGTTGGTATTATTGAGATATTTCATTATATTCATGTATGGTCTTGTTGCATTTGTTAGGGGTACATTGTGACCTCATTTTGCAGGTTTTATACACTCTTATCCTTTTTATTTTAAAATGCAAAGGAAAATTTTAGTTCAGCACAAATAATATTTTTATATATGTTTTGAAAACGTTACTTTTAAATATTTAATGATTGACCTTAACTTGATTTCAAAATAAAAATTTGAGTTATTACATGTATTTTCATGCAATTATCTAATATAGCAAATGTCCATCTATTTTCCACAAATGCATTTATACCTTACATCTTTGTTTAATAATATGCCCTTGTGTAATGCCCCAAGCATATGATCCCAATTCGTTATCGAGGAAAAGTAGCCCTGACAACTTGGTGATTTCGAGCTCGAATTAATCCATTGACAACTACTCAAAATGCTTGAGCATTAGTTGTCAAGTAGTAATCCAAACCAGTTATAACTCAATCTCATGCGAATGAGTATCCGTTGTGGGACTATGTTGGGGTGTTACAAATGCAATCAAAGATGGTTCTCTCTTAGAATGGAAAGAGCTATCCAAACAGACTTAAGCCTAGAGCATGCCGCCGCCACTATCGATGGGAGTAAGTGATGGGCTATGTTGCAAAGAGGATGTTGTGAATATAAGTAAGGAATTTGTATCAACCCAACATAGTGTTGATAATAGGATCAACACGACATATAATAAAAGGTAATTATCCAGATTAACAAGAATCAAACTAATAGTGTGATATATTAGCAAATGAATAATCAATTGTAACAGATTCAAAATCCAATTACAGTGTGCACGCAAGAACCAATACAACAACAGATAAAATATTTTAGGGTGAGATTCAGGAAAGACAATACAATAAACAAGTAGTAAACAAAATAGTACAGAAATTAGATAAGAGATCATCAAAGCATCCATGAAATGGATTGTCCTTAAAGATGATATCGCATCCACAATATCGATGCGAAGAATACTGGTGATCTGCTCCCAGGATACGATGGTACATGATCAGTGTCCGCGTACATCGACGTGATTGTCCTCAAGAGTACTTCAGAGCACTTACAACCGAGAGAAGGAAGAAGATTATTGTTGCGTTAGAGAAACATAGAGCATCGATGGCTGGAATGCTTTCTTGTGAGTGAAGCAGACATTGTCCAAGGGGAGGGTATAAGTAGACCTAGCGTGCGGCTTTTTGTCTTCTGAAAATACCCTCCAACAATCGCCTCTTCAAATTTTGAAACAATGGCTAGAAAAGAGTCGTTGGAGTCAAGTCAAATTTGCTTAATGTAGTCGAATCACAATTAATCCATGAAATTAGTTTATTTGATCTACTAGTAAAATCTGCAATAAAAGTATCGAGATCCAGATTGACTCTCCCGAGCCCTAGCCTGAGCCAGAGACGAAGCGGAGCGGAGCATGCATGTGCATGTGTGGTCCTCCATTCCTCCTCTATACTAGTGCTACAAGATCTTGGGTTATGAAGTCATATATAAATCCACAAGATTTATAGAATTACTAGATGTGATACTAAAAATCCATCCAAAACTCATCTTGTTTCAAATTTGAGAATTCCCAACTTTCCTCCTAACACAATTGATTTCCATTTCGAAACCAATTTCTTACCTAATATAATTACACATGATTACTAATTTAAAATCTAATTACATTGGCATTAAATATAAAAATCTCCCACAAATTCATCAATTTAAAAAAGAGATTCAAAGAGAGTCAAAAGACATCTTTCAACTACCACACTTTGCTTTCAGTAAAGATACCTTCCGGTTTGAACCTCCACCTGAGTTTACTACTTTTACCTTAATAGGAACGAAGTGAACTACGTCTTGAACTTCAATATTAGTGTTAAAGTATATGGTAGAAACAACAAAATGTTGATCTTGGTACAATATTCAGGGTTGATGCTCTTAAGGATCAAGCACCATTATCCTATTTCATGAGTGTAGATAGAAAAGGCCCTCTTCCTTTAACTGTGGCTCATAATAACACTCATATAGGTGGCGTTCTCCAACGATGCACTACTAGTATATTGTCCAAAGGCATGAACCCATTCAGAGTCTATGCTCTTCCTAATCTTGCAGCTTATATGGCACTCAGACTTACAGGGATGAGACACTCATGCATAAGCATTCAAATAAGAGTGTCAACCAGATCTCTAGATAACTTGTTATTATCACATTGAACCTACTTTGTGGGATCTCCACTCAGATAGGTTAGTTGCTACTGTAGAAGAACTCCCAATGGGTATTAATTCCATCCCAAGCCTAAACCTTAGGACTAAAGATCTATCAAGTCCCTTAGTCATTGGATCTGTCGTGTTGTCTTTGGATCCACCAAAATCCACAGCCAATACTCCTCGAGATACCAAATCCCCTAACATATTAAATATGATTATATGTGTCTCCTTGCTTTCTAATTGAACTTTGAACTCTTAATCTTAGCAAATGGGGTCATGTTGTCACGATGTACCCAGATCGCAGGAACTGACTGACCTACTATGAGAATTTCATAAAGAAGTTCTCTTAGCCATTCAGCTTTAGTTCCAGTGATGTCCAAAGCACATAGCTAAACCTCAAAGGTAGATCGAGCTAGAATGGTCTGCTTCACAGACCTCCAGGAGACTGCACTACCTCTAAGGGTAAAAACATACCATGTAACATCATTACTCCCAGACTTCTCTATTTTCCCTATACAGCTTGCATCACTATATTCGTTTAGCACAGATGGATGTCCACCATAATGCAAATTCAGGGAAATAGTTCCATTCAAGTATTTCAGTACTTAATCCGGAGCCTCCCAGTTAGGACGATCAGGACAACTAGTGCATCTACTCAGCTTTGCAACCGAGAATGAAATATCAGGTCTCATGCAATTTGCAAGATACATTAAGCTTCCAATAAAGTGTGAATACCTCACTGAGTTACAGGTACTCCACTCTTATCTTAAACAATGTTTTGGATGAATAAAAAAGAGTGCTTACAGCTTTGCAATCTTGATATCCAAATTTCTCAAGTATGTTCTTGATGAATCTCCATTTCATCACCTTTATTCTATCATTTTGGCCTTGAAAACCCTGGCTAATGCATGTAAATAGCATCAATTTGTGCATAATAGCATTCATTATTTATTGTATTATTTGTATATAAAATAAGGTTTTAATGCCAAAATTATAGAATAAAGAGAAGAAAAGAAAGAGGAATAAAATATTGAAAATATATTATGACCCTAACCCCGAGACCAAACCCAGAATGGAGTTGGTCGACAAGGAATAAAGTAGGGGGAGATAAGGGCCAAAAATACAATAAATACCTCATTTTATTTATTCATTAAATATGCAGTTTTGACACCTATTTTATTCTTTATTATTTATTCATCAAATAAAGAAACTTTCTACATAAAAGTAGTAGGTAATAATGTAAATAAAAATATAAAATTGAGTTTATACAAAAATAATACACAGTGTGCATTTTATACACAAAATAAAAAGCCAAAAACCAAACTTCACAGACCCATATCTTTCAAATAAAAACTCAAAACATAGCAAATCACCTCTAATTGTATATAACTTTTCACGAGCTATTTAATGATGGTGGTTTTATATTTTTTAGATTTACTATATAGAAGTTGGGTTTTTGACCCTTATTGTACATAATACTGATTAAAATATTCAATTAATTCATTATTCATTATTTTTATAAATTCATATTTTTATAATTTTATAAATATTATTTATAATACATGTACATATTAAAATTAGAATAAAATCAAAAAGGAAAAAAATAAACCAAGTTATGAAAATACGTAGACAAAATACATATGTTATTATATATATAAAAATCAAAGGGGAATATATTCTTTAATTCTTTATTCCTTTATATTTTTCTAATATTGTAAATATTATACATATTCTATTAAAAATATAAAACTAAAATAAAACTCAATAAAATACATTAAAATAAAATAGTGTAAATAAAAAATAGCTAAAATACCTATAAATATACATATACAACATACTTACATATTTATTAAAGTGTACAAATAACATCCTAAAATAAAATAAAATATATTTATACTCATAAAAATCACTTATAAAATAAAATATAGATGAAATACATAGATATAAATACATAAAATAAAAAATTAAAATAATAAAATAAAATATACAAAATAAAAATAAAAATGCACAAAACATAGATGAATATACCTATAAATACACTAATAAAAATTAACTACTAAATAAAGCCAAAACAATAAATAAAAATGATATTAAAATACTTTAAAATAATAAACATTTTTTATACTCGAAAATTAATAAAATCATTTATTGGGTGTAATTAACAAGTCAATAATTGGTCAGTCAAATTTGTCGTTTTGTGTTGAGTTGGACCAATCGCAGGCTGTGGACGGTTGACCTTTGTCAACCGTCCATCCAAGACCTGACTCGTCAGAAGTGTATTTTCCCCTAATTTCGGGCATTTTTCTCGGTCGATCTATCCATCAAATGACCCCGATCTCTTCATGGGAATTTCTCCTAGATTAATCATGATTCACGCCGAGACCTTAGATCACCTGTATATTCGTTAGATTCTTTGCTAATGGCCAGTCAATAAGGGTGTTCCATATTATTTTTAAATAACTCCATCTCCTCCTCCTTACTCCTTTGGTCATCCCCTGAACCCTAGAACTCCAGATCTCGGCCAAAGGGAGTACTCTTATGACAGGAGAGGATCCCCTGAGCTCGCGGATGCTTGAGGAGGCGGGAGATGCACCCAAGGCCGCCGCTTCGGCGAGGCCCTGCTCCCTGGTGCCCAACCAAGTATAAGAGCTGTGCATTTCTTCATTTTTAGTTATGTTTTAGTTCCAGCATTTAATCTACGCATTTAGTTTAGTGATTAGACCTTAGATGTAGTTGTAATCGCCCATTTCGTAGTTCACCGGAGCGGTTCCGACCCCGCAATACACCTCATCGCCTTCCCTCTACGCTTCTCCACGCTTTGATGACCACCAACCACCCAGATCACCCAAGATCTGGTCCACCATGCTCCCTCTGCCACCCTCACCGGAGCACCCCTCCATTCGCCCATTTCCCATCGATTCGACGTTTAATCGTGTCGAGGCAATTTGCCCTCGACCCATGAGTCTTTTGGTGCAGGTCCTTCCCCAAGAGGAGCCCCATCTGGGGGGCTTAGTGGTTCCAAAACACCTCCAGGAAGACTTGACCTCTAGGGCTCGATCAGGGAGCTCTGGACTATTTTGAGGATACACGCGACTGCGGAAGACCTCCCCGATCCTGTGGAGCAGCTCAGAGACAAAAGAGACACTCGGGGGGGGGGGGGGGCATCGAGAACGGAGGTCAGGGAAGAGGTCCTTCTTCCCTGTTCTTCGTGGATAACAGTGGCCGTTGGATTGTGGAGGCCTTCCAGTTCTAATCTCCGTCATCCGTGGAGTGATCATCTCAACTGTCCGATGGAGCCCACGATCAGATCTACACCCTTCATCTGTGAAGCATCATCGACGTACGTGGATGCACCACGTGGATAAGTGAAGGAACATCAGTCGTCGATAAACGCGCCTTTTGGGGTAAGTTGCACATATCTCCCCATAATTTTTGTATTTAATAATTAGTCATGTAAATAAAATGTAACGTTATAAAATAAGTTGGAATTTTGCATAAAGGACAATGTAGTTATTTTAATTGTGATTAGGTCCATTCCACGTCACCTCTACGTGAGGTGGCAAAATTGCATGTCTACCCTTGTAACTTTTTGTAATTATTTTTAAGTCCGAAAAAATGAAATTCATGTGTTATATTTTTTGTGAAATTTGTAAGCAGGTCCCTAAACGTTCATAGATTTACATTTTAGTCCATACCTGTAGGAATCACGTGTTGTCCCACATGATGGGTTATTTGCATGCGCACCCTAGCAGGCTTTGAAATTGTAACTTAGCCATTAAAAATTAAATAAATGTTGTAAAATTTTGGTGTTTTTGCACAGATACCCCTGGACTTTATTTTATTTCAAAAATACCCCTGCTAGGACATGTATTTTTGTATATTTTATCTAATTATTAAAAATACCTATAGTGCTCCTAAAAATTCACAAAAATAGGGATAAATGCTTTATGCCTTGTAGATTCATGCTCATATTTTTAATTGACATTTTTGCATTTTATCTATTTATTAAAATTAAAAAGGGGCCTAAATATTCCCTGTCTAATTTAGAAAATACCAAATAAATTTAAAAACATTCTGAAAAATTCCAAAAAAAATATGTATATTACATTTTGATATTTATTGAGTCCAGAAAACAAAAACTTCTAAAAATAAGAAAAAGAAAATTAAAAAATCAGAAAGCTCCAAAATCCAACAAAAAATATATAAATTCTACAAAAATATATTTGTATGTTTTATAATTATCTATATATATTTTTATTTATCTATTAAAATTAATTTGGTTAATTTTGGGATGTATTTATTATTTTTAAATCCCAAATCAATTTTGGATATTTAATTAATCCTTTATTTAGGATAATTTTATCTTTAAAAATATATAAAAATTAGCAACAATTTCTGAAAAAATACAAAACATTAGAAAAATATTAAAAACCCAAAAACAAATAATTTTCTGAATTTTTTTATATTTAGTAGCATTTATAAATATATTTCTATGTATTGTGTAAATAAAGCCTTATATAGGCCATATTGTTTTTATAATAGAAAAAGAAAATATAAAAAGACAAAAATATAAATAGAAAGTACAAAATCAGAAAATTAAAAATCAAAATATAAAAATATAAAATTTAAAATTTAAAACCCCACAAAATAATAACATGGACAAGAAAAGAATTGAATAATTTTGTACGCATATTCTTGCCCCCAACCGTTTGCTCCCAGTGTTCGACCTCTACACATGCTTACATGCTATACACATTTACATGTAGAGTTATAATAAATTTTAACTCCACGTTTTTGAGATTTAATTGCTTTATTCATATCATGGGTTAATTGTTGATTAATTGAGATTTCGCATGAGGTCAACATAACGACTGTTGATTCGCCTTGTGAATTAACACGACCTTCGCCAGACTTCGGTTATCAGTTCTCAACGTAATGAGATTCAGAAAACTACAATCACATCAACCGACCTAGTCAGTTTGAGATCCAAGATCACAGCAGCAACACACATGTCTTTCATCTCAAACTTGTTACTTAAGAATGCTTTAATCTAGTTAATAATTCTCACATGTGATCCAAACAATAGTACATCATCAACATACAGGAACAAGACAACATACTTATCACCTTTCACCTTGGAATAGACACAATTATCGAATAATCTTAAAGTCACATGACAAAATAGTTTTGTCTAATTTTTCATGTCACTACTTTGGTGCTTGTTTCAATCTATAAAGGGATTTAACAAGCTTACAAACCTTTCCCTCATTCCTAGGAGCACAAGCTCATCAGGTTGATCCATATAGATCTCCTCCTCAAGATCGCAATGCAAGAAGACGATCTTCAATTCCATCTGGTGGATAACGAGATCACATACAGATTACCAATGCAATAAGCATCTGGATTGTAGTCATCCTAGCCACAGGGGAATAAGTATTAAAGTAATCAATAGATCCCTTTTCCCTAAAGTCCTTAACAACTAATCTAGGTTTGTATTTTTCAATGTATCTATCAGCTCTTTCTCTTAAACACCTACTTACACCCAATGGTAGAGCATACTTTGGGTAAATCAACCAATAATCAAGTTCCATTAGTCATAATGGAATCCATCTCAGATTTGACGGCTTCCATCCATTGTTTTGCTTCCATGACTTCCTTGTAACTTGATGGATCACTCTCGATCTGGTAGACAACAAAATCAATCCAGATTGTTATCCATAGTTGTTTACTTCTCCTTGGATTAATTTCTTCTTAAATATCATTGGATTTAGGTTGAGTCTCAACCCCCATATTTATTATCCTTTCCACTTTATCTAGAATAGACCATGAGGCAACATCATTGGTCATATTCTGAGGAATTCCGGTCTAAGGTAGCGTCGCAGAATTTCACAATAGTATCGGCATCTATGCTAGGTATCTCAAACCGAATTACCAAGAACCTATATGCAAATCTATTTTCTAGGTAACCTATGAAGACCTCATTAACAGTTTTAGGACCTAGCTTCTTTCTCTTGTGTTCTGGGACTAAAACCTTAGCGAGATAGGCCCACACTTTGAGATACTTTAAGCTTGGTTTGTTATTTCTCCAAAGTTCCAAAGGATAATTTTTTCATATGTTTAGGAGGGACCCTATTCAGAATATGGCCAGCAGAATTCAAGACCTCTCTCCACATATAGGTTGGAAGTCCAGAAATCTATAGGAGAGCAATGATCGTGTCAGTTAAGGTCCTATTTTTCCGTTCTTCTATCCCATTTAATTGTGGTGAATATGGAGCAATAACTTCATGAACTATGTTGAATAGCTTGCATTGTTCATCAAACAAGTTACAAGTATATTCACCCCTTCTATCTGATCTAAGACGTTTAAGCATTTTTCATGTTTGTATCTCAGCCTCATTCTTAAAGATAGGAAATTTCACTAAAGCTTCATCCTTGATTTTCTTTAGATATACATAGCAGTATCTACTACCATCACCTATAAATGTGATATAATATTTCTTATTATCTCTGGTCAACACCATTAAACTCACAGATATCTGTGTGCACTAGATCCAAGATCTCACTATCTTTAGAGACATATTGAAAAGACATCCTAGGTTTCTTAGCTTGCATACAAATCTCACATTTTTTAGTTTTTATCAATAGTATGTTAGGGATCAACTCAAAACTCATCATTCTTTTTATTGAATTTAAGTTCATGTATCTTAATCTATCATGCCATAGACAATAGGATTCTATATTATTAACAACATGAGACACAGAATTAGAACATTCAGAATTCAAACATTCGTTGAATTACATCTAATTCTAAACACCAAATCAAAGTCTGCTAAATAATCCTTTCCATAAAAATACCATATCTCAAGACAACAACTTTGTTACATTTAAAGTTTAACCCAAAACTATTTCTATCTAAAATAGAGCCATATAGAACATTTTTCTTTACGTCGGGAACATGCAACATCCAGTAATAAATCCAGTCATGTTCAGAGGAGAACATCAAGTTGACTTGTCCCGACCCTAGCACCTTGGCCGCAGAATTGTTCCTCATTTTCACAGTCCCACACTGCAGGTCTGATAATAAGAAAATAAGGTTATATCAAAATAGATATGTACTTGGATCCCGTATCCATGAGTCACTCATTAGGATCGTAGATATGGTATAGTTCAGGTTTTATAGAGACATACTCTTCGTTATCCCTAAGTCCCGTAGTGATCATATTCACTTGTGTACTCCCATTTGCAGCCTCATGTTGATCCTTTAATGATGGGCAATCCTTCTTCTAATGATCAACCTTATTGTGATGCTAGCAAGGTTTATTCATTGTCTTTTTCTGTATCTTACCTTTTGGTTTCATTTTATTGCTATTATTGTCCTTTCGCTTTTTATCTTTACCCTTCGAGGTCATGAAATTAACCTTATCCTGAACATTAACCGAAATCACAGGATTTTGTTTTCTGTGTTCCTCTTCTATGGTGATTACCATCATCTAGTCATCCATAGAAATCCTCCCCTTCTTGTGTTTCAAGGTCATACTGAAGTCTTCTCAAGACTTGAGGAATTTTTCTATGATGCAAATGACCTGAAACTTCTCTGGAGGTTTCATCTCGGAATCTTCTAGACCATGGAGCAGGAGTAAAAACTCGTGTGTCTATTATAATCGACTTTCCTTCGGCCATGGAAAATTTTAAGAACTTGATGATGGAGTATTTCTCATAGATCCTCGGTGTTATACTTCCGGTCCAGTTCTTCCCATAGCCCATTTGTAGTCTATGTGGACGAACAATATACATCAAACAACGTGTTGGATCAAGCCAACAAGATGCAACCTTGCCATATACGGTCACGTTCCTTCCAGGCAAATTATGCCTTCTGGCTATCTGGTGAGTGTTTTCCTTTTCCACTGAAGGACATTCAATTTTAAGTATTGAGATTAATCTTATGGTGTTGACCAGATTTTCATGCGTTGTTGCCAACGCTTGAAATTCTGACCATCGAAATTTCCATACATCCTGGTCATGTCCACTCTCGATATAAACATGGTCTACGACATGATTCTAAGCACGGTTATGGATATCCTCCCTAAGATTATTGATAATATGATCAATACATCATGCAATAAATGGTAATTATCTGGATTGACAAGAATCAAATTAACATGTGATATATTAGCAAATGAATAATCAACCGTAACATATTCAAAATCCAATTACAGTATTGAAAAACGATAAAAGCGAGAGCCGCTAAATAGTGGTCTGACAAATCAGACTCACTGTCGCTGAAGCGACTACTCAAGCCTTCAAATTGATCAATAATTAACCCACACAATTAATCAAGCAATCAAGAGCAAGGATTAAAATTTATTATACTCTACTAAAAATGTACAGTGGCAGGCAAGTAGGGGTCGAATACAGGAAACAAGGGTGTAGAGTGTAGACAAAATGTCAAACCCGATGCCTAGTGAACTACTTAGCCAATATGGAATTTTGTGGGTTTTTAATTTTGTATTTTTTAATTTTATTTTTTATTTTTTATTTTTTTATTTTTATTTTTACTTTACTGATTTTGTATTTTCTTTTTTATATTTTATATTTTTTTTTCCTTTTTTCGATAGATAGGAGTATATATACAAGATAAGAGAAGAGTGGATAAGATATTTATAAAAATAAGGAAAATATTCAAAAATTAGGGAATAAAATGTTTTTAGGTTTTTTATATTTTTTAAATGTTTTTGTAATTTTTCTAGATTTTTCTTAATTTTTTGTATTTTTAAAGTCAAAAATACTGAAAATAGTAGAGAAAATAAAGGTCTGAAACTAAAATGGAGAAATAAAATAGCAAATAGTAGAGAAAATTTTCCAAATAAACTTTTGACTAAAGATATTGCGATAAGGAAAAGGGATTTTTACCCAGCAGACCTTGGAATCTTTTGCAATTACCGCTACAACCTTCGAAACATCCTAATTCCTCTCCCGACCCCGTAAACTTGCTAACCCTTACCCTACAGACCCTGTGGTTAACCTCCGTTCATTTACCCGTTAAATGTAAGCCGATTCCGTTATGTTCATTTATATTATACTCAATTTGTTTATCAAATTTACATTTAGTGCCACTCCATCATCTGAGAGGAGTTGATCCTCCTGCGCCGCTCCCCCGCCAGCAGCAAGCTTTGAGGCTCGTCACTGCCGTTGTCGCCCCGTGCCCAGCTCCTCCCACCGGTCGCCACAGGCCGCCGCCGCTCCTCTGCACTCTGCCCACACCCCCCTGCGCTAACCCCTGACGTTGATCCCCGGCCCCTTAGTTGCTAACCACCTGCCCCCTCAGTTGCTAACCCCCCCCCCCGCCGCCGCCACCGTTGGTCCCTGACACTTCTCTGGCAGATTCCCTCACCGAGATCCCTTTGATTTTGCACAAATCGAAGAACCCGATATTCATCTCTCATCTTCTTACTGAGATCATCTTCCCCTCCATTTCATGTTCTGTGATCCTTATCCAAGGAGGCTTCTAGAGATTGAATCTAAGAAAGAAAAGGCTCCCCATGTCACATGAGCAAACCAACCTCCAGACCTCTTCCCAACGAGGTCTGGACTCCATTGAGGTCCCATGTAGGATCCCAAGAAGAAGAAGAGCTGGTCAAGAGAGAAGGAGCTCGCCGCAGGGCTGTACAATCACCGATCCAAATTAGGGACTAACTTGTTCATCCATGTTCTTTGATATATCTTCGGAGTCGTTGGTTCATCTTCATGGCCTAGATCTAATATGGGATGCCCAAAGCTGGCGATCCTCAGCTGCTAACCCCTGCCGCCGTTGGTTCCTGCCCCCTCAGCGGCTAACCCACTGCCTCCTCAGCTGCTAACCCACCATACCCAGGTCCCCCCCCCCACCGATGGAGCATCTTCTTGTCCTCCTCCGCCTTCTCTGGCCCCCATCGTCGCATTGGCATCGCCGTGGACCTCAGCGAGGAGAGCATCTACGCCGTGAAGTGGGCCGTCCAAAACTACCTCCGCCCCGAAGACGCCATCCTCCTCCTCCACGTACGCCCCACCAACATACTCTACAGTGCCGACTGGGGCTCTATCGACGTCTCCGTCTCTGCCGAATCTCTCGAGGAGTCCAACTGCAAGCTTGAGGATGACTTCGACGCATTCACCGCCGGGAAGGACTGGGTGCTGACGGTGTTTTGGCAGAGGAAGGAGCCCACGCCCGTGGGATTTCCACCGTTGATGATCTTTTGGAAAGAACGTGGATGTGGAATATTCACCATTGGATTTCCATTGGTTAGATTAACCTTAGGTTAACCCAAGCAATTGACTCAAATAAGGTTAAAACTGACGGTAAGGTCTGTGGGGTAAGTCGTAGCAAGTTTACGGGGTTGAGGGAGGAATTAGGTTGTTTCAAAGGTCGTGGCGGTAATTGCAAAAGATTCCAGGGTCTGCCGGGTAAAAATCCCTAAGGAAAATTCAAAGAGAAAATTAGATTTTAGGATTTTTCTAGAATTTTTAGGATTTTTAGGAAGGTTTTTGGGGTTTTCTAATTTTTAGGAGTTTTCTTTTGTATTTTTTAGTGATTTTTGGACTGAAATTAAAAAAACATTAAAACAAGTAAAATACATTTTTTGGGAATAATCTGAGATGTTTTATAATTTTTATGGGTTTTATAATGCAAACAATGCTGAAAATGAGAGTTTTTGAATTTTTATAAATAATAAAATGCAATAAATATGCAAAATAAAAATATGCAGTGAATGTGCAATGCAACAGGAGCTCAACGTAATTTTTTGGTGATTTTTTGAGTTTCATAGACACATGCAATAAATAAAGGAAACAAAGAGAAAATACATTGCTAGCAAGGGCATAAATGCAATTATTAAAAGCTACAGGGAAAACACCGCAATTTCACCAAAAAGTCACACTCACAGCACGTGTTCTGCTGTTCACAAAGGCATATGCAAATATTAAAGGCGACAGGGTCTGAGTGCAATTTACCCAAAACATATTATAATATCTACGCACAGGGGCATATCTGTAATTAACAAAAAACTCTGGGTTTAAAATGCAAAATACCTAGGAAATAATTGTGCGGCTGAAGGAGAGTCACTTATCCACGTGGCGCATCCAAGGGTCGAGGATGACGCGCTGATAGACGGCTGATGCGGCTTGACTTGACACGTGGTGCCAATCGAACGGCCCGTACCCCTTCGGCTCTAGCGGCGAGGATTAGATCATGGAGGATTGATCGGACGGTGCTGGGGCTTCGAAATCCGACGGTGGCTGCAGATTCTGGAGTTATGTTCTTGATCTGACGGTGCAAAGAGGGTCGCGAAGAACACCAGGCTGGAGTTGCTTGGATCACCGATTCCAACCGACACACGGCCTCCACTAGTCCCGGACCGAGGGCAAAATGGTCCTGGGAGTCGTCCGCGTCGAGTGAACTCCTCGGCCGGAGCTGAGATGACCTGAGATGCTCGGATGAGGGGGTCGCATGGGGCTGCTTCCCTGGAGTTTCGAGGCTCGATAGAGCCTTCTCTTGGGCTCTTCTCTACATGGTTAGAAGCGGAACAAAAAGGCGATGCAGCAGGGATATTTTGGGGCTAAATGGAGATGGTTCGTGGCTCGGGCGCGGAGCTCCGACGAACAGCGGAGAAGGATCTTGGATGGCTCTATCTAAGCAAGATCGAGATGGATTGAAGGGTGATTCGGGGAGACGGAGTGACAGAGAAGGGGACGGAGGTGACCGCGTGAGGTGTAGGTGACAGAGGTGGCTGGAAATCGGAGGCGGAGCGGAGCTCCGCCGTGGAGTGATTTACGGATGCACAGCGAGGGGGTGAATGAAACCCTAAACTGCTACTAAGCTAAGTTAAACTAAGCGAAAGCTACAAGAAAATGCAAAAAGAAAGGAGGGAGGCTCACCGGCGTGGGCTGCAACGAGCTGCAGGCGGCGCTTCGGCGAGGGGTTGGACCAACCTCGATTTAACTCCACGGAGCTAAATCTTTGGCTCAATCTCTTCCTGCTGTCACCAGGAGTACAAAGGGTTAGGGATTTAGGGCTAACGATGGAGGAAGAGGGATCAAAATCATATCGAAGGTCAAAGGGGGTTTTTGAAGAAGTGGCAGACAGGGTCCAAAGATCGAAGCGCACGAGGATGGGCAGTGATCCAAAACCCGATATTTCATAGGGGCGTGAATCCTCGATCGAAGGCGAACAAAAGTCAAGAAGGAAGATTCGTGAATAGAGGATCGACGCGATCTGGAGAAATCCGCCAAAGCGGACAAAAACCAAGTCTGATGCACTGGCAGACCTCGGTCAGAGAGTTGACCGAGGTCAACCAACGGTTGAATCTGGTTGGTCCACGTGGACCAACCAGAAAAATCATTGGAAAAAATATTTAGAAATTCGATTAAAAATAAAGAATGATTTTATTAATTTTTGTATATACAATAAAAAATGTTTATTATTTTATAAATTATTTTATTATGATTTTTATTTATTTTTTAGAGGTATTAAAATACAAGTTACCTTTATACCCTTTATAGGTATCTTTATCTATATATTTTATTATTTTATTTTTATTTTGTACATTTAATTTATTTATTTTTGTTTATTATTTTATAACTTTATAAAATATTTTTATACACTTAAATATATTTTTATTTTATTTTTTTGAAGTGTTTTGTGCACTTAATATAAAAATGTTAATTCTACAGGTATCTGTATAAGTATTTTACCTATGTCTTTTATATACAAGTATTTTATTTTGAGTTTTCTTTGAGTTTTTATTCTGATTTTAATATACATAATTATTATAAATAATATTTACAAAATTATAAAAATATAAAATTATGAAAATAAATAATAATAAATAAATTGAATATTTTAATCTGTACAAGTATACAACAGGGGTCCAAAACTCAACTTTCAAACCGTAGCTCCGCCAAATGCGAAACCACCACCATTAAATAGCTTATTTTGAAATAAATACAATTAAAGGTGAGTTGTGAGATACGGGTCTGGGAAGTTGGGATTCTGGAATTTTATTCAGACCATAACTTTTTATATGTATATTATTTTTGAGTGAAATGAATTTTGTATTCTTCTTCATGAAATTATCTACAACTTTCATGTATAAAGTTTATTTATTCGAAGTACAAAAAGTGGAACCAAAAATAGGTCCCAAAATGAATAAAGAATGAATAAAATAAAAGGTATTTTGTTGTATTTTGGCCCTTATCACCCCCTACTTTATTCCTTGTCGACCTAGTCATCGAGATGCCTAGGTCTCAGGGTTTCGGGTCATAAAATATTTACAATATTTTATTCTTTTTCTTTTCTTTTCTTTATTCTATAATTTTGGCTTTAAAAACCGCATTTTATACAATATTTACACACATATGCATGGATGATAAAATGTTTAAATTAAGCATATTTACACGCATTTACTAGGGTTTTCAAGGCCAAAATGATAGAATAAAGATGATGAAACGTAGATTCATCATCCCCCTATACTTGCCTTTGCTAGTCCCTAGAAACACTTATGCAATAAGTGCAGAAAAGAAAAACAAAGAAAAGAAAAAGAAGAAAGATGGACTAAACTTGATTGTCAAACTTGTCTTCACAAAATCAAAGTTTGGAGCTTAAGTCGGACCTTTGGAGTTTTAGTGCGGGCAGAACCTTAATGAGAACCAGATTTGAAATCCAACAGTCCTCGAGAATCCCAAAACTCTGCCCAAGTCTCAATAACCATGTCAAAAATATCTCAATTCATACGCAAACCCTTACGACTATGAATCTGACTCGTACAGTGTAAGTGATAATGGCTCTCCCCAACTAGAATGACAAAGAGACTGACTTCTCTAGTATGACAACCCAATGATTCCCCAATCCAACAACTCCTTCCTCGAGGAGCAGGATATTCCCTTCTAAGTTCAAGTGGCAACCAGCTCAAGAGGAGGGGATGAAGAGAAGAATGGACGGTAGCCAGTGTAGCTACCTATCCTAGGATGCAAGACCAGTGTAGTCAAGTCATCCAGCTGCAGGCTCACGTATTTGACTTTGGAACTCAAGCTTGCTTATTGACTTTACAACATATGTACATACTTTGCAGGCATTTATTTTTGTACATGCCTGACCCCCTTTTTTATGAAATACTATTTATAGCAGCATTTACATAGGGAGTTTTTCCTCTTGAGCCAGTAGACTATCCCTCTTTTGAAGCTTTATTGCAACCCACACTCTCCTGTCTTTAGAATTCCTCATCACTGGAAGGGTTGGGGTGCACTTCCCTCCCTAGAGGAGGACAAGTGTTTCCACTTGTGTGCATCTCATACTGGCAAATCCAATCCCCTCACCATCCCAACTGAGTTGAGCCATGTGAAAGGTGCAGGTGTCCAAGTTAGGTCATTATCAACAAGAGTCGTGCGTGTGCTCCGAAATACTCTACTTAGGCAGTCAAGAATCCATTGAACCAAGTCTCATGATCCTCAAAGAATTAAGTCAGCTAGACCTGAAGTACCTCAAACCCAATTCCTATAAGGTTCATGTTATTAGGTAGATTTTAAGGCCCAACCAAGCTCCAATCTCCGGATTTTACTTAGACTCGTTCAACTATCAAACTCAATCCAAAAAATGCTCATGCTTTGCAAATGATATGCAGAAAATATTTTTGTGATGCAATTTTCAAGGATTTTGAACTTTTTATGGATTTTTTGAAAAGATGGTGATGAAGCATATGCATTTTTTGTATTTTTCAAAAAGATTTTTTAAAGTTTTTGGTATTTTAATTTTTGCAAATGTTTTTGGGAGTTTTGAAAACAAAGATTTTGGCTAAAAACTAAGTTAAAAATATGTACACGGGAGTGCTTCTTATATATACAAGAAGTGGATTTTAAGAATTTATAAGGGTAAGTGATTAATTTTATAAATATATAATGGATTTTTGGTGTGATGTATATATTCCTCAAACTTATTTGACACATGTTTTTCAAACAATTTTGAAAACTATAGTCCAAAAAGTTTTACAAATAATTTTACAAACATGTACACACGTTTAAAATCATTTTGCAAAGGTTTTCCAAACAGTATAGATAGATTTTTCAAAATATTTTTGCAACCATTTTTCAAACCATTTACAAATCATTTTTCAAACATTTTATTTCATCCAAAGAAAATAAATTTTACAGGCCACACATTTTTACAAAGGTTGAAAACATGTAACAAAACATTTTCAAAATAGTTTTCAAAAGATTTTTCACACAGATTTTCAAACTATTTTTCAAACATTTTGCAAAAAACATTTTCACCTGATTTATTAATCAGTACATACCAAAAGAATTTGAGGAATAATAACATCTTTTTTTAGGGTTTTTAATTTTAAAGAATTATTAGTCATATTATTAAGAGAATACGAAAGTACGAGTTATGGCTAAAGTATATGCGTAGTATATAGTACGACCCCTATACTTAGCTTGAGCTATGTCCTCATAGATCAGAGAGAAAAGAGAAGACATAACTCGTACTGAGTATAGAAAAGTCTAAAGAATGAATGAATGAATCAAAAGAATGAGAAGTTGACCGTCCCCCCTATACTTAGGATTAAATAATCCTAAGTATAGCCGACTATACACAAAGCAGGGAGGGTCAAGGGTGGGAATGAACAGATTGTACTCAGGTTGTCTCCCCCTATACTTAGGGTAAGATAGCCCTAAGTATAGACAAGAAGAGGAGACAATGGATAGGATCGAAATGAGTCGAGAAACTCGAGGTGCACACCCCCCCTATACTTAGGACAAAGTACGTCCTAAGTATAGAAGACTGTCTACAAGGGGCGGCACCTTTTGATAGATAAAGAGAATAGACAAGGAAAAGAAGAAAAGAAGAAAAGAAGAAAAGAGATGAAAGTGGATATGAACAACTCGGAATGTGCATCCCCCTACACTAGGATAAAGTACATCCTAAGTGAAGCAGTGATGAAAGGGATGACATCATGTCGGTATAATAAGATAAACGAGACTGAAAAGAAAAAAAGAAGAAAAGAAGAAAAGTCATTCAAAAATGTTTTGCTCTGCTTGGCCTTCCTCTGCCTCTTTGGAGATATCTGGCTCATCCCTGTAGATTACTTGAATCGAGTCAACGACAGCCATGAATGTATCATGTTCTAGGTATGGCTTCAGAAGCTGTCCATTGACTACAAATGGCTGTGCGTCAGCTGACAGATTGGATATCAATACACTTCCATTGTCACGCACCTGCCTAACCATAAACGGCCCAGTCCATTTACTCTTCAATTTTCCTGGAAAGATCTTTAATTTCGCATCAAACAACCACACCTTCTGACCTGGCTCGAAGGACTTGCGGCGGATATGCTTGTCATGCCACGTTTTGACCTTCTCCTTGTACATCAGGCTGTTGTCATATGCATAATCTCTAAATTCCAATAATCTGTTCAGATCCAATTTTCTGTTCTTTCCTGCTTGCTTAGAATCCAAATTACAGATGTTGATGGCCCATAGAGATTTGTGAATTAATTCGACGGGCAGATGACATGGCTTGCCATACACAAGGCGGTAGGGAGACATTCCCAAGGGTGACTTGTACGTTGTTCTATAAGCCCAAAGAACAAAATCAAGCAGTTGAGATCAGTTCTTGTGATCCGGACGCACATGATTCTGTAGAATTGTCTTGATCTCCCTGTTTGAACATTCAGCTAAACCATTGGACTGCGGGTGGTAGGGTGAAGCAACATGATGTTCAATGCAGAATTATTAAGTCAGCATCTTCATCTCTCTGTTTATGAAATGACTACCCCCGTCAGATATGAGAATCTTGGGAATCAAGGAGGTAGGATCTGAACTTTTCTAGGGCAAAGACTACAATTAGCAGCTCCTTTTCAGTGACAGTGTAGTTTCTCTGGGCTTCATCGAGCATTCGACTAGCGTAGTGAATCGCAAACGGTACATTATCATCTACAATGAATTCATTCTCCATGCCGAGCAACTCAGTCAACGGTCTGGCCAATTTGCTAAAATCCTTGATGAATCGTCGGTAAAAACCGACATAGCCCAAGAATGACCTGACTTGTTTGATGGTTGTAGGTGGCTCAAGTTTGGAAATCACATCCACCTTAGCTGGGTCAACCTCCATACTACGTTTAGAAACAACGTGACCCAACACGATTCCTTCGGTCACCATGTAGTTGCTCTTCTCCCACGAGAGCACAAGATTGACTTCGCAGCACCTCCGTAAGACTCGGTCTAAATAATCCAGACATTGATCAAATGAATCCCCGTAGACCAAAAAATCGTCCATAAAGACCTCGAGAAAGTTGCCCACCATATCGGCAAAAACTACGAGCATACACCTCTGAAATGTGGCTGGGGCATTGCAAAGCCCGAACGACATCTGTCTGAAGGCATATGTACCAAAAGGACAGGTGAACGTGGTCTTCTCTTGATCTTCAGGAGCAATAGCAACTTGATTGTATCCAGAGTAGCCATCCAAGAAACAGAAGTATTCCTTCGCGGCCAATCTCTATAAGATCTGGTCGATGAAGGGTAAAGGGAAGTGGTCCTTCTTGGTAGCGAGGTTAAGTCTTCTGTAGTCCACGCACACTCGTTACGAAATGGGTACTCTGGTTGCGATCTCCTCTCCTTTATCATTCTTCACAATGGTGATCCCTGGTTTCTTTGGCACAACATGCAGAGGGCTCACCCATTTGCTGTCGGAGATGGGATAAATAAATCATGCATCACACCATTTCTGAATCTCTTTCATAATGACCTCCCGCAGATTAGGATTTAATCTTCTCTGAAGTTCTCGAGAGGGCTTGCAATCATCTTCCAGAAAAATGCGATGCGAGCACAGTAATGGATTGATCCCATGGAGATCTGAAGTCCGCCAGCCTATCGCCTTGCGGTTGCGTTCAAGAACCTCCATCAGACGAGATTCTTGGTCTTCGGTCAGATGTGCATCGATAATGACCGAGTACATGTTCGGTTCTCCCGCAAGGAAGGCATATTTCATGTTGGAGGGCAAGGGTTTCAACTCTGGCGGGGTCTGAGCTGCTTCAGAGGTGACCTCAACTATTAGTGCAGGTGGCGATTCTTTCAACTGTTTGGTGTCCACCAGAATCTGTTCTGCCTCTTCTCTCAAATTTTGACAGAATGTCTCGATGATTTCCTCTTCATCACAAGATTCCTCTATTATTTGCTCTTGGTTTTGAAGGCACATCATCTCCACGGCAGTTTCATTCAACACATCAGCGAGTTCCTCATCCTGACTGATAAGGGGAAATTCGACTGCGGTCTCCTCTCCCTCCTCAGGGCAGAGAAGTTCATGGATATCATTTTCATCCAAGAATAAGTTGGTGTCTTGAATTTCTGCTAGAAAGTCGCAGTCGTCAGCATACTCAATCACCCTTGCACATGATGCAGATGTTCGTTTGGCTGGTGTTCCCTCAGGCAGGGTCTCCACTCTGATTGTTTCATTGCCAGTGCCAAAAGCGATTTCTCCCGTCCCATAGTTCACTACTGCGTTTGATGTTTGCAGGAATGGTCTTCCAAGTATGATTGGGGTAAGGAGCAATGGAGCGGGGACGTCCATATCTAATACCACAAAATCGGCTGGGAACTGCTTTCCCTGAACCGTGACTATCACGTCCTCCAACAGACCCCTAGGCTGCTTAACTGACTTGTCTACGAACTGCAGAATCATCTTTTTAGGCTTGAGCGGTCCTAGCCTGAACTCTGTAAGTAGCGAAGCTGGCATTAAGTTGACAGAAGACCCGCTGTCGAAAAGTGTTCGTTCAAATTCCTGATTGAACATCTGACAACGCACAAGAGGTGCTCCCATATCTGGCTTTTTATTCGGGAGGTTGCTGATGGCATTAACGGTGGCCATTGTGAGGATATGCTTTTCGGACTTGACACCCTTGCTTCTGGAGTTGTGAGGGTGAGGCCTGCGCTTGGTTGTACATGCCTCTTTTAATCATTTCTTTACAGATGGCATGTACTCAAGAGCTTTCATCAATGACATGTTCAATACCAAATTCTGGATGATTTCTATAATGGCAGGATCAGACAAAGTATTTTTCAAAATTTTCAATTTTTTGTGTTTTTTCATTGCTTCTGGAAAAGGAGTATTTACAAACTCTTCACCAATGTCATTCAAAATCTTGTCTGTATTGTTGTTTACCGATAGATGGCAAAAAGGAATAGAATCATCTACAAGATGTGGACCAAAAACAGTAGGCTCGGCTTCAGGTGCTGGCGTTAGACTCACAACAGGTGCAAAATTCCTTCTGTCTATGTCAGGCTTAGTAGCAGGTGCAGACGTCTCCAATGCTGGCCTATCTCGACCGAGGCTGCTGCTATCTTTTTGTGTTTTGTTGTTTTCTTCATTTTTTTATGATTTTCTGGGTGACGGTGTTGCCTCAAAAATGTCGCGTGGCCCTGGTGTTGGCTGGACTGACGATTCCCCGTCAAATGCATGATGCTTTTCCTTCGCGGTTGCTGATGGCTTGAGTGTCCTACCGCTCCTGAGAGTAACAACATTAGATAAAAAAACAATTTAATTCGCCTGATTTTGGTTGGACACTACTGGCTACCTGCTCCTTGCATTGGAAATTATTCGGATTCGCCTCGACTTGAGCAGGAATGGTTGTTTTTGCAGCCGTCAAGTCGTCGATCTTCTGGTTCATCTCAGCCATGTTCTTCATTAACTGTTCTAAGCAGGCCAGGGCTGGATTAACTGGCACAATATCAGAAGAACCCCCCTGTTGGGTCCTAGAGTGCTGATATGAAGGCTGAGGCTGTGACTGGTAACCCTGAGAAAATTGTTGAGGAGGAGGGTTGGAGGAATATTGTGAGTTCTGGTTATATGTAGCAGCCGGTTGCTGATGATACCCTTGTCTGCGGTATCCGGATTGTTGAGGACCATGCTGGTAGTTCTACCTCCATGTGGTGCCGTGAGACGGAGGCTGGTACTGATATGAGGGCTGGAAGGATCTCCCACCCTGCTGCTGCTGGTGATAGGGCATGTTGCCCATGTTCTGACCCTGAGGATGTCCCTGAGGACGGGTCAGTTGCGCTTCATTATTCCATACACCATTGATCTCCTGAATCAGTGGCGGGGGTGGAGAGAACTGCTCGGAGTAGGCTGGCTGGGACTCAGGTTGATATATAACCATCTGTGTCTGAGGCTGCGGGAGCTGCTTCGGAACCTGCACGTAATACACGTGTTGAACAGGCTGGGGTTGCGGTGGAGTCGGCTGAGGGTTCTGCTGCATTGTAGGCTCCTTCTTCTCAGCTATCGGCTCGGTAGGAGTAGACACAGCGTTGCACATGTTGGCATTCAACGCACGAACGAGCTGCTCTAGCTGCTGGGAAATCAGATCGAGCTTTTCCAAGCCTTGGGTCCTTTTCTCAATGACAGATAATTTTTCGAGGTCCTGCGACCTCTTCTCAATGATATCCACCTTAGACAGGTGGCTCCCAATGATACTCAAGTTGGAGCTCTCACCTTGTCTTCGGTGTGAGAAGCCATGTTCACTGGCTTGCTGACGGCAGGTGGCATCTTTATGTATGCTCGGGACGAGGATTGAGCTTCTTCTCCTTCAGCCATTTCCTCGAAGACGTTCCATACCACGTCCACGTCCTCATCCTTGTTGAAATGTGAATCGCCGCAAGCGACATCTACAAGCTTTTGGCTTTCAAGTGAAAGCTCACCAAAGAAGTGCTGCACGAGACTAGTCTTTGGGATGTCATGGTGGGGACACTTCTCCTGGAGATCCTTGAATCTCTCCCACGCTTCATGGATAGTCTCGTGGGGCTGCTGGCAGAAACTGGATATACGGGCACGCATCTGATTCAATCGCTCGAGAGGATAGAACTTATGGAGAAATGCAGACTTCAGCTCCTCCCAGATCGTGACTACCTTCCCAAGATGGTCGACCCAATATAGGGCCTTGTCTTGAAGGCTGAAGGGAAAGGCGGTCATCTTGACTACCCCCAGAGGAATACCAGGGTAGTGAGAAGTGGCACAGATGCGGCCAAACTTCTTGAGAAAGATATATGGTTCCTCAGTGGTATTCCCGTGGAATGTGGGAAGTAGGGACAGAAACTGCGGCTTCAGCTCGAAGTGGGCATGAATACGTGGAACTTGAATCCACTCACTGATGCGACCCGCTCTTGGGTTGTATGTTTCCTTCAGCGTAGGCTTTGGCTGCGGTGGGTCTGCTTCCACTGCATCAAATTCTGGTCCTCCCACTGAAAACTCATCTCTAACCTCTTCAAAATTAGGCTCTTGATTTGGATCATCCTCCCTGCGACCATCTCTGGCGTCGGCCCTCCTCCTCAGGTCATTCAACAAATCTTGGAAGGCGGTCTGGGCCAGGGCTTGATTAGTCAATTGCTGTTGAATGTCTTGGATTGAAGCCAGCAACTGACTGTTAACCTCATTCCGCGTGGTATACTGCCCTTCCCCCGGATTGGCTTCAGCTTCAGGTTGGGGCTGTGGTCCCTTTCCTCTTCCACCGGCCATCTCAGATTCTGCTTGGTATGCTGGCTCGGAATCGAGTTCTAAGTCTGCACATGGAAAAATGCTCCGATCAGTCTGAATTGCAGCACCAGATAGAGAGAAATGGTATGTGTTAAGGTCAACACAGAACTTTGTTAAGGACGACGATGTGTAAGGAGTGAAATCAATTGCCATTTGAAACGGACAGAATTCAGGACAAGAGTGATCCCGATTTATTGAAGAAGACGGGGAGTCTGGAGATCGGTCCACGGAGTCTGGACCGCGTTCTCGGGAATCGCCCTGAATTATTAGAGAGGGCGAGAAAATAGAACTGATGTGGGTGTCGACAGAGTCTCGACTAAACTGTCCATTCGTCGCCATCTCGAAGGTCAAAAGGAGGATCGATGCGAATGAAGATACGGAGGTCAACGAGAAATAAATAGAGTGTAAAACAGTAGAAGGCTCACAAAGAGCACGGGTCAAATGGAGAGGGACAAAAATTGCGCAAAGGCGCAATGTTTTTTATCTTGACCTTAACTCGACTAATCAATCAAACACAAAGCAATGGATTCACCAACTCGACTCGTGAAGCCGTGAAGGTTCGACAATTATCTTTGTAAGTTTTAGATTTGATTTTCAGGCAATTATCTTTTCACGAGTCCTTAGAGCGCTACGCCTATAGGAGCGAGAGTACTGCCGGAAAAATATCACGTACTTGTCCTCCTCCTGTGTAACCTGTAGTCTGCACTTTTTAAGGTCCTTGTAACCCTTCCTGGATCCCTACTCAGCCAAAGAAATGAGAGAGGAAGACGAGGCGAAACTGATACTTCGGATCTCGCTCGCAACGGAATCACCTGTGAGCGTGCGAGAACCTACTCGGACGCTAGACGATGAGACAGACACACCCGTGAAGGCGTGGCCTATACTCGATACTTCGGACAAGGTCAATGCTCTACACAATAGAGAGTCATCAATGATGATCAAGCCCTACTCGTCTACGTACGATAGTAGCGCCAATACTTCAGAAATCCAGACGATACACAAGGCAGCCACAGATTGGATTTTGGGCTCTAATCCTTACGACGGTGCTCACCTCACTGGGAATGAAACCTTCCTTTGCAACCTGAAAACAACTGAGGGCTTTGCTCACCCAAAGGCAATGAGTCCAATTAATCAATTTTATTTAGGTCAAGTTTTCTTTAGCAATCCCTTTTTTTAATTTTTTTGTTGTTATCAATTGTTTTGAGTCGATTCAATACAAGCACCTAACGGTTTTGTATTTTTTTCTTTGACTCCTATTGATCCAAAAACAGAGGGAGAAGAGTCGGAAAAGCAATGCAAGGCGGCACCAAGATGGAAATCTCACCTTTGTGCCTAGATGATGAATGCAAAGATAGAAGACATACCGTGCCTCCCAGCTCTCTTCATGTGGGATGCAAAACAGGAATTTATATACCTAATCTATATGCCGATATGCACGCGGAAATCATCCTAAGCAGGAAATTGCTAGCGTGAAGAACCACAAGTCGGTCACCGGTCTTCAATCCAAGAGTCCGGTCTAGTCTCACCCCTCCTCCTCTCGACAAATCGAGTTCAGGAGCAGCGCTTGGCAGGGTGAGCTCGCGGCACGAAGTCTTGAAGACGATGAAGCGACTGTTTAAGATTAAACTAAGTCCAAAATGAACTATAGGTACATGCAAAGGTTGTTAGGTGTTTGGACCTACTTTATTCGACCAAGCAAGCCTAAAGACTAAGGGCTCATTCCACAAAAGAAAGGAAAAATAAAACAAAACCGGAAAATGACAGGCGATGAAAACGCGTCAAAACTGCGGTGAGACCCCAAGTGAACAAACACTTAGAAATTAGGCCCGAGTGTCCAAAGTCCAGGGTTCCTGTATTATTACAACTTAAATCATATGTCTCTCTCTCACAAAAGACTAAAAAACCTAACTATCCTCTCTCTCTCAAGTCCTCCCGCTCTCTCATGCCGACTAGGGTAGAATAGTCGGCTCCTCCTCCCAAGGCTGCTCAGAATCCCCTAGGCGATCCTCCTCGGTCAGTGGTCCCTCGCAAGAAAAGAAGAAGAGATGTCAGACAGTTCAAAAACAATTATACAATAAAATCAAACAAGACAAAAATGGCTAAGCAAGTAAACAAACACAAGTCTACTCTACAAGCCGATGCTCCCCGGCAACGGCGACATTTGAAAAATGATAAAAGCGAGAGCCGCTAAATAGTGGTCTGACAAATCAGACTCACTGTCGCTGAAGCGACTACTCAAGCCTTCACGTTGATCAACGATTAACCCACACAATTAATCAAGCAATCAAGAGCAAGGATTAAAATTTATTATACCCTACTAAAAATGTACAGTGGCAAGCAAGTAGGGGTCGAACACAGGAAACAAGGGTGTAGAGTGTAGACAAAATGTCAAACCCGATGCTTAGTGAACTACTTAGCCAATATGGAATTTTTGTGGGTTTTTAATTTTGTATTTTTAATTTTATTTTTAATTTTATATTTTTATATTTTTATTTTTAATTTACTGATTTTGTATTTTATTTTTTATATTTTATATTTTTTTATATTTTTTCCTTTTTTTCGATAGATAAGAGTATATATACAAGATAAGAGAAGAGAGGATAAGATATTTACAAAAATAAGGAAAAATATTCAAAAATTAGGGAATAAAATGTTTTAAGATTTTTTATATTTTTCTAATATTTTTGTAATTTTTCTAGATTTTTCTTAATTTTTTGGTATTTTTAAAGTCAAAAATACTTAAAACAGTGGAGAAAATAAAGGTCTGAAACTAAAATGGAGAAATAAAATATCAAACAGTAGAGAAAATTTTCTAAATAAACTTTTGACTAAAGATATTGCGATAAGGAAAATTCAGAGACAAAAATTAGATTTTTAGGATTTTTCTAGAATTTTTAGAATTTTTAGGAAGGTTTTTGGGGTTTTCTAATTTTTAGGAGTTTTCTTTTGAATTTTTAGTGATTTTTGGACTGAAATTAAAAAAAATTAAAACAAGTAAAATATATTTTTGGGGGAATTTTCTGAGATGTTTTTATAATTTTTATGGGTTTTATAATGCAAATAGTGCTGAAAATGAGAGTTTTGGAATTTTTAAAATAATAAAATGCAATAAATATGCAAAATAAAAATATGCAGTGAATGTACAATGCAACAGGAGCTTAACATAATTTTTTGGTGATTTTTAGAGTTTCATAGACACATGCAATAAATAAAGGAAACAAAGAGAAAATACATTGTTGGCAGGGGTATAAATGCAAATATTAAAAGCTACAGGGAAAACACCGCAATTTCACCAAAAAGTCACGCTCACAGCACGTTTTCCGTTGTTCACAGGGGCATAAATGCAAATATTAAAAGGCGGCAGGGTTTGAGTGCAATTTACCCAAAACATATTATAATATCTACGTACAGGAGCATATCTGTAATTAACAAAAAACTCTGGGTTTAAAATGCAAAATAACCAGGAAATAATCGTGCGGCTGAAGGAGAGTCACTTATCCACGTGGCGCATCCAAGGGTCGAGGATGAGGCGTTGACGGACGGCTGATGCGGCTTGACTTGACACGTGGCGCCAATCGAACGGCCCGTACCCCTTCGGCTCCAGCGGCTAGGATTAGATCGTGGAGGATTGATCGGACGACGCTGGGGCTTCGAAATCCGACGGTGGCTGCAGCTTCTGGAGTTATGTTCTTGATCTGACGGTGCAAAGAGGGTCGCAAAGAACACCGGGCTAGAGTTGCTTGGATCGTCGATTCCGGCCGACACACGGCCTCCACCAGTCCCGGACCGAGGGCAAAATGGTCCTGGGAGTCGTCCGCGTCGAGTGAACTCCTCGGCCGGAGCTGAGATGACCTGAGATGCTCGGACGAGGGGGGTCGCCTGGGGGCTGCTTCCCTGGAGTTTCGAGGCTCGATAGAGCCTTCTCTTGGGCTCTTCTCTGTAGGGTTAGAAGCGGAACAAAAAGGCGATGCAGCTGGGGGTATTTCGGGGCTAAATGGAGATGGTTCGTGGCTCGGGCGAGGAGCTCCGGCGAACGGCGGAGAAGGAGCTTGGATGGCTCGATCTGAGAAAGATCGAGATGGATTGAAGGGTGATTCGGGGCGACGGAGTGACAGAGATGGAGATGGAGGTGACCGCGTGAGGTGTAGGTGACGGAGGTGGCTGGAAATCGGAGGCGGAGCAGAGCTCCGCCGTGGAGTGATTTACGGATTCACGGCGAGGGGGTGAATGAAACCCTAAACTGCTACTAAGCTAAGTTAAACTAAGCGAAAGCTACAAGAAAATGCAAAAAGAAAGGAGGGAGGCTCACCGGCGTGGGCTGCAACGAGCTGCAGGCGGCGCTCCGGCGAGGGGTTGGACCAACCTCGATTCAACTCCACGGAGCTAAATCTTTGGCTCAATCTCTTCCTGCTATCACCAGGAGTACAAAGGGCTAGGGATTTAGGGCTAACGATGGAGGAAGAGGGATCAAAATCAAATCGAAGGTCAAAAGGGGTTTTTGAAGAAGTGGCAGACAGGGTCCAAAGATCGAAGCGCACGAGGATGGGCAGTGACCCAAAACCCGATATTTCATAGGGGCGTGAATCCTCGATCGAAGGCGAACAAAAGTCAAGAAGGAAGATTCGTGAATAGAGGATCGACGCGACCTGGAGAAATTCGCCAAAGCGGACAAAAACCAAGTCTGATGCACTAGCAGACCTCGATCAGAGAGTTGACCGAGGTCAACCAACGGTTGAATCTGGTTGGTCCACGTGGACCAACCAGAAAAATCGTTGGAAAAAATATTAGAAATTCGATTAAAAATAAAGAATGATTTTATTAATTTTTGTATATAAAATAAAAAATGTTTATTATTTTATATATTATTTTATAAATTATTTTATTTTGATTTTTATTTATTTTTTAGAGGTATTAAAATACAAGTTACCTTTTATACCCTTTATAGGTATCTTTATCTATATATTTTATTATTTTATTTTTATTTTGTACATTTAATTTATTTATTTTTGTTTATTATTTTATAAATTTATAAAGTATTTTTATACACTTAAATATATTTTTATTTTAATTTTTTGAAGTGTTTTGTGCACTTAATAAAATAAAAATATTAATTCTACAGGTATCTATATAGGTATTTTACCTATGTCTTTTATATACAAGTATTTTATTTTGAGTTTTCTTTGAGTTTTTATTCTGATTTTAATATACATAATTATTATGAATAATATTTACAAAATTTTAAAACTATAAAATTATGAAAATAAGTAATAATAAATAAATTGAATATTTTAATCTGTACAAGTATACGAGAGGGGTCCAAAACTCAACTTTCAAACCGTAGCTCTGCCAAATGCAAAAGCACTGCCATTAAATAGCTTATTTTGAAATATATACAATTAAGGTGAGTTTGATGCATTTGGAGTTTTTATTTGTGAGATACGGGTCTGGGAAGTTGGGATTCTGGAATTTTATTCAGACCATAACTTTTTATCTGTATATTATTTTTGAGTGAAATCAATTTTGTATTTTTCTTCATGAAATTATCTACAACTTTCATGTACAAAATTTCTTTATTTGAAGTACAAAAAGTAGAACAAAAAATAAGTCCCAAAATGAATAAAGAATGAATAAAATAAAAGGTATTTTTATTGTATTTTGGCCCTTATCACCCCCTACTTTATTTCTTGTCGACCTAGTCATCGAGATGCCTAGGTCTCGGGGTTTCGGGTCATAAAATATTTGCAATATTTTATTCTTTTTCTTTTCTTTTTTTCTTCTATAATTTTGGCTTTAAAAACTGCATTTTATACCATATTTACACACATATGCATGGATGATAAAATGCCTAAATTAAGCCTATTTACACGCATTTACTAGGGTTTTCAGGGCCAAAATGATAGAATAAAGATGATGAAACGTAGATTCATCAAGTATGCATGAAGGAACCAATAGAACAAGAGATAAACCATTTTAGGGTGAGAGCCAGAAAAGACAATGCAATAAACAAATTGTTGTAAACAAAAGAGTAAATAAATTAGATAAGAGATCACCGAAGCGTCCATGAAATGGACTGTCCTTATAGAGGATATCGCCCACAATATCGATACGAAGGGTATTGACGATCCGATCCCAGGATACAATAGCACACGATCAGCGTTCCCTAACACCGACGAGATCGTCCTCGAGAGTACCTCAATGAACTTGTAGTCGAGAGAAGGAAGAAGACTATTGTTGCGGTAGAGAAACAGAGAGCAACGACAGCTGGAATATTTTCTAACGAGTGAAGAAAACGATGTCCAGGGGGGAGGTATAGGTAGACCTAGCACACGGCTTTTCATCTTCTGAAAACACCCTCCAACAGTCGCCTCTTCGGATTCCGAAATGGCGGCTAGAAAAGAACTGTTGGAGTCGAGTTGAATTTCCTTAATGTGATCGAATAACAATTAATATGTGGAATTAATTTATTCAATCCATTAATGAAACTCATGGCAAAAGTATCGAGATTCGAATTGACTCTCGAGCCTGAGACGGAGTGGAGCGGAGCGGAGCGCGTGCGTGTGTGTGTATGTGTGTGATCCTCCATTCCTCTTCTCGACTATCGCTACAAAATCTTGGGTTATGAACTCATATTAAAGTTCATCATATTTTTAGAATTACTAGATGTTGTACTAAAAATCCATTCAAAACTCACCTTGTTTCAAATTTGAGAATTCACAACTTTCACCCAACATAATTGGTTTCCATTTTGAAACCAATTTCTTACCTAATGTAATTGCATAGGTTTATTAATTTTAAACTTAATTACATTAGTATTAAATACAATACATAGTCCCACATCGGATAGTTCATGCTATAATTGGTAGAGATTACACTTTCACAATTTGGGCTCAAAGCATATTCGATGGTTGTTAACAAGTCCGTTCAAGCACGAATTGAATAAGTTGTCAGAACCAATTTCCTCTACAACAAATCGAAGACCTAAAACCAGGACGTTACACCTTCTCTCTTTTTAAAAGATACATGTGTTTAAATTTTAGTCTTCTTCGTATTTCTTCCTGGTTGCACACAAATTTCGATTGCTGCATCCAAATTTAGTTGATTTAATTATTAGATCCTTTGTTCGGCCGCTATGGGCATATGATTTGGATCTTGCATTAAGGGATGCAAACCATATATAGATATATGGGTGTCCATCCACCATATTTTTTTTGTTTGGATGTGGACTTGCATATTTCATTTTACATTACAAGAAAATTGATCAAAGACAACGAATAATTTGAATATTTGTTGTCATATCTTCCGATATTAAATATATACCAACGGATATTGTTCATTGTAAAATTAATTTTTCTTCTTGAAACTAGCAACGAATGCCATATTCGGTGTTAAAAGTTCATATAGCAAAAAATATCTGTTGACTTACTCGTTAAAATTTGTATAAATCATTGCTAAATTTAACAACGATCGGAAAAAAAAGTCCATGGATATCTGTCTTTATATGATTCATTGCTAGGAATATAGCATCGAATAAGATATTCGTTGGAAATAAAAAATAAAGTAACGAACAATATTTGATTTTATATATTTAACTGTGAATGTTATCATAATGAATAAAAAATATTCATTGTCTTATGTCAAATTTGTTGTAGTATTGGCTTATATGGACACGGATTAGAATATAAACTTTTAATTTTTTTACAGATATGGATACAAATACGAATATGATACCATTTCCAATTTTCTTGAGGTTGTGAATATGGATATGGTTAGTTATATTTTTTTGTGGTAGAGACAAATATAGATATTTATCCTATCTTCCGAAACTGAAAAGGATCAAATTATAAAATTTAAAGTAGCATTACATTCAAGGTCTAAAAAACCGGATTGGATCTTCAATTGGTTTCTATCTTGGTTTGACTTGGGATGAACTAGCAGTACGATTGTCACTACAAGGAAAACAAGTTGCGGCTACGGAACTATACCCACGGATATGGGGTTTGTGGCCACAGAATTGAGCTCTGCCCACGACACGTCGTGGCCAGTAGCCATAGCTACAAGTCTCGTCGCGAGAGTTCTCTAGCCACAAATATGCCGTGGCCACTACAAGTGACCACAGAACTTATCGTGGCCACAACTCTTACATGAAGACTTTGGCCACGGATTGTGGCTACGAGAAACTAGTGGCCACGGAATTATCGTGGCCACAAGTTTCCGTAGCCATATTCCGTGGCCACAACTCATTTTTCTTGTAGTGTGTGCGAATCGGTTGAACCGGTGATGACTCCGGCATGACTTCATATATATATTTCATTCAAAGCGAGAAAAAATCGGACCAATCATGTTTTGAAGTCAACCCAAAAAAACGATAAAATCGGAAGTTTGGATCTGTCAGCATTCCAATGCCTAATTAGAGGGGAAGATGGGAAGCAAAATGTAACGAGGCTTTCAATCACTCACTATAAGAAAAATGAGTTGTGGCTACGGAATGTGGCTACGGAAACTTGTGGCCACGATAATTCTGTGGCCAATAGTTTCTCGTAGCTACAATCCGTGGCCAAAGTATTCATACAAGAGTTGTGGTCACGACAAGTTCTGTGGTCACTTGTAGTGGCAACGACATATTCGTGGTTACAGAACTCTCGCGACGAGACTTGTAGCTACGGCTCCATGCCACGAAGTGCCGTGGCCAGAGCTCAATTCCGTAGCCACAAGCTCCACATCCATGAGTATAGTTTTATGGTCACAACTTGTTTTCCTTGTAGTAACTTGTTGTGTAATAGGACATCTGAGGAAGATACAGACGAGGGATGGGCGTCGTCAGGTTCAAAGAATTCCAAAACGATTGATATTGGTCACCTCTCCCTTCCGTTGTTTATGCTTACATTTTATGCTTTGACCCTATTTATGATTGTCAGATTTTTAAGGCTTATGTGATCCATCGGATTATTGACGGGTTTCAGGATAATCAGATTTGAGAGTACATCGTCTGCATTCTGAATTAACACTATGCATGTGCGTGATGATGATAATGATGATAAATAATCCAAACATGGAGAGGGAGGCATGCATATTGCATACTATCTTGTTGATTGATTTCATCTTTAAGCTCACCCATCAAGGCATCACTAAATCGTTGGAGTTCTAATTTGGTTTTTTAAAGGTTTCATGATCAGATGCGAAGCCTATCTTTTCTAGATTAGTATCTAAATACTTTGCTTGATTTTATTTAGATTGTTCCATTACTTTATTTGTCTGATGATGCCATGGATGAGGACATTATTTAAGGAGTTTCTTGATCTCTACTGTTGAATTTGACGGAAAGCCAATTAATTGGAGACATCAGATTATGTATATTTTTGGATATGCTATTTAATCCCATAGATTTATATGTAATTTTTAAGCCATGCTAGTGTTACAAAATTGGGGACATGGCATTGGAAACATATAGATACACAACCTATGTTGTATGTGTTAGGATTAGAGTCATATTAGGATTGGAAATCCTAATGGGATTGGACTCCAAATCCTAATAATAGTTGAGTTGTTGGTGAACGTCAAATTCACCTCTTAATAATGTGGAATTACGTCATAGTATAGGAGGCAAATTCGGTTCAGCAAAAATCACGATCTTTGAATGTCGTGGAATATTTTAACTTGGCAAGTGTACCAAGGTCGAACACAGGGACACGGCTGCCTAATGTGTGTATTGAATTTTGATTCATGAAGGCACGATGTCGGTTAATTTCAGTTCAGGTCCTCATGATGCACTATGCTTTTTACAAGGCAAAACAATGACGCATGCAATTTTTTATTTGATTTTTATGCAATTATAAAGTGATGCATGAGCAAATATGCAAGAGATCATGTATGTTAAATACAAGGATACAATTATACCCTAAAAATTATGAGCAACAAAATATAAAAAAAGATCAGTGTCAATTTAATCCATCATTAAAAAATGGTCATCAAATTAAGCAAGACAAGTAGAGCAAGGTCCCATTTTTCACATAAAAATTCACTTTAATTAAAATAGGGTCAAATGAGATAGTTAAACATGCTAAAATGTAGAGGACAAAAAAAGGATCAAAACAACACTAAAATCATGCGATTTGGACCTACGATGCTCAAGTTATGCTAAAAACAATGCAAGGGCATAATTGCAGGGACCTTTTTGTAATTTCCTGAAACTTGGAGGGGCTCCCTGTAAAATACCCATGCACGCACGTGAGGCACGTGCCTGGGGACCAAAATGAAAATACTTGAAACTTCCGGGTCTTTTCTGCAAAACACCCAGGCCCTCACGTGCGGTGCACGTGAGGGGCCAGGCTCGGGAGGGATCCTCAGCTTCGGTCCACGTGGCAGCATCTGGTGGTACGGCACGAGGCTTGGATGACCCGAGCCTGTAGGTCGGGGAAGAGGCTCGGGTCCACCACGTGGCATCATCAGGGTCGTCCGATCCTGATAATCGGATGGTTCCTGTACCTCCATCTTCCTCCGCGAGCCACCGGAGGAGGCAGGGCTCCGGTGTGCTCCCTAGAGCTCCACCAGGCTTCGCGAGGACCTCCGAAGATCGGAGAAGAATGCTGAGGCCCTCGCGAAGGAGCTGGAGATGTCGCGGACCTCCGGAGGCAATTAGATCGGTTAATCGATGCAGAGCGACCGGTGGCGGAGCTGATGGTCGGAGGTGATCTGCAAGCTCCAATCATTGAAGCATTAGGTACCTGCAGATGTTAGAATAGCAGGGAGCTTGTGTGTGTGAGTGATTGTGAAGTGAGTGAAGTGAGATGGGAGCCGGCAGAGGTGGAGAAGGTGGTGGCTCAGGCGAGTCCTGCACCGTGACGGCGAAGGAATTGGATCGGGAAGCGAGGGGGTTTTGGAGGAAGGAGAAGAGTAGGCGAAGATCTCTGGTGGTCGGCAGAGATATGGAGGTGAAGTTGATCGGAGGTGATAGAAAAATTGAGTAAAATAGGGGAGAAACGGAGTGGCAGATGCCTGGCCGGAGCCAGGCGATTGGCGGAGGAATAGGCTTGGGCTGAGGCTCAGTTGAGCCTCGGGGTCTTCGCCCGGCGTGCTCATCCTAGGGCACGGAGCTCGGTGGCTGCCAGAGGAGCCGCTACACGGCGGAGGAACCGCGGGTCAACACCAGGCAAAATCCGTCGTTTCCTCGACCTTCCGCCCCTCCGCTGTCACCGAAGGGGCGGAGGAAGCTATGATGAAGCCCAATAACGGTGGACGATGTGCTACGGTGGCGGAGGCGGTGGTTAAATAGGCGGAGTTAGACGGGCGTTACACTGTTGGCGAGGCATTTTTGAGTGGGGTTTTAATGACGATGGGAGTGATGGTTGTGCATGGTGGGTGACGCGCAAGGATGGCGGAAGAACGGGGAAGGTGTTGGTGACGTTACGTCGAGGAGGTGGTGGCTGGAGCGTCGGCTAGAAATGGAAGGGGGTGGAGTCGCCGCAAGTCGTAACACCTGGAGAGAGACACGGCTGGGGGAGGATGATGAGTGAGGGCCATTTGATCTTGCGATCCAACGGTCAGGACGAGAGTGCTAGCGGATGGATGGGATCAGATCATAGATCTGATCCAATGGATGCGATCGAGGCGCTAGTGGACGGATCGGATTAGGAGATGGAGGGAATCTAACGGTGAGCGATGAAGAGATGACATGGCAAGTGGAGTGCCATCGGATGATAAGGCGATCGGACGGCGGAGCAATGTAGGCGACGTGGGGAGATGGGTTCGTAGGATGCGAAGGGGATCTAGGGACTGAGAAGTGGGCGGGAGCGGGTGGATGAGATTAGATCTCAGGAGAGATCTGACGGTTGGGGATGAGGCGGTGATGGAGGGCTCAGATGAAGGCTGGACGGAATGATCCAACGTCAGCCAGAGAGGCCGGGTGGCAAAAGAAGAGGCGGGCCACGTGGTTGCTCCAGAGAGCGTCACGTGGCCCAATAAGAAAAATTCAAAATGTAAATACAAAGATAAATACAAAAGAAATAGTTAGAGGCCGAATCTAGAAAAAGTCAAAACATGAAAGTTGCTCGTCTTGATGAGATCTACAACTTTCATGTTGGTCAAAAAGCCAAAAGAGGTCATTTGTATAAAAAGTATTTTTGGGGGTATTTTTAAGGGGATAAAAACACCGATTTTGTGGTTTTGAGATGTTTTTATATTTTTTAGTATTTTTAATGATCAGTGATTTATGGACAATTATTCTACCTAATTTTAAGGGGATTTTGAGGATAAAATAATTCAAGAAAATAAAGGGAATTAAATACAATAAATTAATGGTAATTTATACACAATATACTACAGGATAAAAACAAAGAATTAGAGGGTATTTTTATTGGATTGATTAAGCAGGGGGTTTAATAAGCGGCTTTTAGCATGATGAATACGAGATTCATCAGTTGTATTCTATTTATAGTTTTATTGGGTATATATATGACAAGGGTAAAATGGGGATGCCCCCATATGGGAGCTAACCTGGCTCCCCCACGTTATTTTGCCCAGTTTTTATTTTTTTTGAAAATTTCTTCCGTAGATTTTCATCAATATATACCTATATTATGTCATTAAAATTTCGCACGAAACTGAGATTCATGCGACCTCCATCCAGAAGGGTCATTTTAGCAATTCTGTTACCGTTAAAAAATGACTGTCTGGATGGAGGCCATAGGAGTCTCTGTTTCGCACGAAATTTGAATAGCATAATATAGGGATATAGTGATGAATATCACGGAAGATACTTTCAAAAAAATAATAAAAAATCGGGCGAAATGGTCAGGGGAGAGTCAAGTTAGCTCCCCTAGGGGGCAGCCCCATTTAACTCATATGACAATGGGGTTGTAACTGAGCTATATATAGAGGGGGTGGAGGCATTGCCTCTATACCACCACAAGAATAATGTAACCCTTGGAGAGGGGAAGAGAGAGAGAGAGAGATGAAAGTTGATAGAGCGAGGAAACAGAGAGAGTTGTACTCGTTCTAAATATAGTGATCTTTCTTCTCCGGTAGTCGTGAGAATTGATCGATCACCGTTATATCTGATTGTTATTTTCTTCATGTACTTCCATGGTGGTGGTCGATTGCGCATCCGTACTGATAGATCGTATCCTAACAATCGGAATCTGAGAGGAGACGATACAGACTCGTGTCCCAACAGTGTGTATGCTTACATGTGTTCACATCATCATATTTTTTCAGCTTTGTAACACTAGTATTACTACAACCTTACATATAAGTCTCTCGTAATTTCGTGGGAGTGTGCTGTTTGATGGGTGTGGCACTCATGGAGTCGTGTTACTCAACTTATAAAAGGTATTTTTATACCCCCACATGTTTAAACTGCCGAAACAAAAACAATGATAGGAACAATGGTTGCTGCTTTGAATGTCGATTCATATACCCCCTTTAATTGTTCCCACCACAGTGCGTGTTATAGAGGGAAAATACTTCTCAGTTCTCACATCCAAAAAGGCTCCCAAATCTTGCCATCTTAAGTTGCATGATACCTTCTTAACAGTCACACTATAAGGAAAACAAATTGTGCCTACAGAAACATGGTCATAGATATGGTGTTTGTGGCCACGAAATTGAGCTCTGGCCACGACACGTCGTGGCCAGTAGTCGTAGCTACAAGTCTCGTCGCGAGAGTTCTCTAGCCACGAATATGCCGTGGCCACTACAAGTGGCCACAGAACTTACGTGGCCACAACTCTTACATGAAGACTTTGGCCACGGATTGTGGCTACGAGAAACTAGTGGCCACGGAATTATCGTGACCACAAGTTTCCGTAGCCACATTCCGTGGCCACAACTCATTTTTCTTGTAGTGTCATCTAAGACCACATAAGCAGTTATGTAGACCACCATGCATTGGGACTTGTTGCATCTTTGTGCATGATGTGACAACCATTGACAACCATAATATCAAATTATGTATTCGATTTGATTGGTCTCATGGAAGGTATCAAATTATGGATTTGATATCGAACATATCGTCGATATTGTTAGTTGTTGACATAATATATATATATATATATATATATTGAAAATGGAGTTCATCCAAGTACTTTGATCACTAAATAATTTACAAATGTACTCTTACTCTCTTAGATAACACATACCAATCATCTATGAACCTTATATCGCATATATCGATACAGCGGTACTGTTAGTTGTTGATCCATATATATATATATACACATACACACATATATATACATATAGATACATACATATATATATATATATATTGAAAATGGAGTGTATCCAAGTTCTTAGATCACTAAATAACTTATAAATATACTCTTAGATTACACATATCGATCATCTATAAAGCTTATATTGCATATATCGATCATTTCGAATATATCAATATTAATGTAGATTCTTGACTTATAGATTCTTTTTGAAAAATTGACTTATAGATATTGAAATAGATTTCATTCAAGTTTTACAACATGAAATAACTTGTAAGTATACACCAAGTTGAAGAACCATTGTATGCACCCTCCTGTCGCACCATACCCCACCAGTACGAGAACTTTCCGATCCAGAAACTAGTATGTAAAACATTAGAATTGTTTTTAATACTAGGTATAGCTAGATAGGTAGTGGAATCAAGCTTGCATGAATACTAGCATTTGATATATAGGGATATCAACAAAATATCGTGATATCGGTCGATATCCTGTATTTTTTGTACTGAATCCATTCATTTTTTGACTGATATGGGCCGATATGGCGATATACGTCGAGCTGATATCCCTGCAAAAAGATATGCACTCTGATTTTGATACCCCCAACCTCTCGATACCGATATCGTCGATATATATCCGATACGGCCTTCCCTGGTGGTAACCCAACCTATCCAAAACTGGAGATCCTATGAGGAATGGTTAAAAGAGACAACTAAGCCGGGTCAGTGTTCGATGGAAGCACAAACTTAGGAGTTTTACTCTTGACCTATTCCTATGGCGCGTAGTGCTTCGGTGTTGTCTTGGTAGAGGAAGAGTTTTTCTCTGAATGGAGTCAAGCCATATATGGCGGGGTAGGACCGGACAGTACACCCTTGGAGATTTATACTATGTGAGTGTAACCTCAGACTGAGGTTTATGTGAGTTGGGTATTCTAGCTAGAGCACTCATGAACAGATTCTTGCGAAGGTCGTAATACGCACACCGATATAAACGTCCTCGTGCCCTCATCTATATTTGCACGACTTATTGAAATCCGAATCAGAGAGTCTGGTTCAATACGTATGTTCACCACGTCTCTCTGGATGTTGATGAATCATTGTTGGGCAAGGTTCAAAGCCACAAGCTACCTATGCTGAAAGACATAGTTCAGTCGTATTTTATTTATGTTAATTTTTTCTTTCTTTATTTTTCCTCATTATCATCCTTTAAATTTCTTTTTATTTTTTATTATTTAAAAAGGTTTATGAAATATGTGGGGAAATGTTGGATTTCCTTTGTTATTTCAAAACCTCTCTACTCTTTAGTAAGCATGAGCGTGCGTGTGAGGTTTAATTTAAAATATTACATTTCCAAGATTTATTTTAAGTTACGCAATTTCAATTAACCCCAAAGTACCTAGCCCAATAATGATCTCAGGAAATGAGACTCGTTAAAATCCAAACACCTTCCTTTTTTTGTATCTAGGTTCATACAAACGTTTTTGGCATTTAACCGAGTCTGCTCTGTAATGTTGGGTGCAACCAAGAGACCATAGGAACTCATTATCATTAATTTATTGATGGGAGAAAACGGCCCTCTTGGACAGTCTGTCTATAAAAGGAGTATTGTACCTTTAGCCTTTTGAACATACAACATACAACAAGAAGCATCAACACTCTTTTTGTTATCCACCTCCATTTGCTCTCCACCATTTGTGCACTCATTGCGAATTCGCGTAGGCATATTTTCTGATTTGTTTTTCTACGACAACGAGGCCAACGGACGTTCAACGCTGCTCTCTTGCTAGAATTGGGAGGCAGCATCCAGCTGGGAGGTGATTGAATCTGGGAGCCATACCGCCATCAAGCTCGTGCATAAGGAGCAAGTGGAATATGTTCTTCATGACAGCGTCTTTCGACATGCCTCCATTTCCCCGGCTGGATCTTTTAATCTCGAAATTTCTTTTTCTTATTTTTATCATATTTGTTTGCCAATCTTAAAACAAAATATCCTTACAAACAGTGCTAGAAAATCATAGTTTTCCCAACAGTCTTATTATAATTTCGTTTTAATGCAGAACTTTGCGTAAATCTGCCACTGTCGTCACCTTCCTCCCTACATACCACCACCATCACCTTGAGTTGCTATTCGAGATATGTACATGATAAGTGATTTTCCCTTTGATGTTAATTCGAATTAACTATCATTGTATCTCACTCTCAAAACAATAAAATTAGGAAGTATATGTGGGTTATGTTTGTTTCAATTGAGCAAGCTCCAAGGTCGAATTCAAGGAGGCGGGCTTAGAAAAGCTACCTAGTGTGTGTAGGACAAGTGACAAAAGTATAGATGTATGTGTGTAATGTATGCGTATGTGCAAACAAGTATTCATATTGGAGGTAGTTTCAAGATTTTTGAGGTATATTTATATGATTTTAATTTTAAATTTATTTTTTATATTTTTTCTTTTTAATTAATTTTTGAAAAAATTATTTAATTCTTAAGAAACAAATTTTTAAATTTGAGCTTTTGAGGTTTTTGAATATAATCCATGGTTGTAAAATATATGTACAAACGAAGAGAAAATATTTTGTGTTTTTAATTTTAAAAAGATATTTTCAAAGCTATTTTTATATATTTTAGGATACTGATGACTGGACTACCGACTAGGGTTAAGTATCAAAATAAAATAATGGTCCTTGTGACCCCAACCGATCGGCCGACACAATCGAGAAAATAAAACCACTCAATAAAATCAAGAATACAAATGTAAATGGTTCGTTATTTTTATTTACTTGATTTTTAATTTTTTTAGATTTTTTTTATTTTTAATAAGGAGATAAACAAGCACAACATACCAACACTCTTTTTGGATTTTTTTAGAGTAACCAAAATATCAGAAAATAAAACTAAAAATATTTTTGGGTTTTCTGCGTTTTAAGATATTTTGATAATTTTTCTAGATTTTTCAAAAGTGTTTTGTGAATTTATAAAAATCAAACAGTGATAAAAATATAAAATAGTGCACAGCCAGGACCAAATTGCAAATTTAAAATACCTAATTATCCTAAGTCTTGGATAATAATTTTATGATAAAATATAAATAAAACTACAAACAGGGACTGAAAATATAAATTTTGGATTTTTCTTTAATTTTATATGATTTTTATTACATTTTGGTTGTTTTATGATTTTTAAGGGTTTTATAATGAATTTTCAAACAAAATTAAAAGTGAAATTAAAACACTAGAAAATTTTTGTGGAATTTTTAAATCATTTTCGAATTTTTATGATTTTTCTAACTTATAAAGGATACTTTTTAGTGGTTTTTGAATTTTTTAAAATAGAAAATGCAATCGAATTGACCCACGAAAATTACAATAAAAACCACACACCAGTAGGAGCTAATAGTAATTTTTAGGAAATTTTTTAAAATTAATTTAATAATGATTAAGTCTAATAAAAAGCGTGCAATTAATCACAGTTTACAAGGATTAAATCGTAAATAATTTAAGTTTACAGACCAAAAAGATAACACAATATAAAAGCTAGGGTCGATTATGTAAATAGCCTATCCAATTAAGACACATGCTCAGTATTCAAAACACAGGGGTATAAATGCAAATTCTAAAAGCATCCCAATAATTCAACAATAGTAGAAGAGTCCAAGGCAGAAAGTGTAAATATCCCAAAGAACACGTGAGCACACGCTTGCTTCAAACTCGGAGAGGCTAAAGTGCAAATATGAAAAACTGCGAGGTCTAAACTGTAAATGTTCTTAACTACATATTTTATTTAACAGACTAAATATAAAAACTGAAACATGCAAGGTCACAAGAGAAATATATCCCAATAGGGCACGTGGCGCACGTTGAGGAGGGCGCTATCGGCTCTGGTCATCCTCTGCTACGCATCTGACGGCTCAGAATCTGTCAGGTACGTGGGTGTTAGATGCGCTAGGGGGCCTTGATCTAACAGCCAAAAGCTGCACGGTCAGGTAGCTGTGATGTAATCTGGCTGAAACATGCTCATCCAACGACGAAAGGAGGGTCTGCAAGAAAAAGGCCCCGTCGAACTTCAACTGAGCATTTGAGGAGATCCGATGCTCCGATGAAGGGTTCAGAGAAGTCCATCGAGCTCATGGAAGTGATGCGCGTCCGATGGTGGGCTCCAATGAAGGCGACGGTGGTCATATAGGCGTGAACCTGACGACCCTCCTAGAGCTGCTCCACTTTAGCAGCTGGTGGTTCAAAATGGTCTCCAGGGCGTGTTAGTACCTACAAGGGGTCCTATGCTCGAAGATGATGCTCCGGCAAGGGTTTTTTAAGCAACACAGCAAGGGAAGCGAGCTGGTATGCGAGTCGACCTCCGGCGGAGATGAAGGAAGGAGATCCGGGTCATAATCTCTCTATGATGAGCAAGCCTCAGGATGATCAGGTTGCAGAGCATGGTGTGGGGTGAGTCAAGGTGTCGGTCGATGGGGGTGGAAGTGCGTAGGGGGGCTTCGACCAGTTGGTCGAAGCAGGGGAACTAGCGGCGGCAATGAAATGGATAGATGGATAATAAGCGGAAAAAAGGGAGATAAAAATGATACCTGAAGGTTCTGATGAACTCCTAGGATCCAAGAGAAGATGGTCAATAGGGTCTTGGCCTCAACCAAGCTACGGATGGCTGGGAGGCTTCACGAGGTGGAGCTCCGACTATGTCGTGAGCTACAAGCCTCCAGCATCTCAGATGGTCCTAAGTCTCTCCTCCAATGGTTGTCACTTCGGTAAAGATGGATAGGGTATGTGGTGGTGCGAGGGACGAGCTGCCAAGCGCTGGAGGCGAGGGAGAGGTTATATAGGATGCCCAGGGGTCCAAAGAGATCAGAGTGTGAGTGGAACCTTAGGCAGAT